>VWZS01007510.1:314294-511991 GCA_013397075.1 Rhabdornis inornatus
GGCCGGGCCGGGCCGGGCGGCCCCGAGGCCCTGCCGGGGAGCGGCTTCGCCGAGCGCTGCCGGTCGGGCCGGGGCCTCCGCGGGGCCGGGCCGCGGGTGCCGCTGTGCCCCGCAGCCCTCGGGCCGGCGGGTCAGGGGTCTCCGATCCGCGGGTTCCGGAGGATTTGGCGTCTCGGGGCTCTGCCGGTTTTTTCCCGTGTTTTCGTGTGATAGAATCCCACGTGCCCCGGTGAGAGGTCGGGCTGCTCATCTTCCCCCCACTTCCCCGCCAGCTGCTCTCGTTTATTGCCCCCCGGCTCTTACAGAAGATGCGTTGAATATTCATTCCTTGTCCGTCTACTCCAAGTCACTTCTGGATTTATAAACCCCTGTCCTTCAGCTTTTTGTTGTTGTTTTGTTTCGTTTCTTTCTAGCCTCTTCCATTATTCAGTGTTCATCATCTTTGTCTCTGTTCTTTGTGTGTTTTCTCTGACAGTTTTGTGTTGGGGAAGCAGCATGCAGCAGCATCCTGGACGCTGTGGCATTGATTTATATGATAGTATAATGAAGATTTCTCTCCCTTTTCCAAAAGATCTCTTTACCTTTTTGTCTAAGCACTCTGTATTAAACCATCGTTAGTCTCTGTAATCACTCAGTGTCACGAGGCCCTCATCACTGTTTGTCTCTGCTACATCAGTACTTGCAGAGCACAGTTCGTGCTCCCTCTTTTCCAGCCCCCTCATTTTTACTGAATATTTACCCAAGAGAAAATGCTCCCCTCACCCTGTGGTGGCTCAGTGCCTGCAGACACCTGTTAAAGGACTGCAGCTGAATGTCTTCTGATTGCCCAAGCAGGTTCCTACTGGGTCTCCCTCACCCACTTACTTGCTGACATCTTAAAAAAAACCTCTTTATAGATCTGCGAATAGGTTTCCCCCTGCTGCAATGTAAGGGTTTTTTTAAGTATTTATGCAATTTCTATCAGTTTGCCCAGAACTGGTGTCAAATGTACTGGTCTTTCTATAGATATCTAGTGGAATATGCTTAAAACTCTGGAATACTCTTAAAGTATGGCATTTGCCATCTTCCAGGTATTTTATGTTAAGGTAGTGTTGAAGAAGTGACTTGCTGCATGTATTGATTCAGTTCCTGCTGAAGTGAGGGATTCAGTTCATGCCAAAGGAGTTTTTGGACTCTGAGGTGAATATTACACAATCTTGGTGGTTTGTT
Source organism: Rhabdornis inornatus (assembly GCA_013397075.1). Lineage (NCBI taxonomy): Eukaryota > Metazoa > Chordata > Aves > Passeriformes > Rhabdornithidae > Rhabdornis > Rhabdornis inornatus. The sequence continues at coordinate 315,504 of VWZS01007510.1, forward strand.
GCTGTTTAATTATTGGTTTCCACTGTTCTTACTGACAGTTCAGTTTCAGAGAGGTTCTCAGGCTTGTTCTTCATAGTTTGAGATTTCAGACCCCATTTCCCCCCCCACAAATTCTGCTGTGATGAAGAGGGACGCACAGATGTTTTTTTTCCCCCTCTGCCATGTCCTTACCTTTCTTGAATGACCCTTCCATACCTTGATTTCCAGCTCATCCTGCAGGTTCTGTCAGACAAGATGGCTTTTCTCATGCATGTGCATTGTTTCTCTGACTGAGGAGAGTCTGTCTTCACTCAGAAGATTTTCTGGCTGACAGATAAGTTAGCAAAGCTAAATCTGACAGCACTGGTGAAGGGAGGAGGCTGTTGCCAGTCCCTTGGCTGAACCCTGTACCATGAAGCATGTTTTGTGGGCTGTGTTCTCCCTTTCCCTCTTTGTGTCACCTTGGGGAGGGCCATGAAAGGTGTTGCTGCTGCCTCTCATTGAGTCATTAGGTGAGGCACAAATGGGAGCTTGGATCTGAGAGCTTCCAGGAGCCCACTGTTCCTCGGAGGTGCTTCAGTCAAGCTGGGCTGGTTGGCACTGGGCTCCAGGAGATTCCCACCACAGAGATCCCTGGCAGGGTGTCCAGCTTTCTCCATGTCAAGTGGTGCAGCTCAGAGGTCAGAAGTTCCCTGTGGAGCACTGCTCTCCTGGGTGGTACTGCCAAGAAAGTCCCTTTTCCCTTAGCATGCTCTATAGTCTTAGGATGTCCCTGAGCTCTCTGGCATCTCTTCTGCTTTCAGGTGGAACCAAGTGTGCAACCACTGGGACCTGCCTCTGAAGGACATGAAAATTTTCCTCCCAAAAATGCAGTAACAAACCAGGAGAGCAGCAAACAGATACAGCAGCTGGTGAGCTGTGAGCCTGGTTTGGGGGAAGGAGTGTGCTACTTTCTTGTTTTTTTGGGGGCTTCACATGTGCAATCCCGGTAGAGATTTTGGGGACTGAAGTGTTTTTAGGTGCAGTTGCTCTGCAAAAGTGGGAAGCTCAGGGAATCAGTAGGAAAACAAAGGCCATGTGCATGCAGAGTGTTGCTGGGCAGCAGCTCCAGGTGCTGGGCTGTCAGGGGAATATGTCACACTCAAATGAGAGGGAAACATGCCAGTAGGTTCTGTGCTGTGTTTGGTTTAGACTTGCTTGAACTGGGGACAGATGTGGATGAGGAATGTATCCCTTGTTAATTATTCCAGCAATTAAGACAGTGCACTGGGAGGTTTAGCAGCTCCTGTCGATCTGAGGGCTAGTGAGTAGCTGCAGATCAAGAGGATGTCTGTGCTCTGTTAAGTGTCACTGGAATTAGAATAGGAGCTAAAATAGCACAGCTGGTGTTTAAAGATGAAAATTTTATACAGCTCTGTTGTTTGTCCCCCACACCTTGTCTTCTCTATTGCATAAATAGGAACAGTCTATGCATGTGGAAGCGGAACTGTTTCTAGACTGAAGGCTTGGGGAAGAGAGGAATAGTTGTTTTATTTTTTGATTTTCCTAACTTTCAGAAAAATCTGCCTTGGTTTGTACATTGTTTAACTTTGTCACAAAGAGATTTTCATAAGAAAATGAAAAATTACTAATGCAGCACTGGGTCTCAGAGGCTGGGCTTGAATTTCATATGCGTTGTAACAGCCCCACAGGGCTTGCTGATCTACTTCTGCTTGTTTCCTGCAGGAAGTTGAACTCAAGAAAAAGCGCAAAAAATGTGAAAACCTTGAGCATGAAGTGCGGAAAAAGCATAAACGATGCAAAGAACTAGTAAGTGTTCTTGTTGCCTACTGTTGTTATAAACATAATTGGAGAAGAGGAGCTGAGTTGTTGTGTGCCTCTCTTGGATTCTCTTCCGTTCATTTTAATAAGGAATCACCAGTGTTCCTGTTCATTTGAACAGTATTACAAATCTGAGGCTCCAGCCCTTAAGGCTGGGATTGTTTATTTAGTCTTTCAGCTGCCTGTGGGCTGAATACAGCTACATGAATCACTGGATGAAATTCCATGGCATTTGCTAATTTGGGGAGATACTTAACCATTTTCACAGGCACTCCAGACAGGTATTATTGAAATGGTATTAACACCATCCCACTGCCATTTTTTTGTGCTTCTTGTTGGCTGAAATCCTGTTTAATTCCAGGGAGGTTTTGCAGCTCATAGCAGAACATCTGGGTTTCTCCCTTCTGTTTCTGCTCTGCTTTGCTCAAGAGATCACAGACTGGTTTGGGTTGGAAGAGACCTTAAAGGTCATCCAGGTCTAACCCCATCGTCCAGCCCAGGGCTGGGTTCTGTTGGAGCAGTGCTGCTCACTGTTGCTTCCCCGCCCTTGAGCAGCATCCCACCAGCATTCTGCAGCATCAGGAACGAGGAACAGTGGAGCTGCTCTGCAGGAAAATCCAGGGGAATTAGACAGAGGACCTTGGTGTAATTCCTGCTCTTTCTGGACAGGAGATCCAGCTGCAGGAGGTGCAGAATGAAAATGCACGACTGGCCGAAGAGAACTTGCAGCTGAATGAGAAGGCTGAGTGGGCAGGACAGGTAAAAGCAATGTCTTTGTCAGGTTGGCATCACTGGCTTCTGCAAAGCTCTCCTGAGAAGAACATGCTATTCTCAAGTTTCCTGCTCAGTAAAGGTCGTGTGCTGATCTTCTGTTCCCAGCGGCTTCTCTGGACAGAGAATAACGCACAAAAGTTAGAAAGTCATTTGTCAGTCTCGTGTGTCAATTTGCCACCATGCATAAGGCTTCCTACATCTTTAATAACTGCTGTGAGTGGAAATGTTTTTCTTTGTTTGCATTGCTGGTAGTCGTCAAGCCATAGTGCACCCTGGAAACAAAAATTCCTTGTGGTAAGTGGAGGAGGCAAAGATGATTTCAGCAGGCTGCTGAATTTTCTGTCCTGTTCTCTGTGTTTAATCCTACCATGTAGGATTAAAAATGCTTACAGACCTTGTGCTTGTTTTTTTTTTCCTCTCTTCATTATGTAGCCTGTTCCTATCCTAGTCTCTTCCTCCTTGCAAAAGGGAGGTGAATCTAGGGAGAGAAGCAGTGTGCAAATAAGGTGTTACACATTGAGGCCTGATAGAAATCCTCATTTATTTGTTTTAAGGGAAAACCTGGGGGAGAAGAGTCTTGTGATTTTGGTATCATTGCCAGCAGAAAGCACAGAAATAAACTGGTCTCTGTTGTTTTTTACAAGAAACACCTATGGCTGCTTGTGCTTACCGAAAATCCTTTCTCTTCAGGTTGAATCTGAGAATGCTGACCTGAAACTGCAGGTTGTTTTAGTGACTAAAGAACGGGATTCAGTAATTCAGACTAATCAAGGACTCCAAACCAAGCTGGAGAATCTAGAGCAGGTGCTGAAGGTCAGTAGGATCCCCATGGCTGGAAGGACTGTCCAAACACCTACCTTTGAAAGGCTTTGAATGCTCTGGTTGTCTGTTTGCCTTTTTTGACCATTCTTTTGTCTCTGTGCTTCCACTGGGAATTCTGCTTCTGCAGGATCCTGGAACATGGCTTTCCAAAGCAGACAGAGGTGCTTTGGAAAGGCTGCTTCAGGCATTTGGGTGGGAGATAAAGTGGCCATCAGTGATTTGAGGGTTTTCTGTGACAGTTTTCTGCCTTGTGATGGGAATTTCTTACTTTGTGCAATGATGACATGAAATACAGACCCTGGTTTGGCTTTGTGGCTGTTGGTAGAACACAGGACAGGGTTTCAGTAGTGTCATCCCTCAGCTGTGTGTGCCTTTTCCTGCAGCACATGAGAAATGTGGCTGAGCGGAGGCAGCAGCTGGAAGTGGAGCACAAGGAAGCGCTGCTAGTCCTGCAAGAGAAGCAGGAGGAGGTCCGGCGGTTGCAGCAGGTACATGGGGTGTGACGGGGACATTTTCCTCTCTGAATGGACTCCTGCACCTTGTTTCCTTTGGAGGTGTGCATGGACTAGGTAGATGTGAGTTTACAGGGTAAGAGTGTCTTGAGTCCAGGTGAACTCTGGTACCTGAGCAAAGTGAAGGCTTTGCTTGTGAATGTCAGTTCTGACCTCTCACTGCTGTATGTCTAGAGCCCAGAGATATTTCCAGACTGTACAGTGGTTTGAATCATAAAATCATGGAATCATGAAGGTTGGAAAAGTCCTCCAAGATTGGGTCCATCCATTCCCCAGCACTGTAAGGCCACCACTGACCCATGTCCCCAAGAGCCACATCTGCACAGCTGTTAAACTGCCTCAGAGATGGTGACTTCACCGCTGCGCTGGGCAGTCTGTGCCAGGGACTGTGAAGAAATTTTGTCAGTATTTAACCTGACTCTGCCCTGGCACAGCTTGGTGCCATTTCCCCTTGTCCTGTCCCTTGCTCCCTGGGAGCAGAGCCAACTCCCTCCCTGGCTGTCCCCTCCTGTCAGGGAGTTGTGCAGAGCCACAAGGGCCCCCCTGAGCCTCTTTTTCCCCAGGCTGAGCCCCTTTCCAGCTCCCTCAGCTGCTCCTCATCAGACCCGTGCTCCAGTCTACAATGGACTACCAAGGTAGGATCACATTAGAAGTGAAGTCAGGTTGGCTGCTTTCTGATTTACTCCCTTCCTTATTTTTCTTTAGGCTCAGGCAGAGGCAAGAAGGGAACATGAGGGAGCAGTACAGCTTCTAGAGGTAAGACAGAGAGAAACGAGAGGGATTACTCCAGTTTTGGTACCTTTTGTTTATAATACGAGTTTGGATGCCTTGGGTTTTGTTGGTTTTTGTGCAAAATGTTGTAGTGCCTTGATAGGATGCAAAATGTTGCTGCAGTGAAACTAATATTTGGGTCAAAGTTTGGGGAATTATATGCTGGCCTGCTCAGTCCTTAGAATGGTTACTTCATTCAGATGATGCATAAAAACTCTTTTGGGGTGCATTTAGTAATCAAACTCTGATCTGCCTGTTCCATTTTCCAGCATCATTTGAAAGGAGGATACTTGTGTTCATGGGATTTAAAATTTCTGTTGTGTATGTATGCTCTATTTGTTTTATTAGGGAAAAATAAGAAAAATTTCTTAGGTAAAAATAAGAAAACCTGAGCGTAAGGAGTGGTGAAGCTTGAGGTATTTCCCTTGTCCCATTTGCTCTGACATGCACACAAGGCTTTTGCTTGTGGCTGACATTGTACCAGTGCAGGCTGGCAGATATGCTGAGCGCTGCTTTGGGGTTGATTGGCATCAGCTCAGTGTCTGTCAGGGTGACTTTGGAGAAAACATTGGATTCCTGGAGCTGCAAAGCCACGGCACCAAACCTTGCAACTTGATGTGACAGTTTAGTGACTGCCAGGGAGTTGGGTGTGGTAGCAAGGGGAGGATCCTCTGCTCTCTCAGAGGTTTTCTGAGCCCTGAAACATCTGAGATGAGCAGAAGGTCTGTACCCCCAGACGGTGAGATCTCTTGGGGCCATGCTCCTGTCTCCAGTGGTTACACAGTCAGGGCTGTCAGAGTGAACTCCCTGTGCCCACTGCTGTGCAGCTTTGTGGCTCTTGGGAGCCCAGGACTGTTGATGCAAATGGGAAGTGTCCTTGATGGAGGAGATAACACCAAATTTGGATGGGGCCTGGCCAGTGTCTGAGCTGTAGAGCCCAAGAGTACTGGGCTCCTGCTGAGCAGGATTGAAATGTTGCAGGCTGGGTGAGTACTCGGGATGTGACATTATATCTTGTGCCCTTGTCACATCCCTTTGGGGACCTCTGTGTTTGGCTGTAGAGCTGAGATCAGCTGAAACAGGTGCTGCTCTACATCAGCTGGTGTTTAGCTGGGTTCTGAGCAGCCTTTAAGGGGAGGAAGGGTTGTTGTGTTCCTGTTTCAAGACCATTGGAGCAACCTGCTCTAGTGAAAAGTGTCCCTGCCCATGGAACAAGATGACCTTTACAGTCCCTTCCAGTCCAAACCATTCTGGGATTTGATGATTCTATGATGTTTGCCAAACATTTTCTGAACTAACTCAGTGAAGGGTTGGAGAAACTACTTAGGTTGTAACCAGACATCTCCCTGTGCAAAGGAAGAAAGAGACAGTCCTCTTGTTCTGTGTTTGAGGGTAATGTTCTTCTGCAAGGGCCTAATCAGCTAAATATTCTTGCTTTCATGTTACTGGTACAGAGATCACAGAATCATTGAGTGGTTTGGGTTGGAAGGGACCTTAAAGTTCATCCAGTTCTACCTCCTCCTATAGGCAGGGACACCTTCCACTAGACCAGGTTTCTCAGAGCCCAATTCAACGTGACCCTGTATTTAATAAGGTAGAAAAAAAGAAAGAGGAACTGTCATTAAAAGCCATTTTAATGCAGAGCAGCAGTCATTTAAATTACTCAGCCATAGTCATACTCATTCCAGAACATCAGTGTATGGCATAATTAGGGGTTTTGCGATGCCTGTGCTATGTATTGTCTTTTTTACATGTGCTCGAGTTGCTTTTTGATGTTATATTAATGAAGAATGAGTTTAGTCCATTTTCCTGTTTGAAGAGTTCTGTTCTGTGATTTTCGTAAGTGGAGTCTCTCTCCTTGGAGGTGTTCAGAACTGGACAGAGCTCTTGGCAGCAAATCCTGCTCTGAGCTGAGGGCTTGGATCAGGTGATCCCAGTGCTCTAGGGATCTCCTTCAGCCTCAGGTGTTCTGTAGTTCTGAGATAAGGCAGTGACAGGGGTGAGAAGAGTATGGAGTAGGGCGTGTGCAGAAATACCGTGGAGAGAAGCAGAGGCACCATCTCAGATTAGGAAGAAAAGCTTGAGAGTTCTGGTTGTGGGAATGAGGGAGTTCAGTGGTTCCAAAGTACGTGAGACAAGATTTCAGCTGCCTTTGGCACTGCATAGATACAAAAGGAGGCAGCCTCCTTCCAGGAATCCAGTTTTGTTGGGAAATGAGGGGACCAGAGCTCAACTTCGTGTGTTTTCCCTGACCTAGGAGCAGGATGCAGGACTGAGCAGGCTGTCAGCTTCTTAAGATCCTGTCACAGCCAGGTTCTGAGCTATGCTTTGAATCCCAGAACTCCATGATCTCAGACCTGGGGAAAGGTCTGGGCACAAAATGTCCATTCCATTCATTTTTGAATGGGTGCAGCGTGGGAAAAGGGGGCTTGAAATTTAGCAGCCACTCTAAGCATGTTGTCCTTTATCTCAAAGTACACTATGATTTGAAGGCCCTCAAAAAGTGCCTGGTTGTCTTATTCATACATTTGGTGTGTAGGATTAAGCTTTTGTTTGGCAAGCAGATGCTTTTGGGAGTGAGGTGGGAATCTCAGTATGGAACAAGGTAGACACTAATTTGGTGAGAAAACAATTTCATTCAGACTGAGGGTTGGGTTATTTTTGGCAGAGTGTTGTAGTGTAACTGCTGATGTGGTTTGATATCTTTTTGCTTTTCTTCTTGCTCCCAGAGTACTTTGGATTGCATGCAGGTACTGCTATAATGCTGTCAAACAGGACATTTCCCCTCTGTTCTGACTTTGACAGTTGCTTGATATTCTTGTTTTAATTATACTCTGGAAAAGATTGCAAGAGTGTTACTGCCAATAAATGTAATTAAAGGAGCTCTCACTGTGAGTTTGATGGAGCAGCTGCTTTTCCCTCTAAGTGTCTTGCTTTCTTGACAAATTAGAATTAAGAGCTTACTTTTTTGGCACTTCCAGATTTTTAGAATTGTCCAGCTGTGCTCCCTCTCTACATTTAAGTGTCTTTGCAGTCCAAGAGTGAAGTGTTTCCTTCAAAGTCCAAAGGCCGTGGTGACACCATTGCAAATGAGTGTCGTGGAGAAAAAGATGGCTTCTGCTGGCTTTGTAATTGAGTGGAATATGGGAAGCAGGGATTGTGGATAATAGTTTTCCCAGAAGAGGTGGTAACTAATGAAGTTCCAGCCTGGGAGCTGTGCTAGCTGGCCTGTTCACAGGTGGTTTGGAAAGAAGGCTGGTATAGAAGTGCTGGGATTTGTAGCTGATAGAAAACTTCTCTAAAACCTTCCAATCTGGCAGAGATCTCAGGAGGAATGGGGAGATAAAATGCGGGTGATACTGACTGTGCAAAGACGCGTGGAGGAGAGAGAGCAGGGACTAATCATGCCTGGTGGTGGGCTCAGAATTCCCTGCGGGCATAGCAGGTGCTGGGTTGGAGGTAGGGGATTTTTAAAAAAAAATCTCAGCCACAAGTTGGTCAAAAAAGCAATAAGGCGGTGGGAACTCTCAGGAAAGGACTTCATTGGGGTATGCTCACATCATGTAGAAGTTGTACCAATATTGATGTGGAGTTATGGGTGTTCTTCTAATTTCTTTAGCATCAGCCCTGCTTTTATCAAGAGCTTGGGCTGCACACCTGTAGAATTCCCTTCTAGCAAAATGGGGATTCTCTGATCTCAAAACTACATAGCAGAAGATCTGAGAAAGAGAACAAGGGACATCTGAAAGGAGAGCATGAGCTAGAGAAGTGGAACAGATCAGCCAAGAATGAGTGTCTTAGAGGACGGGTCTGAGCTGGTGGTGGTTATATGTGGAGAATCAGTTCCTGAGTTGATGGTTAAACTGACCCCACCAAGCTCTGCTCCTGCTCTTGCAGCCTCTTCTGGAAGTCCAGTCCCTGTTGTGGGACTTTGTCCCTGTTTTTGGGTTTGACACAGACACAGAAGTCTTCTCTGTATCTGGAGCTTGATTCCTGCTGGTTCCCTGAACCTTCTGGCCACGTCATTGGGCCTCCTCTTCCTTATCCTCCTGCCTCCCAACACTGCCCTGGAAACCTGCTGCTTCCCAGCTGTCTGCAGTCCCCTGCAAGTAGCTGCTAGAAGTACACCTTGTGTATGATGTGGCAGTAGTACTTAAGGCATGTTTGTATGTTGTTTGGAATAACAGACTGAAAAGACACCTGACTGATTAGGTGTGTTAGAATTAAACTGTGAATTGTCTGGGCTGTTGGCTTGGCTGCCAGTGTAAATGTATTTAAACTGTAGTTTATAAGTTTACAGGATGAGGTACTATTATGATGCTATTAAACACAATATCCAGATGCATCTACTAGCTCATGTCTCCAGAGAAGACATGACATCCCCCTCTGGCCCTGCAGTCATTCTGTACTTGTCTGTTGTAGGCTCTGTCTCAAGGTGGGATCAGGGATGGATATTGGACTTGAGGAAGTTCTCCTTTGTTCCAGTGCAAAACAAACCTCAACAGTGTTGTTACTGTTGAGGGTTTCTTTTCTCTATTAAGATGTAATGTTGTAGGGGAGAAGTCTTTATGTGAAAAATCCAAACTGTAAGTAAATTCGAACACTCGTAATGGCAGAGGAGTCCTGTGCACTGTGACTTAGTAAACAAGGAGTTGACTCCGGGCATGTGGATAGCACAGACACTTCTGGAAGTTAGTCCTGGCATCTGAATTCAGTTCAGAGATAGTTCTTGCCAAACCTGAGAGACTTAACCAGGCTTTCCTTAGAGCACGAGAACACCTTTGGACTTGTGGAGGGAACATATAATAAACTGAAACACTTAAAACAGGTATGTCACAGTCAAATAAAAATGCATGACCCCTCTAAATCCTTAGGGAGTGGCTACAAATGTTTTGTGTTACTCTGAGACCACAGAGAGAGCTTTCTCCAGGTCAGAAATGTTATTTGTAGAGCTGCTTAAAAGCTCAGACTTTCTGTCTCATGTATTATTTCAAGGCATCGTTTATTTTTTGACTTGGATGGAGAAAAAACACTTCAAATACATTTTGTTGAATGGAAAATTTTGAAGAGTGCAGTGCAGTCGTCTGTTTTGGTGCATCTTATCTACAAGAAACAGTGAGAGGAGGGAAAGGAGCAGGTGCAGTCACCTGGGAATTGATCTGCCTACAACCTGGGGGAATGTAGGGATGTAAAGACGGCCAGGAATCAGCAACGTTTTTGTTCAGAGGAAGTTCTAGAGATCGTAAAAAGAGAATATGGGAAAATACAAATGGTTCTCCAGCAGGAATGTGTCCTTCCCTCTCCATAGTGTTTCCCAAGGCTCCTTGGCACCTCATCTTGCTGAGGTGTAGCTTTCTTGTCCTCACCATGCATTTGCCTGGAGTAAATCATCCCTATAGGACCAGGGGGAAAGATTGTGGGCTTCCCACGACAAAGGAGAGTTCTGCCACATGGACCTGTGTGCTCTCTGCCCTTCCTAGTGCCTGGAGGAGCCAAGGTCCAGAGGGACAGTTGGCAGTCCTACCTGGAATGGTGGGAAGGGCAGGTTAAGGTTTTGGGAACTTGCTGGGGCCTCTGGAGTGATGAACAAAATTGGGAGAGCAATTCCTTTTGGAAACATGATTTTAATGCTCCAAGAAACATGCAAAGCCTTTTGAATCTTTTTGAGGCTTATTTATCTCTGACCTATCTCATCTGGCCTTGTGCAGGGCTGAGAGAGGATATTGAAATTCAAACCCAGAATTTTAGGGATAAGTCTTAATGGAGTTTGTAGTCAGCTTCCTCAGAGGTGATGAGCCTCAGCTTTTCTAAGGTAAGTAGACATATGAGGCTGCCAATTTCCAGGGACTGTTCCTAGGCAGAGCATTTAAAAGCATCTTTTAGCTCCTTGGTGTCTGGGAAAAGAGGCAGCAAAGGCAAATCCTGTTTGGAACCTCAGTGTTTCGACAGGGCTTTGTTCCTCACCTTGTTCTCTCCTGGCAGGCCCGGGTGAAGGATCTGGAAGACCAGTGTCGCAGTCAAACAGAGCAGTTCAGCCTCCTGTCGCAGGAACTCCAACAATTCCGGCTTCAAACAGGAAAAATCGACCTTCTCACCTCCACTCTGGTGACTTCGGAGCTGCCCCTTGCTCTGTGCAGCTCCACCCCACAGCCCCACTGGGAGAAGGGTAATTGCTGGGCATGCCTGAGAGGGCTTTGACAAATGGGTTGATATTTATGTAAATGAAAAGGGCTTAAGGAGATAATGCAAATGTTTAGTGAAAGTTTGACATCTCTGTCCCTATTGTAAATAGGGTTCATTTTTGTTCATTTTGTACGGAGAAGTTGGCATTTCTGCGGCCAGGGAGAGCTCGGGTGTCCAGTCTGTCGAACGAGGCACATTTGTGTAGACTTGGGCTGTTCCCTGGGATGCTCATTGCTGATCCTGCATCCTGCCTGTGGCTGTAACTGATGGACAGATGATTTTATTGCAGAGTCAGCTGTTTCTGGGTTGCTCCATCAGAGTACAAAGAAGGTTCACAATGAAGAGAATGACAAGCTGGAGCTGTCACAGCGGGGGCCAGACACCACCATGGGCTCCCCAGCTGCTCCCACCAGTGCTCAGAAACAGTCCAAGAAAGGCGAGTCTCAGTCCAGCTCTTCAAAATCTGAATCCATGCAGAACAGCCCAAAATCCTGCCCAACTCCAGAGGTCAGTATGTGAGTCCCCTCTTCTGCCTGTGTTTTCCAGCCAGAAGGGAGTAAATGCATTGCTGAGAGCACCAGTAAAGTTGCATTCATTCCCCAGTAAGGTCACATGCATTCACCAGTAAGGTTGCATTCATTCCCTTCTGTCTAGCTGAAGAAAATGGGATAAAAAAGAGAAAAACTGTAGGCAAATGCTGAAATTACCTTGGATGCCATGTCTGTAATGCTCATTTGAATATATTGCTGTGCTCCATGAAGGAAACAACTGGTTAAACAGTGCCTGGGAGCTTGGAGAAGGAGTGGGATGGGATGTGTGAGATAGCTCTTGCTAAGCTTCCTTGTGGCATCTCAACTGCCGCTATAACACATAAAGGCTACAAACTGGAATTTTTAGTGTGGGGAAAAACCATCCAGACTATTTTTGGCCTTGAACTGTGAATGAGCTCAACACCTCTGTCACCTTGTCTGGTGTTTTTAGTTACTAAGATATTGGTGAAAGAAACCATGAGAAGATGCCAAGTTTGTGCTAAGAAGGATAGAACTAACAGGCTTTGCATGTTTGTGTCACCAAGATCTCCTCAATAGTTGTTGCTTCTTCTCCCCAGGAGCCCTTTTGTTGTGTTGTGGGGTTCACTTGAGCAAGGATTGATGCTCTCTCATATGCATCACTTGAGGGGACAGTTTAGGGCAGAGCAGTGCTGTGAGCAGGGCTGAGTATGGTGGCCTGAAGGGCACCTTTTGTTCTTTTGGGGTTTCCTGAGCATTAAAGCCACTGAAGTGCTGAGGTGCCCAGGTCAGGACACCCACAACATCAGTGCCAGGCAGAGCCTCCCACTGTGTAAGAGCTCAGGGAAGTGCCATATTCAGAGCCGAAGTGAAGGTCACACCTGGGGAGGAACAGGTATAGAACTGCTAGCAATTCTGTAGCAGGAAAAATGCCTACATTTTAGTTCAAGAGAAAGCTTGGAAGCCACCATGCCTCCCTGGAGAGATAGATGCCTGCAGAGTTCAGTGTGGGACTCTTGGAAAAGAGCCAATGCCTGGATTGTTTGGCTTCCACAGCACATAATTGTGGGAACGTTCCAGGCTAAGTCCCTTCATTTGGATGTTATGGGTGTTTGTTCTCCAAGGACATGGGGCAGGATTGCATTACAAGGAGTACAGTACCTTGAAAAGATGCTCTGAACTCTTCCTGAGATTGACTCTGGCACTTCATGTGTTAGAAAAAATACTTTGTGTTCTGGTGCCTGCAGTGGGTCTTCATCAGAAATACATTTGCCTTGTGGTATGCTTTAAAAAGGCAGCTTGAATTGGTTCATTGGCACAAGTTCAGACAAAACCCAGGGACTGCATTGCCTCAAGAAGAAGGATTGCATTACACAGCCCATTTTCACTGGATGTAAAATCCCAGAATTTCACCAGGATCAAAACAGCTGAGAGAAATTTCTCAAAGGTGCTTCGCCAGTAGGCACCAAATGCCTTGAGGGTGCAGCCTTCAGCTTAGGAAGTGCAGAAGGAGCTGCTGGCTAGAAAGGGAGAGGTTGTAAAAGGAATGGGGGCTTCCTGCCCTGGCTCTTGTATTTCATTCAGTATATGCTGTTAGCAGAGCCAGCTAAAACCAAAAGTTCCAATCAAAGCTCTGTCTAAAGTACACAGATATCCTACAGAAAATGTGCAGGTATTGGAGAGGACACAAGCAATTAAAGATGCCAACATCAGTTGTTCATTGTTCCATCCTTTGTTCAGGTTGACATTTGTGTTGGACACAGGCACAGCTACCATGTAGAGGTAGCACAAAATCAACATACTGAATTATGGATATGTGGGGTGGAAGAGGTCTCCAGAGCCTCTAGTCCAATCTTCTGCTCCAGTGGGACTGTCACCAGCTCTAAGTCAGTGTGGCCATGGCTTTGCTGAGCTCAGGCTACAGCTTCTTCAGAATGGAGATCCCCTAGTGTTGGAAAATCCCAGCTCTACAGAGACAGGGCAGCTGAGAGGTGTTTTAAAATATTTTATTCCATTATTGGTCTTGTTGAAGGGTGAAATGTAAGAGATGTAAAACTCAGTGTCATTGTATCAGAAGCCAAGTTATTTCCTGGTTACCATACCTTTTAAATATTTTTCAGCCTATTAGCTTTTGCCTCACAATGGTGCTAATACTTCTAACACAAATCACCTATTATTTTGCCCCATGTGGTCTTGCCACAATGCATCTTTCACGGTTCTAATTCTCAAAAATATTTGGTCTTTTTGCAAGGCCATCATTTGAAACTTGTTTTTAATTCCATCTCTCTCTCAACAATGTCTTTTCTATACCATGGCCTTTCTAAGTCAGCACACCTTATCTCGGAGTTTACATACAGATGTACAAGACTGTGTGAGCTTTCAGTCAGGCTTTGAAAATCCTTTACAAATCCATTTCTCACATCCCAGCTCTTGGGAACTGTTCCCAAGGCTGTATCACCCACCTGGGCAAGGAGTTTTTGCTGATGTCTGACTGGAAGCCCTGAAGCTCCAACTTGGGACTGTTGCCTCTTATTACTACTTCCTCACAAAAAGTCATTCTTAGAGATGGTCCTTAGTCCAGGAGCCAGACTGACACCAGCCGTGAGTTTAGAGGATGTGTTCACTATGTACAAACACTCTGAGTGTTCCTTTACTTAGATCCTTATTTTTAACATTTTTAGGTGGACACTGCAAGTGAAATGGAAGAACTGGATGTTGACAGCATCTCCCTCATGCCAGAGCCAGGCAGCCAAGGTGCTGCAAAGCTCCAGGTGTTCTTAGCTCGATACAGGTACTGAGTGATCATTGCTTGTGCTCTATGAAGTTACACAGGTTATCCACAGTTCACTACTTCACAATCTTCTCTGGGATTCACCACTATTAGGAGTGGATAATAGTAGATTAGACCTTTTATTTCTCCATGGGATTTTCACACTGGGAGGGCTGGGGATGTCTAGCCTGAAGAAGACAAGGCTCTGGGGAGACCTTAGAGCTCCTTCCAGTGCCTAAAGGGCTCCAGGAGAGCTGGAGAGGGACTTGGGACAAAGGCCCGGAGTGACAGGACAAGGAAATGGATTCCCACTGCCACAGGACAGGGTTAGATGGGATATTGGGAAGGAATTGTTCCCTCTGAGGGTAGGCAGGCCCTGGCACAGGGTGCCCAGAGAAGCTGTGGCTGTCCCTGGATCCCTGGAAATGTCCAAGACCCCACTGGATGGAGCTTGGAGCAACCTGGGGTGGTGGAAGGTGTCCGTGTTCATGGCAGGGCTGGAATGAGATGAGCTTTAGGGTCCCTTCCAACTCAAACCATTCCATGATTGAATGATTTGAGAGCTGGTGCTTCCTGCACAATCCAGGCTTAGCTCAATAAAAGCACATTAAGCTCAGTAGCTGTTCAGTAAACAGCACTGTGTGAAACTTGGAATATTGTTCTCTGTTGAAAATTAGTTCAACATGACATATTCATTGAGTTGTCTGATTTTTTCAGAATAGTGCAAGCAGTTTTCTCCAAGAAATCTTATTCCAAAAATTAAGAAAATTTAAGCTTAGAATTCCAGAAATTTTTGGCCAAAATGCTTCTGGCTTCTGGTAATTTTTAAAGGACAAAGGAAAAAAAAGCCAATTGTTTTTGGATAACTGTTACCATTCACTGAGCCATCATGGTCAAGCCCAAGTCGCTACAGTTCAGTGTATTACCTATCCTTCAGCCTTTCCTTTGGGAATTGGGAGGAAGAGAACGGGATTGATTCTGTGCTTGTGAGGAGCACATCAGATGTGGTCTGTGTCTTCATGTCAGTCTTGGGCCCGTAAGGTCTCAGTCAGATCACAGAGAGGTAAACATTGCTTTGGCATGATGAAATCCCTTTTAAGGGGTAAAGAGCAGGAATTGGCAGTAGGTGTTTGTAAAGATAAAGGTTTTTCATGAAGCATTTTCCCATGAAATGAGACCCTCTGATTAGTTTGAGGATTCCTGGGTAGGCAGGTTAGAACTGCCTGGAGTCCAAGCCATATCACCAATGTATTTCTAATTTTCTTGCTGGTGAAGTTTTTGGAGTGCTGTTTAAAATGTGGGGTTGGAGCAGGAGGAGACACCACAACCTCTGTGCAGCCTCTTTCAGTGCTTGCTCAACCTCAAAGAAGTTTTGCCTCAGGTTCGGGTGGAATTTCCTGTTTGTTTGTGCCCACCACCCCTTGTTCTGTTGCTGGGCACCAGTGGAAAGCATCTGGCTCCCTCCTCTTGACATCCACCCTAAATATATCTGTGCATTGATAAAATTCCCTGTTCTGTTGGCTTCTCTCCAGGCTGAATATGCCCAGCTCCCTCAGCCTGTCCTCAGAGAGATGCTCCAGTCCCTTCAGTATCCTCATATCTCTGTTCCTTTGGATGTCACAAGACATCTGTTCTGCTCTTCAGAAATTATCTGTTATTAAATATTTTTATATGTAAACTACAGTCTTGACCTTTGTCTGTGGAATTTGCTGCTTGCCAAAGTGAATGCATTCCCAGTGAATTGAATGCTTATCAGCATCACAGCTGTAATGTGTTGCTGGGAAGGTTCCTGTGCAAATTAAGTCTTCCAATTTTAAATATTTCAGCTACAATCCTTTTGATGGACCTAATGAAAATCCAGAGGCAGAGCTTCCACTGACTGCTGGAGAATATATTTACATCTATGGAGACATGGATGAAGATGGCTTCTTTGAAGGTGTGTTTTAGTAAAATGAAATGTGTTTGAACTGCTGTGGAGAGATGATCTCTCTCCAGAAAATGAGAGAGAAATTTAGCGAATCTTGGAACCTCAAGGTAAAGGGTTTCTGCCCAAAGTTAGGTTGTTAGAAGGACAAGTGGTTCCATTTCTGTTGGAAATGGCTTTATTTATGTTATGAATAAATTAAGTCTAAGCTGTGAAATCCTTATCTAGTGATTTCATAGGAAATTTTGCCGCTACGTTCAGCAAATTCGGGGTTTCATCCCCGATGGTTTCAACTCCCATATGGTTCCTACCTCACCATGGGGAGGAACATGTTCAGCCCCTTCTGCAGATGGGCTGTTTCCCTCTTTCCAGTGGAAAAAAGTGAGCCAGGAACTGCAGCAGGTGATGGGCTCCATTGCCTTGTGCTCTCTTGGCAGAGGAGGGACACAGTAATCAACCCAGACTACAGTTGTGACCCTTGCTGGTGTCACACAGTGTTTCTGTTTTGACCCCTTTGCAAATGTGATCCTGGTTGACTAAGAGGTGGATGGACTTGAAACCAAGATTTGTGGGCTGTAAATTTGTGCTGAGGTTTCTTTGTGGAGCCACTTGCTTAAGGGGTAATGGTTCCTGATTTCCTAAGGTGCTTTGCAATAGCTGAGACAAATGCATGTGTGTTGCACTGCTTGCTCTGTGACTGCTCTGCCTCATTTTTCTTTCTTTCTATTCCCAAGCTTATCATTTATTTGTTTGTTTTTTGTTTAAAAAGGTTGTTCTTTACTAACCTTTTCTGCTTTCCTTGCTTTCAGTTGATTTGCTGTAGGTAGAGTTTGGAAGGGGGAAGGCAGTGCAGTCCATATGTGCTGCTCATCTGTGGTTTGATGGGTCTGCACAAAAGTTGTGTCCCCACAAGACTTTTTGGGACACATTTAGTACAGGAGTTAACTTGAGAAAGGAGGGAGCAAAAAGGAAGGCCAGAGCTAAATAGAGAGCTGGAAAGATGGACTTTCTTGAGGAAGTACTGCAAACCCCAAATCTGTATGGCTGGGAGAAGATGTAAAATCATCCATCTGCATAGTTCGGGAAGGCTAAAGAAGTTAGTGAAAGAGCTGTGATGAGGAAGAATGGGAAAATGAAGAAGGAGAAAGCCTTTAGCTAAGTACACAACCCAACTTTTTGCCTGGTTGATTCTGAAATGTGTGAAGCAATGAGGTTCCTCACTGTGTCCATTGGGACCTAACAAGGGAAGCCCTAGGAAATCAGGAAAAATTGCCAGGAATAACCTTCCTGAGGTTTTTTCCACTCCTGACTGCAGAGCAGTTGTACCCTGGCATAAATGTTGTCCCATAGTCCTCACAGCTGAGCTGGAAGGCTCAATAGCAGGAGCAGTGGTAACAGGTGTCCTGTTTTTTGTTTAGGGGAGCTGATGGATGGCCGGCGAGGGCTGGTCCCCTCCAATTTTGTTGAGCGAGTTTCACATGATGACCTCATGACATTTCTGCCTCCGGAGCTGAATGATCTCACCCATAGCTCATACCAGGAGAAAAGCTTGGTCAGTGCAAGCACCAGCAGTGGAGAGAAGAGTGAGCTCTCCATTGAAGAGGGTAGCATCAGTCCATTGGCCAGCAGAGCAGAAGGAGATCAGGAGGAACCTGTTAGTCACACAGCAGTGCCTTACCCAAGAAGACTGACTCTTATCAAGCAGCTTGCCAGAAGCATAGTTGTAGGCTGGGAACCACCTCTTTTGCCAGCTGGCTGCCCAGACATACAAAGCTACAACATCTATGTGGATGAAGAGCTACGTCAGAACGTCAAAAGTGGCCTTCAGACCAAAGCAGTGATAGAAAAGCTGGATTTACACAGCAGGGCTTACCGTGTGTCCGTGCAGACGGTGACGGAGCACGGCAGCTCTGATAAACTGCGCTGCACTTTCTTCGTGGGGCAGGATTTTGGCATGGCACCCACAATGCTGAAAGTCAGAAGCATCACGGCCACGTCAGCAGAGCTCACGTGGCTTCCCTGCAACAGCAACTACAGCCATGGGGTGTATCTCAACGGGCAGGAGTGTGATGTGACCAAGCCAGGCGTGTACTGGTACACCTTCCACAACCTGCAGCCCAGCACCCAGTATGTGGCCAAGCTGGAGGCGCGGACCATGAAAATTCCTTGGGAAGAGGTGCCTGAAGGGCAGGAGCAGGACTCAGCCGTGATACACTTCACTACCCCTCTAGCAGGTACCACAGGCCTCTGCACATGGAGAGGCTGTGCTCAGCTGGCCTCTTGCTGGGAAGCCATGGGGTAAAGGGAAGCAAGGTTGATTAGGTCCCCAAAGCCTGAGGTGCTGCACTCTTTTGTCTTTATGTTTTTCTTCCTTTATTTTAAAATTTGATTATCTCTTTTCCTTTCATTTGCTTTGGGAAGACATCCTCTGTGCTGGTTGGAGCAGCTGGTTGGGCAGGGAGGAGGTGGTTGGCCATGACTTTGCTTCAAAGGTTGCTGCATCTTGGCCTCAGCTACTTTTGCAAAGTTCTGTTTTCTGTGCATTTAAGCTTTCACAGAACAAAAGCATCTTATTTTCTCTGGTTCTGTCTGTCATTTCCTAGGACTGGCCTGGCTGTTGTAGTTCAGTTCTGCAGGGACAAGTCTGGTTGGGAGTTTGCTCTTTGATTCTAACCAGGATTGAGCTTTATGTTGTAGCCGGATAAGCAAGAGGAAGTTGTGTTTGGTCTCTCACAGGCACACCTGATGCTCCTTTGGATGTCCAGGTAGAAGCTGGTCCCTCTCCAGGTATCCTGGTTATCAGCTGGTTACCTGTTACCATTGATGCTGAGGGATCTTCCAATGGGGTCCGGGTCACTGGATATGCTGTGTACGCGGATGGACAGAAGGTACTGGCTGTGCAGGGGGGCTGGGGCTGCTGCAGGGGTACCATGAAGTGTCAGACCTTAAGACATGGAAAGCTGGATCCAGGAAGGTGTTCTGAGGAGGCAGTGACAGTCCTTGGCCTGGAAAGGAGTGACATCAGAGAAGGGACGTTGCTTGGGCTGTGTGGTGCACACCACAAAAGACATCTGTCCAGGTTTTGGAGGTGCTTCTGGAGCATGACCCTCCAGCAGCAAAACAGCCTCCTCTGCTCAGCCCAGGCACTGGCCTGATCCTTTGGCAAACAGTCAGTCCCTAAGGTGTGGACAGAGCACAAGGACAAGTACACAGCCACCACCTGGGGCTTTCTCTCAATGTGAGGAGTGAGGTGTAGAGATCCAGCATGAGCTTGGCATCCCCACAGCATGGGCAGAAGCGTAGGGGGGGAATCTGCCCCTCTGCCATGCTTAGGTGAGACTCCACCTGCAGAGCTGCCTCCAGCTCTGGGTCCCCCAATATCAGAGGGATGTGGAGCTGCTGGAGTGAGTCCAGAGGAAGCCATGGAGATGCTTCAAGGGCTGGAGCCCCTCTGCTCTGGAGCCAGGCTGGCAGAGCTGGGGGTGTTCACCTGGAGAAGAGAAGGCTCCAGGGAGAGCTCAGAGCCCCTTCCAGGGCATAAAGGGGCTTCAGGAGAGCTGGAGAGGGACTGGGGACAAGGGATAGGGGGACAGGACACAGGGAATGGATTCCCACTGCTGGAGGGCAGCATTAGATGGGATATTGGGAAGAAATTGTTCCCTGTGAGGGTGGGGAGGCTCTGCTACGGATTGCCCAGAGAAGCTGTGGCTGCCCCAGTCCTGGCAGTGTCCACGGCCAGGTTGGACAGGGCTTGAAGCAACCAGGGGTGGTCTAAGTGGAAGGTGTCCCTGCCCATGGTAGGGCTGGAATGAGATGGTTTTTAAGGTCCCTTTCAATCCAAGCCATTCCATGCTTTTAACATACAAACACATCAGGGTTCAGTATTGTTACTGATACAGAACATCCAAGGATGTTCTGTACTAAAAATGTCCTGTGGTCTTGTGCATACATGATGTTGTTTGAAATAGCACAGTGCAAAACAGAATGATGCTGTGTTGGATAGTTGCTCTTTTGTCATAGAAATGCTTTTTCCTCTTCACAGGTGAAAAAAAGGTGGAGTCTGGGAAGGTAGTCAAAAGAGTAGCCTAAAAAAGGGAGAAGCTTTTTAAAGCTTAGAAAACAAGGAGGGTTAAAATCTGGAGTGGGAGTGAATATATTCATATTTTGTAGACTATTCAGTTTCTCGAATTTCTTTTTAACTGTTCATTCTTCACAGTTACTGTGCAGAAGGGTGGGAATTCTTCACCGCTGCTCTCCAGAGCTTTGAGTTCTGTCTTAACTTTTGGTTGGGAGTTGTTCTACTCCGAAGGGCTGAGCTGTGCACGACAAATAGTTATTTCCTGTTCTTTTGCTTACAGGTGATAGAAGTTACTTCGCCAACAGCTGGGAGTGTCCTGGTGGACTTGTCCCAGCTTCAGATGTTCCAGGTGTGCCATGAGGTTTCTGTGAGGACGATGTCTCAGTATGGGGAGTCTGTGGATTCAGTTCCAGCCCAGATTTCCTCGCTGCTGCTGCGATCCTCCCACTGCACTTCCCCTGTGTGCACCACTGTCCCCTTCAGACTGCCCAGGGGAGGCCCCAGGGCCTCGCTGCCTGCTCGCAGCCCGCAGCACATGCCTGCGCTCCTGCTCCGACAGAAAACTTCTGCTGAGAGCTCAGATGCCAAATTGGCTGATCCCTCCTCCAGCCCTGTCGGCTCAGCGCGGCCCCTGACAGAGGAAGCCTTTTCCCCGCTGCACCTCCCCTCCCCTAGTGCTTCCTTGGCTCCTGCCACTTCCCCACAGGGCTTGGACACTGTGGGAGACAAGAAATACCTGAGTGTGCCTCTCCAGCAGGCTGGCACAGTGCTCCCAGGGCAGGGCACAGAGCCTGGCCCTTCCCAGGAAGTGGGATTGCAACAGCTGGCTGAAGGGACAGAGGTGCAGGTAAGTGCTTACATCTCCTGCCCAGTGCCAGCTGTGCAGGGAAGGGCAATGGATCCTTTTTGGGGAGTGGGACAAGATGCCTCTGAGCACCTTTCTGTGACACAGTGTTGTCTTTGGGTCCAGCGGTGGCAAACTGTCAGAGAATTTTGGCTGCTGTTGTGTACTTGGAAGATGCAGCTCACCTCTTGATTCTGTTTGCTGGCAGATGAGGAACAGAGTGAGGAAGGGAAGAATTTGCAGAGCTAAAAGGTTAAAAGGATGTTCCTGTGTTAGTCTGGCATTGCTGTGCTCTCTGTCTTGAAGGGACCTTCTCCAGTCTGGTGGGTTTGTACAAGACAGTGGTAGAGCACCTTAGTGGATGGCGGAGTGGGGCAGCCATGGCTGCAGAACTGGCAGACTATTCTGACACTGGCTATTTGGAGTTCCCAGTGGGTGAGTGGAATTCCCAGTAGGGTGGGTGAGTGCTTTCAGTCTTCTTTTAGGACAGAGGTGAGGATGTCTGAGAGCTGTATAATGATCATGAATGATTGCTCTGTCACCACGGGGAAGTGGGCTCTTCTGGTGTGGGATGTATTTAATCAGGAAAAAGGGTCTGTTTTCCATTCTGACTTTTGACATCAGAACTCATGGGAGTGCTTCAAACTGTTAAATTCAGCACAGCTTTATTAATCATGGCAGTGTGACCCTGTGAAGGCTCAGAGTTCGGCTGAGACTTCTGAGAATTGCTGATGCAACAGCAGCATGGTGGGCTCAAGCCCAAGGGCCAGCTCAATACCCAGAAGAACTGAAATGTTGGGTCCAAAATTTCAGTGATCAGCTCCTGGTCATTTGCAGCTCACAGTACCTTGAGTCAACTGCTGGATTCATTTACCCACATTCCATAGAGTCATGGAATGGTTGGGGTTTGAAGGCACATTAAAAATCATCTGGTGCATGATAGGGACACCTTCCACTCGGCCAGGCTGCTCCAAGCCCCTTCCAAACTGGCCTTGAGTGCTCCCAGCTTCAGATGTTTGTGGTGTGCCAGGAGGCTTCTGTGAGAATGATGTCTCAGCTGGTGTATTCAGTTCCAGCCCAGATTTCCTTGTTTTTCTGTGAGCCTCTTACTGCACTTCACCTGTTTCCGGCATTGTTGCCTCCAGACATTCAGATGTCTGATGTAGATGGCTACACTTGTGGTGGTTGCTTTGCCTCCTTTATGGAGAGGAGTGAAATGGGTGCTCCCAGGATGCAAATCATCCTTCTCGCTTGAGGTGTGTCTCCTCACTTGGCTGTCAGCAAAGGGAAACAGGGCAGGAAATCTGAGCTGTGAGATTAGATATGAGATGAGTACCTGGCTGGCTTTTGTCTGAACCCAGGGGACATTGAGAAGCTTGACACTGCAATGTCTCAGTGTCCCAGGGTCTGATCCTTCAGTGTGTTCAAAGTGTGCCTCGTACATAAGGACAAGGTTGTGCTCCATTGCAAAATGTAGGGAGGTTCCCTTGATTAGAGTAAGAGGAAGAGGTGGTTGATGAAGGCCCACCTGCCTTAATTCTTGTTTCTGGAGCTCCATTCCTCCATCTCCCAGAGGTTTTCTTGGACTGATTGGAAAACAGATGAAGACTTTCATTAATTCTTACTAGGTGACCTAATCAGGAGCTTGTTGTACTCTCTGTGTATATTATTCTTCATCAATTCCCCTTTTCTTCACACCCCAGGAAGCCCTGGAGTAGTGTCCTCATCTCCAGCTCAACCCAGCATGCCAGTTGGTGTCTAGGCCATGCCTCTGGCAGATGACAGTGGGAGATGCCTGTGCTGTATAGCTTGGGCTCTTCTTGCTGCTCTGAGACTTGTTACTGTCAATACCCTTGTGGGCCTTTGCTGAGCTGCAGACACTGTGTCTCCTGGGAGCTGAGGGCAGGGAGGAGTTTGTTCCAGGGCTGGCCAACATTCCCAGCTGCAAGCTGCCTGCCGAAATACTGATATGCCTACAGCAAAGGACACGTGGGGGGCCAGAGTTTGGGGTGATAGGACTCCGTTTCGGTGCATAAGTAGTCTGAGAAGCCTCCCCTTGATTTCACTGTTGTTTTCTTTACCAGATGGAGCAACCAAGAACCAAAGCACCAGAGTTGGGAAGCCCGAATGACAACAGGATGAAGCTCCAAACAGAAACCTGCCATGTGTGCTCTGTGGAGGAGGCACCCAGAGGTCCCAGTGCTGACACACAGAGAGAGGCAGAGAAGCACCTAAGCCCAGAGCCTCTGTCCTCCCCCAGGCAGGCTGGGGGCACACAGGACACCTTCCCAGATGGAAACACCAGCGGGAGCAGCTGCCAGGACTTCCTGAGGTTGTCTCCTGGCAAGGAGGTGATGAAAGAAGTGTCCAGAGTGAAAAAAGAGGTTTGTTTAACCTTGCTTGAATGTGTGTGCCCATGGAGGGATGTGACCTGTACTTGATCTCCTGAGTTTTCCAGCCTTAGGCAGTGCTGTTCTGCAGGCTGTGAAGTGAGGCTCGTGGTTGTGTGTGTCCACACGTGCTTGTCACTCCCTCAGGTGCTGCCCACTTCCTTGCCTACCACACCTGAGCTGTGTATGTGCTCAGAGAAAGGAAAAAAGCTCCTTTGTTGCTGAAATAGTCTGGGAGAACTGAGAAAATGTGTTTTGCTTTTCAACAGCAGGAAGAAAAACTGTCGGAAATGGGTCGCCGACAGTTGACCCTTTTCACTGAGCACAACCGGAGTTCTGACCTTTCAGATATTTTGGAAGAGGAGGAAGAAGATGAGCTGTCTTCAGAAGCTCTGGAAGAGAAAAAATGGGAGCAGAGAGAGCCGTGTTCCCAGGAGAATGGGGAAAAGGTAACTTGTGCTGAGTGCTGCTTGCGAGGAGCGCTGGTGCAGCCATCCCATGCCATCAACTCACAGGAGGAGGGGCTGGGCTGAGCTTTTCCCGAGGTCCTGCTGCTCTGCTTTTTCTCCCAGTGTTGGCTCAAGGTAGTAAAAACACAAGTTCTTTAGGAGAGGCAAAGGTGTTTGTTTAAACGAATGGAGCCAGGGTTTAATTAGTTGGCAAAACACGCAGTGTGATGTGATGTTTAAAATCCAGGGTTAAAATCAATGGTGTTGATTGAGTTCTTAAAACAGATAGTAAACAGGGGACAGTCAATGCTCTCAGGCACAGGGTGGGATTGTTGGGGTGTCCTGTGCAGGGCCAGGTGTTGGCCTCAATCCTTGTGGGTCCCTTCTAGCTCAGGATATTCCCTGATTCTATGATTATTTGGCTTAGGTCTTGATGCTTTCTCTAGCCATGGATGGCATGTAGCAGCAGAGTTGTGGCTTTTCAGTTCAGATGCTGCAAGGGATGAAATCCTGCCTGAGCTTAGCTGTAAGTGACGAGCTTAATTCATGCTCAGAGAGTTAAATCTGGTCTGAATGCACCTGTGGGAATGTGATTCCAACTGCATGACCTGGAACTGGTGTGTAACCATACAGATTACAGCAGTTAGGATGAATGTTCATGAGGGAAAGCACTGAGGGTGAGAGACTGGAGAATTAAAAAGCTTTGCAGGACATCTGATATGTCTGGATGGCAAGAAAGCACCCTCTCTTTAATTTCTCATGTGGCCTAGGAACATCTGTAGTTGATGGTGCCCTGTGTGGCTGCTGATCTGCAGGGATGGGGCTGGTGAGCACTAAATGGTGGCAGACAATGTAGTGACTCAAGTAAATTTCTTCTTCTCGTGAAGTGTCTTCTGCTTCCCAGGTGAGGAATTGGATCTGCAGCACAGCACATCAGGAGCCCCAGGAGAAGCCTGGTGGCTGGAGAGGCTGGGGCTGCCTCTGGAGGTTTTGGAAGGGCTTCCAGTTGTTGGGATTGGACTGGGAGAAAATGGAAGAAAAACAAGTTTCCTGGAAAGAGAAGGAAGGAAATAAGAGCAATCAACACTATTCTTTGTTGGGCTTTTTTTTTTATTTTTATTTTCTGGGTGTTTTATTTGCCTTAATGTTTTTATTTGGTTGGGTTTTTTTCTGAAAAGAAACACCAAAACCCCACTCATGTCTTGTTGAGCTGAACAAACTGGTGCTTCTTGGCTGGATAAAGTGATTGTTTTCTGTGCTGCCAGTGACAGAGTGAGGGTGACAAGATGCTGAATCGGGAGAGGACATGAGGGGCAGGAAGCTTTAGGGCACAGAGCTCCCATTACTGCCTTATGGATTAAAGGAGATGTGACTGGAAAAGGCTGTTTCCTAGGATTCTGCATATTTAACTACATTTTCTGTTACCTCAAGACTGCTCAGTGAATTCTTTCAGGATCCAGAGGATGAAAATATGGAAGGATGCTGCTTTTAAAATGTTTATCCTCAAATAAGTTGTTTAATTGCTGAAAGTATTTATTACATTAAAACTCAAAAGCAGAAGCCACAACTTTGCAAACAGCTAAATGAAGTCTTACTGAACTTAATTTTTGGTTGTATTTATGAATTCTCTATATCCTTAATTGGTGCTAACAAGGCAGGAGCCTTGAGCATGTGTTCTGTAGGGAGAGCTTGAGAAAATTAAGAGGTTTTTGGTCTAGAGGAGTTGAGTGGGAGATTTTGTAACTGCCTATAACTATTTATGTGATGTTTAAAAGGATGAGAGTGAAAGTCTTCTTGTTTCTGGGAGATGATACATTAAGAGAGGCAGTAATAATGAGCTACTGTTTGCAATGTTCATGTTGGAGATGAGTTCAAACCTTGTTCCCAGGAGGGCAGTGCAGCCTTGGGACTGGTCCCCAGAGGGTTCAGGATCTCCATTCTTTGGTGTCTTCAAACCTCATCTAACACAAGACATGGATTTATTGTTGGCAACAGTCCTGCTGCAATTAGGAGACTGAACTGGAGACCTCTGGAGGCCTCTTCAACCACTTCTAAGTATAATTCAAGACTAACTTTTGCTTGGAAAAAACTATACGGGTTGGAACTATCAGTAGACAGCTTGCAACTGCCTTTGTTTATCCCCCACAGTGGTTCAGTTTTTAATTATCTCTGAACAGACCTGCTCATGGCTGTAGTTTAAAACATGAATAGCTACACATGCTTTGTAAGCTATTTGTAAGTGCCCTTAGAACACATAATGATATAAGTTGTGAGGGAAGTTGAATAAGAGACCACCAAAGGTATCTTCCTACCAAAATGACACTATGCGCCTGGGATTTTGCCTTTTATGTTAGTGCTAATGTAATAAGAAATAAACCCATAAATTCTACAGTTGGTCCACAAATTTTAAAATTCAGCAGTGTTGTCCCCAAAATTTTCTGTAACCTTGTAGGCTCTCACCCATCTGCAAGTGAAGCTTATGTCTGTGTGGCCCTTTGAGGTAAAGGGTTTTCCTTTGTTTTTGGGGGAACACTGGATTTGCAGGCAGGAACCTGCATTAGGGCTGTACTTTGCTAGGAGATGGGAAGGGCCCAGGCAACAACATCTCCAAGGGCCATTCCCTGTGCTCCAGGGAGAGGACAGAGCTAAGGGGGACCCATGGCTCCGTGTGCATGTCCCGGTGGACAGAAGAGCCCACTCAGCTCTGCTGTGGAGGGACGGTGCCTCTCCTGCCCCCATCCCATCCCAAGGGTGCCAAGCCATGAGGAATCAGTCATGCCTGTGGCAGGATGAGAGGTGCTGCAGGTAGCTGCGTGTGTACAGGAGAGGCTGGGAGGGAGCTCTTCCATGCATTTGCCTTCCTTGCTTTCCGCCACATTGCTGGTTCATGCGATTGCTTTTGCCAGAAGATCCATCGCTCCCTCTGCCCCCTCCCCTTGCTTTGCTGCAGCCACAGCTCCATCCTGCTCTGCTGGGAGGGAATCAGGGTCACTTTGCCTTTTGTTTTAATGTTTATTTCCTCTCTTTTTTCCTTTGCTTGTCCTGGCTGTGGCTTTTCTCGGGGTCTGGGTACAGATGGATCTTTGTGATACTGACAGCGATGAGGAGATTCTGGAGAGGATCCTGGAGCTCCCACTTCAGAAGAACCACAGCAAGAAGTTGTTCAGCATCCCTGAAGTGACTGAGGATGAGGATGAAGATGAGGATGAGAAGGGTGTTACAGAAGAAAAAATAGACCCTCAAGACTCCTTGGAAACACAAACCTACTGTTCAGGAAGAACAGAGAAACCACCCAACAGCAAGGAGCCATTTCTAAAGGAAGATGGGAATAACACCTCCATGGATGTGTCTGCTCAGACTCCACAGGGGGAGCATCGTGCTAAGGAGAGCAGAGTGGATGCTGACCATGCAAATCCTGCCTTTGACCAGCTGGCTTGCAGTCAAAAGAAGGTGCACTGGAACTGGTGCTATCAGGAGAATGATCCAAAGTCTGGGAGTGGGACAAGTCCCTCTTGGAACAAGAAGAAGGGAAATAATTATCAAGAGAAGATCCGGAATCGGCCTGAGACAAGTAGGAAGAGACAGAGTGATCTAACAGAGCACTGCAGTCGTCTGCTGAGCAACTGCAGCCAGATGGGGAGTGGGTTATACAGAGCTCCCAGTGTCAGGGAGGAGCTGAATGTTGTCAGCAGTGCTGGTGGGAAGGAGGGGTTGGATTTGTACAGCCGGGCCAGACAAGGCACCTTAAGGAAAAAAGCCCCAAGAGCAGTGGGAACAGGGGGGACAGAACCTGCTGTGATGGCAACGCACTGCCCCAGCCCCAGGAGCCTGGAAATAGACATCGAATATGACTCTGAAGATGATCAAGATTCAACCTGTGCATCCTCTCCAGAGAGCAGACTGTGGCCAGAGAGGTCCCAGAGCTGCCAGGGGGACTGGAGTGACTGCTCCAGTCAGTCTGAGGTTGCCCACCTGGGTGGCAGAAGGCACCTGACCAGGCTGGAGATGATAGAAGAACAGGGTATGGAGTGGGCTGGGTCTCCAAGCCGCCACCTACGATTTTTCTGCCGGGAGAAGGAAGCCCCGAGGTGTGAGAGCAGTTCTGAGGAACAGGGCTGGGAGCTGGACTGTAAGTCACCTGGCTGGAGAAGGAGGTTGGAACATTCTTCGAAGGGGATACGTAGCACCTCCTTGCACAAAAGGGTTGGGTGACTTTTCCTATTCTGGCTTTGAAGCAGCTTGCAATGGCGCTGGCTTCCCTCTGCTTCCCTGGCCTGCCTGTATCTTGCTTTGTGCAGTGTTGTCCAGAGAAAGGACCCTCCTCTAGGATTGTCTTGGAAGAATATCTAAGAGATTCTGTAGTTCTGTGCTGCTCCATGGCTTTTCTTGTAGTAGCTGCTTCTGCTTTTCCTGCTCCCTGACCAAGTGTCATCGATGCAGTATTCCTTTTCACACTGGGTCTTCCTCCCCACGGCAGGAGGCTGTGGGACCCAGATGAAAATCCCTGGTGCAATAAGCTGATTGGTGAAAGCTTTGTGTAAATGTTGACTGTAATGTCATTGCCTCCCCTTGAAATGCCCTTTCCTGCATCTTCACCCTCATCAAGGGGATCATCACTGGTGCCTGGCAGGGTGCCTGTCTGTCCTCAGTTCTGTTTTCCAGCTCCCTTGGTCTTTCCAGCTCTAGAGTGTCCCTGAAGAGGAATGTTGCATTTGGATGCACTGCTCTTTGTGGAGTGCGTTTGGGCTGAGCGCTGTTCAGGGAGTTGGAAAGGCAGAGGCTGCTACTAATTCTCCGGTGGTTCCAATTGCAGGCATCGAGTCATAAAGATTCCAGGGGCCCGGAGCCACCTGGCACAGCCGCCTGGCAGGCTCCTAGCAGGAGGCGGAGCAAGAGCATAAGAAGCCAAATGCAGAAACCTTTGCTCTCTAGTCCAGGTGAGCAGGAACAGGGAGAGAGGTGGGCAGCAGGAGAGATGGGAGCTCCTGGAAATGGCTGGGGAGAGGCTGGAGGGCAGTGCCAGGGCAGGACTGACATTGTCTCTGCTATGTTCCCTCCGTGCACAGGCCCTCTAAGGAGCACTGCTCCCCAGAGCTCTGGCAAAGATGATGGTATTCGGATCTTTGTGGCTCTCTTTGACTACGATCCTGTCTTCATGTCCCCTAACCCTGATGCAGCGGAAGAGGAGCTCCCATTTAAGGAGGGGCAGATCCTGAAAGTAAGAACTTAGTGAACATCTACTCTATGGATCTGTCTGGTGTTCCAGGGGCAGCTTCCTCATGAGAGAAGTAGAGGGGCAGATGCTGTATCTTCTCTCTGGTGACCTTGTGGAATGGCTGGAGCTGTGTCAGGGTGGGTCAGGTTGGAGATCAGGGTGCTGGGCACTGCGCAGACTCTCCAGGGAATGGGCACAGTCCCAAGGCTGCCAGAGCTCCAGGAGCTCTCAGGGATGCCCAGGGAGGGGTTGTTGGGGTGTCTGGGCAGGGCCAGGAGCTGGACTGGATGATCTGTGTGGGTCTCTTCCAGCTCAGGATATTCCATGATTCTTTCTCTGTGTAGTTCAGTCCCTGCAGTGTAAACAGTCTATTTCCCTTTGCAGGTTTGTGGAGACAAGGATGCTGATGGTTTTTACAGGGGGGAATGTGCTGGAAGGGAGGGATACATTCCATGCAACATGGTGTCAGAAGTCCCTGTGGAGAGCAGTGAGCTCAAGCAGCAGCTCCTAAAGCAGGGGTTCCTGCCTGCGGACACAGAGAGCCCAGGTACTCTGTGTGTGTGTGCATGTATGTGTGCATGTGTGTGCCCTGCTCCTTTAGCTCTTTGCTGGAATGTTGGAAGCTCAGTCCTGCTGTCATGTGTGGCCAGTGCAGCCACCAAACCCATCTGGAGGAGTGTCCCTGGATCTGCAGCCTGGTTTAGTGGCTGCTCCACAGCAGGAGGAACTGGCTGGATGTGGGGGTTCCAAGCTCTCAGTTCATCCCACACTCCACTGCAGCATTGCAGCTGCTCCTCGGCTTGCAGTGTGTGAATTCAGCACAGCGTGAGGCTGAGCCTTGCTAGGGACAGGGAAACAGAAGTGTTTGAAGAGCAGCTGAAGTATGCGAACAAGAGCTTTCACTCTTTCTCCTTTGTTTTGAAAGCCTGTGACTGAACTCTTGGGAGCACCCTGCTCTTGGGTGAGAGAATTTTGGGATTTGGAAATGGAGATGGGGAAGGGGCAGGAAAGGTGTGAGGTAGACAGGAGTGTACAAGCAGACCTGGTGGTTGAGTTCCTCCTTCCTTACTCCCTGAAGTATGTGGTCAGTGCTTTGTGCGCTGCAGAGGCTTTCCTGTTCCTTCCCACTCATGTACTCAGAGAGGAGAGGGAGCAGCCCTGGGAGGTGCAGCCAGCACAGCTCAGGCTGTCAGGCTCAGTGGCTGTGAGCTGCCCCTGCTGTGAATACTGGTGTCCCAGTGCCTGTCCCTCATGCTTCCCACCTCTCATCCTGCACTCCTCTATGCACCCTCTACTGCCAGTGCCAATTGTTGGATCTGCTCCACTTGTTAAAACACCAGGATATTCCTGGTTTGGTTGTCCCTGTTTCCCTGCCAGTTCAGCGGTGAAAAACAGCACAAGTGTTGGTAATGGCAAAGGTAAGCCCTGACATTGCCTGAGCTGGGAAAAAAACCCAAATCAACCTAAAAATAGGAAAACTCAAGGAAAAAAGGAACAATCCAATTTGTTCCTATTTCCATGGAGGGAGACCCAGTATCCAGCTCTAACAGACCTTTAAAGTCGCTTCCCACCCAAACCATTCTATGATTCTGAGGGGCTGACAGTGCCCAGCTCCTAAATTTTGGTCCCTGGAAAGTTGATCCTGAGGAGCACAGGGATTGAAGGAGCTTGATGCTTTCACTGTGTGATTTCTTGAATATGTTTGCCCTTTGGCCTCTCCCATGTCTGAAGAGAGGAGATTTGAGTAAGGTGTTTTTCACATACATGCTCTTTCTCCTGTGTGTATGCCAGAGATGGCTGGATGCCTGTGGTGGCCTGTGTCCCTCGGTGGATACACAAGGCTCTCTCTGCCCTGCATAGTCTTGGAAGAGCAAAGGATTTTAATAGCTCTAAGATTTCATTAAACATGATGGGTTTGAAAGTTTTGAGGAAGGTGGTTGTAGTCAATAAGCTGTGTGTGCAGGGAGGGACTGTAGGTTTGGCACTGATGGGGACATACCTCAAATCCTTGGGGCAGTTCTGGGCCCCTCTTGGCAAGGACACTGAGGGACCTGGAGCTTGTCCAGGGAAGGGAATGGAGCTGGGAAGGGTCTGGAGCCCCAGGAGCAGCTGAGGGAGCTGGAAAGGGGCTCAGCCTGGAGAAGAGGACGCTCAGGGGGGCCCTTGTGGCTCTCCACAACTCCCT
Organism: Rhabdornis inornatus; assembly: GCA_013397075.1. Classification (NCBI taxonomy): domain Eukaryota; kingdom Metazoa; phylum Chordata; class Aves; order Passeriformes; family Rhabdornithidae; genus Rhabdornis; species Rhabdornis inornatus. The sequence goes on from VWZS01007510.1 coordinate 346,730, forward strand.
GACAGGAGGGGGCAGCCAGGTGCAAGTTGGGCCTTATGGTCTTAAAGGTCTTTTTCCAACTGTAGTGCTTCTCTGATTCCTTGGCAGTTGGGCTGTCTGTACCTCTGCTGTTTTCCTGCTGCCATAAACCCCTATCACAGCCTTGTAACTAAGAAAATGCCTTGGAGGGGTTGGTCTGGGCACTCTGCATTTGGGATTTCACCAAGTCTTGACCCTGCTCACTGCAGAAGCTTTAGCCAGAGACCTGGGATTTTTTAGGTGTTAGTGGTACAAGGTTTTATTTTGTCCTTATGGTGCTGCTTCTGAAAGCTAAGGAGCAGCAAGGTCTGTCTGCTGTGAGCTGAGGAGTGGCTAAAAGGCATAAGTACAGTGGATTTCTCTGTGTATTTGGGATGCAGATCATGCATCATCTGAGTCCACATATGAGGCCCAGAGGGCTTTGCCCACAGAAATCCAGTTGTCAGCCTCCCAGGGGAGGCATGTCGTCTCCTCTGTCCTCTAATCACTATTCAGATGCTTCTTGCTTTCCATTCACTGTCTGTTTCTCTTGTCTATTTATTTGCTTTTTTGGTGTTTTTATTAAGGAAATGGCACATTTTCTCCACCTCCACGCCGCCAAACTGTCCCTCCTCCAAAACCCAGACGCTCCAAGAAAGGTCTGTGTCACCCACTGCTTCCTCTTTGGTTTTTGCTATAGGATTACAGACTGCATTGAATTTTTACTACTTGTTTTCAGGACCCTCAGATGTTTGTACAACTGCTAGGAAGTGGAAAGAGAGCCCATCCCTGTGCTGGTGTTAAGTTTTTAACAACAGTGATGTCTTTTATAGTTTGGAGCTTGACCTCTGCTTCTTGTTACGTTCCTGAGTCCTGGTTACTGGTGTAGACTTTGAGTTGCATGAACAGTTTGCTTCTGTTGTTTGCTGTCTTGGTGTTCTTTTTACTGTTTGTCAGTTGTGTCGTGTGGTCACTGTTGGAGATGAGCTCTTACGGTGAGGCATTTTCTTCTCCCAACAGGGCTGGACAAACAGGAGTACAAGTCTCAGCCAGGTGAGAAGTGCTTTTACTGGGCAGTAGGTAATGCATGATCGAATTACAGATGTGTTTTGTGGTCAAGGACCAGTGTGACACCCTGTGGTGCTGCTTCAGAGCACTGTAACAAAAGGTTTTAGTTCTTTTTGTTTAGTGGCGGTGCAGAATGCTTTGGTTGAGCAGGGGGTGCTTGCAGGGGGAGCATACCTGTTGTTGTGCTGTGGGAGGAGCAGGGCAATCTCCCACTCATCACTCACTATAGTCCCTACAATACAAGGGACTCTGAGAGGATGCTCCCTCTGCTGAGGAGCATCCTCTGTTGGTATCCAGAGAGGCCAAGTCTTAAAACTCTTTGCCAGCCCATCCGGTGCTGACCCAAAGCCGAGTTTAAGTTCATGAATGTGTGTTTTCTGTAGCACCAGACTTGGCTTTTGTAGGCTCAGGGTAGGTCTGTAGGTGATGGGTCTAAGCAGGCAGAGGATTGTGGAAGGCAGGGCCTGCACTTCCATGTATGCTGGTCCCTAGCCCTTGGAGGATGAATTCTATAGCTTAATAGCAGAACACTGTGTAGTGGGAGGAGAAATGTTTTCCAAGACACTGTAAAGAGACAGCTATCCTCTGTGTATGTACATATACATATATGTGTGTGTGTAAATAGGAAACGAAAAATAAAACATTCCTGTACTGTAGACAGAGTACTGGGATGGGAGGATGTCCCCACTTTTGTGCTTAGGAGGTGATGAAGGTCAGAAAACTGCTTTACCAAATGCCTCTAAGGTCTCTCTCAGCTCAGTATCCCTTAGTATTCTTTTTGCTCAGACCACTACAAGAATGGTGAAGGAGTTGCTGTGATTTGGGATTTTGTCCTAGTATTTCCGTCTAACAATATTTTATTTTTCTCCTGCAGGGCAGAAACATAAAGACATTGAAGCAGAGCTGCTGGCTCCTCGCAGGATGGTGGCTGCCTTTGACTACAACCCTAAGGAGAGCTCTCCAAACACAGATGTGGAGGTAACTACCAGCTGCTCCCCCCTTTCCAGAGGTTTCTTCTCCCTGTCTCTTTTCTCCTGCTCTCCCAAGACACTCAGCACTTTGGTCCAACCAGAGTCTCAGTGAAACTTTGTGAGTATTCATTGCATCCTTTAGCGATCAGACAGGACTGAGCAGATCTGGGGTGGGAGGAAGCAGCTGCTGCTGGTAGCAACTGATCCAGGAAAAACCTGGGAAAAGGAAAAACCTGCTTAAGGGTTTGAAAGCACTTTTGACAATTTGAGCATGACTTTTGTGTTAAGTATCTGTGTAGGTCTTTGTTCAAGCAAAAAGATTTAGCTCCAGTTCAATGGACTAGTTTGCAAAGTTCTTGTTTTCAAGCAATTCCTATATATAGAACCACAGGATCACGGAATGGGTTGGGGTGGAAGAGATCTTAAAGCCCATCTCATCCCACCCCCTGCCATGAGCAGGGACACCTTCCACTAGACCAGATTGCTCCAAGCCCCTTCCAACCTGGCCTTGGACACTTCTGGGAATAGGAAGGGATCTAATCTAAACAGGGAAGGATACAATCCAAACAGTGATTTTGTGGATAAGTCTGTTCCAGGTAGAAAGGTGGCAATGCAGAATCCTTTCTGCAAAAAGAGATGAGCACATTCTCTGTTCCCTGTTCTTCCAAGTTGTATTAGCTGTGTTAACACTCAGCAAATACAAACATGGGTTTTGGATTCACATCCTTTCCCTTCATCCGCAAGAGTATCTGGCCAACAGAGGGCACAGTTCAGGGGATGCTTGCCTCCCAAGCTGTCTCTCCTGCCCAGAGAGATACAGCTGAGGATAGAGTGTTTTAGGGATGGTGGAATATCTTGGGAGAGACACAATGTAAGCAGGTATCCAGCCACTGAACACTTCTGAACCTTTGTCACTGAGGAGATGACTGTACTTTTTGCAGTGATTTGCTCTTGTAGAACTTTTTGGACAAGAGCTCAAATTACAGAAACAAGCTGATGGAGTTCTGTGAGAGATGCCCCACAGGAGTGACCTTCAGCCTCAAGAGATTAAACTGAAGACTAGGGGTATAATATGGTAAATATATTGAAAGTAGATCCCTTCCAGCTGACACTTGTGAAGTGCCAGAATGTCTCGAGTGGGACTCAACCTGTTTGGAGCTTCCACTGGGCAGCTTTTTCCATTAAAAGAGACTGGTGACACCTTTGTCTGTACCCTTGTGCCCCATGGAGCATGTGCTGGGGTGTCTGACAGAACAGAGGGTGTGACAGTGAAGGGTCACTGTGTGCTGTGCTCCTGTTCTGTGTCCAGGTTAAACTTCCCTGTTTGTATGCATTCTTGCTAGTGATTAATCCCTGAGTGCTGCATACAGAACAGGCTCATCCAAGGGAGCAGGATTTGTAATCATATTTCAAGAAATTGAAGGTATTTCTGGTGCTTGCTGAGCTTGTCCTCAGTGCACCTTTCCAGAGCAGGTGGTAGGTACTGTTTTGAAACCTTACTAAAATTGGTTTAAAAACGGGCTTTGCTCTTTTCTTAATTTATGTAATGCTTCCCTATCAGTGAATTTCAGGGTTACCCGCTTCAGTTTCCCTCCTGCATCTTGGTCCTGCAAGACTAAACACAGTGGACTCCCTCCCTTGGAATGAGACTGGGCAAGAAGCCAAGGAGAGCCTGTGTTCCTGGTGAGAAATTCCAGGCAGTGCTTCTCCTGTGACCTCTGTTCTCTGGCTCTTTGCAGGCTGAACTGACCTTCAGTGCTGGGGATGTTATCACTGTCTTTGGGTCCATGGATGATGATGGATTCTACTATGTAAGTGCAGGGCTTGGGAAGGTCCTGTGATTACACTGGAAATTGTTGGAGATCCTGGAATGGCAGGGAAGCAGAAGTCAGGGAACAAAGTATGCTGCTTTTGGGAGAAAAATAAACCCCTCTCTACTTAGTGCAGGGCAGCCTGTTTCTGATGCTCATTCCTTCTGCTGTAAATGCAATATTACAGGATCTTGGAATGGTTTGGGGAAGGGACCTTAAAGCTCATCCTGTTCCACCCCCTGCCATGGGTAGGGACACCATCCCAGGGTGCTCCAAACCCTATTCAGCCTGTCCTTGGACACCTCCAGGGATCCAGGGGCAGCCACAGCTTCTCTGGGCACTCTGTGCCAGGGTCTGCCCACCCTCACAGGGAACAATTCCATCCCTGCCCTCTGGCAGTGGGAAGGACCATTGTCCCTTGTACTGTCTCTCTGTCCCTTGTGCAGAGTCCCTCTCCAGCTCTTCTGGAGCTCCTTTAGGCACTGGAAGGGGCTCTGAGGTCTCCCTTGGAACCTTTTCTCCTCCAGGTAAACACCCCGAGGTATCCCAGCCTGGCTCCAGGGCAGAGGGGCTCCAGCCCTGGAAGCATCTTCATGGTCTTTAAATGTCCCAATGGTTCTGAGTTTATTTTTTGGCATCAGTTGCCTGCAGGTTTCCCAAAGCCTTGCCTGAATTTTTCCACACACACACCAGCTGAACCACCACCTGCTGAGAACTAACATTTCACCAGAGGCTGGAATGGTGATCCAAGTAAGCAGACACATTCCTTGGGCTGTGCCTGCCCTCCAGCTGTGTGCCAAACTTGAGCCTTGGCCCTTGGATCATCCACCTCTTCCTGCATGGGAGACAGTGTGCCTTCATACATCAGACTTGAGATTGAGCTCCAGGTTAAGTCTGAAGGCATCACTGGGAATGTTTTGTTTGATCCTTTTATATTGTTGGACAAACATCATTGCTGGGGTGGGTTTTGTCTCACCCAGTCACCTTCTGTTGAATTGGATACATATTTGTAGGAATACAGTAGTGCAGCTCTGAACCTCTGTGATCATGGATGCAATGCCTACAGGACATTGTACTGCCTCATTCTTTAAAGACATCAGTAAATACCAGGCAAATCAAAGACCTCTAGGGCACCTGTGGCACAGTCATATTCCAGTATGGTAGTGGAGATTTTGAGTTTGCAGGAATCACCTTTGTCAGAACTTGCTGTCACTTCTTCTTCCTTTACTCTCTTCTGTGTTTCTGTGCTCTGAATTGTTCCACAATTAAGCAAGAATGAGTTATGGCATTTTGTGAGGATCTTCCCTATGTGGGTGTGTTCTGGACTTGTCTCAGCCCACAGCCCCACCTTCTCTGCAGGGCACTGCACCTCGAGTTGTTATTTATTTCTCCAGGAAAGCCGATGTGACAATTGAATGTTGATCTTGCAGGGAGAGCTGAACCAACAGAGAGGGCTTGTCCCATCCAACTTCCTGGAAGCTGTCCCTTTGGATGGAGACATGGCCGAGGAATTCCACTCAAAAGATAAAGAAGCTCTTCTGAGTGCTGAAAGCCAGGTGAGATGTGTCACTGCATGGCACTGCCGTCCAGGCTGGGATGCTGGGATGTGTCTGGAGCCTGGGCATTGCATGGCATGCAGCACCCATGGGATCACTGAACTTACTGCATCATGAACATACTGCAGCCCATTCATCCCAAGGGAGTGCTGGGAGCACTTCCCAAAGACTTACTTGTAGTGCAGAAAGTGGCACAAAACAACACCTGCTGGTTCAGTGTGGTCGGGTAAGCAAGGAGCATTGAAATCCCACCAGCAAATTGTTCAGATCCACTGAAAGGTCAGTAAGAAAATTGTACTGGAAGGAAAGTTCAACCAGCTCCCCAGGCACATGAAGTTCCTTAAATATGATTATATCCATGCCGAAGAGTTCTGGAATTAGCAACACCTAAACACCAATGTTCTCCCATTCACCCCAAGTTAGATATATCTTAATCCAGGCTGAGGTGCTTCTGGATAAATTCAGAACACACTGAGAAGTTTACCAAACAGATCTGGGGAATGGATCCTAAGGTTTCAAAAGCATCCCCCAGAGTCAAGGGATTCAAAGGTTAAATTAACCCTTTGCATTGTGTTGCTGAGACTCTTGGAATAAAGGCTTAAGTGGGAGATTGGGGTCATGTCAGAGGCTGAGGCTGAAAGTGTATCAGCTCCTTTGTCATTCCTGGACCTCCTGTGCTGCCTCACTGTGGAGTGGGAGGCAGGAGGGACCCAGGTTGGTCCCAGCTCGCAGGCGCTCAACCTTCAGTCCTTCTTGGGCGGTTGTTGGCACTACCATGTGGTGCCAGACCCACATGAGTCAGAGCAGGTTGGCTTTGAGCCATCCTTGGAGAAGTAGGTCACCCTGAATCCTGCTCTGTTGAACTCCCCGCTGGTGCCATCCCAGCTTTCCTGCTCTCTGCAGCATTTCTTGGGCTTTTTTCCTGCTTAGCTCTTCCTGTTCTCTATATCCATCTTATCTTCAGATGCTGCCTGGTCTACCTTCACCTCAGCACCATCCCTTGCTTCCAGGCATTCCAGGCTTTGTGGGTACAGGATTTGCACTCCAGCCTTGATGCCTTCTTGGGCAGAGCAGCCTGGCTCAGATAATGGGCAGTTTGTTGGATCATCTGCTGACCTCAGCAGCTCTCTGGGGCCCTTGTACTTCCCTGTTGAGGATACTGGTCCTTGCTGGGGAATCACAGGTTCATCAGGGTTTAAGAGCACTGGGGTCACCCAAGTCTAACCTCCCTGGGGATTAACAAGGGTGCAGAGTGAGGTTCTTCAATTTCCCTCTCAAAATTATTTACTCTTACCAAATTACTCATCTGTTGAAACAGAGGGTGCCAAAGAAGACCTTAAGCAGTAAAATAAAGGTGGTATTCTAAGTGTAATTTAGGGCAGATCTTCCCCTTCCCTCTGGCATCAACCAGAAACCACAGGGCCTGTTTTGGATTCCAGGGTGGTTGTTCCAGCCCCAGCCCGGGTCCTCCCAGGGACCAGGGGGAGTTCAGGTAACCTTGTCTGTCACTTGCAGGTGTGAAGGGTTTGCAAAGCCAAACTCACTTTCCTCTCTGCTCTCTGCTGCTGAGTTCAGTGGGTGACTGATTTCCTGGACAGCACTTTGGCCCACATATCCCTGCATGCTGAAGGTTGGAAGCTCTTTTCCTCTGTTTCATGACATTTTTTTAAACAGAAGCACCTTTCAGGTGTGTTAAAAACAACCCAAATAAAATAGACACGTTTCAAGTTTGCCTGCCCTTCAAACCTTTCCATTTGTCTCTAGTCTTCTGTGCCTGAGATCCAAGCGAGCCTCCCCTTACACTGGCTCTGACTTCTGGGTGCACAGAGCAGGAACCTGTTTGGTTTGGTACTTTTGGTACTCTCATGATCCTGGAGAGGATCTCTGCTGCTATCTGTAATTGGGGGACTGGAAAATTCAGATAATGATGATTAAACCAATATTATTTCAGTGGGAATCAGCTTGAACTCCCTAAGCATGACTGTGCTTTGGCTGCTTCTGTGTTGTGCCAGCCTGGCTCCTGTCCTGCTGCCTCGCTGCTTTTCCTGGACACCTGTTCCAGGGGATTCTGGCTCAGCACCCCCAGCACTCCTCCCACTTGTGCTTTGCAATCCAGACCTGTCTAAACAGATTCCAAACAGGAAGGGCATGATTCCCCCCTGTTAAAAGTGGCATCTTTGCCCTACTCAGACCCAAACTGGTATTAATTTACTGCATTTAAGTGTGTTTCGTGATTTCTGAGGAGACAGAACCTGACCCCATGGTGGTTTTGGTTGTCACAGCAATCACAGCATCCCAACCTATGGGCGGAAAACCTCATGGAGAAGGCAGAAGAAATACCTCTTGTAAAACAGACATGTTCCATATCCATCCCTGAGTTGGAATGAACTCTCCCAGTGATACAGCCATGCCTGAGGCTTTCCAAATTCCTTAGCACTTTCACCCCCACAGAGTTAAGGAAAGCTTGCTTGTTCAGTTTGCTGTTAGCAGAGCAGTCTCCCTGCAAATTCCCAGTCCCAGCTTGAGCCCTGTCACCTCAGGGGGAGGATGTGTGTGCACCATGGCAGAGCTTTGGACTCTGTTACAGCTTGTTCCAGTTGCAACAGAAGCTTCTCCATTATTAATTTTTAAATCACTTGTAACTTCTTGGATGTGATGTTCTTACCTTACCTGTTCTTCACACTTCCCTTCTCCCTGCTGCCCTCCCAAAGGCCTGAGAATAAGGACAATTTATTTCCAAATTGAACTGGGGAAGGTGGATAATTTATAATTATTTCTGAGTAAATCTTAAAATGCTGGCAACAGAAAAGGTGAATCAATTGAATTTACAAATTGACAACGTTTGGGGATTAGAATAAACAAAAACAGCACAAAGAGAAGGATCCAAGAAGTTCTGGTCACAGCCAGGGCCCAAAACGCTCATGCTTACCAGCTCAGAAGCAGCTGCATTAGCGCTGGTGGAATAACGCTGTATTCCTCTTGATGGAATACTTCTCTGTCAGTAACATGCGGTTTCTGTCAAAGACTGATTATAAAGCACCTTCAGAAAGTGTTTGATTCTAATTGATTTCATGTATTTATTTCTGCCTGTGTTATGCACCCGGGACGATTCTTTTCTTCAGAGAATGAGGAAGAGAAGAGTGCAGTGATAGATATGAATGATACATAGAGCAACCATGTAAGTGTGTGAGACCCTCAACCTCCCACCCAGCCCCACACCTCAAAGGCTCCTGCACCTGGAGCTGGCTCCTTTTCTTGCTTGTAGTTCGACAGGCTGGTTTGAGGCTGTGGTGGCAAGGTCTGATGTCAGACCTTTCACTGCCACCTGGGTTCTGTGGTAGACGCAAACCCACATGAAGTGCAGTTGGTTGGAACAATTATCTGGTGATTTTGGGGACCACGATGGGACTGTGCTGGATATTCAGGTTTTGGAAGGATGTGCTTTGTAATTCAGCTTGGCCCTTCTGTTCACATTAACAGCCGAAGCATCGTTTGGCCTTTGCAAGATCCTCCTCAGTCTCAGCACACTTCTTGTTCAACCTGGGGTTTTTCCTTCTGGATTTTACTCCTTCCTGAGAATAGTCCTGAAAAACCCCTGCCCATCATCCATTTAAGAAAATAGTAACATTTAGTCCCTAAAACCAACCTTGTGTGGATAATTGTTCTGGGACTGGGTGGGTGAGATCCCTGGTTTTGGGGGCCAGTGGGAGCAGTCTTTGTTTTCCTTAGTTTCAAATGTTTGTTTTCCAGAAATTATGTTAATCAGTAACACCTGAGAGAGCTCTGAGACCAACCCTGAAAACTGACATCACTCTTGTATTTATCACTCTAATAACTTGTGTGAAGATTTTGGCAGAACAGTTTTTCCTTTGTTTTCCTTAGAGAAGAACCCCCAATTTTGGTATGATTTTTCTCTTACCACATGAATCTGTGAGCTGGTTCTGTTGCTTTCTTGCCACATAGAGACCTCTGAGGAGAAATTGTCTGTGTGACCATTTCAGGTCTGTCCTGAAACTGTTCCACCTTTACTGAAAAAGTGCTTTTCAATGATGCATGGACAGAGCCTCCACTGCTCTGGCTGCACAGGGGCCTTTACATCCCTCCCACATCACTCCCTGAGTGTTGGTGAGCCCCTTCTGGTGCTAGCCCAGTGCTTTTGGGCATTTTATCCAAGGATTCTTTGTTGCACAAATCATAAATAGTTTCTGGAGCAGAATCTGGGGATTCTTTCTTTTGCTCCCAGCTAAGAGAGTGGGCTCTAAGTTAGCCCTGGCCTGGCTTTCTTCTTCTCTTTGCCTCCATAAATCTTGCATTTCTGGCTGCAAATGGTTCATCTGGGTTTATTTGGGTGTACTCCCAGACTCCTCAGACCTGACTAACACTGGGCTTATCAGCACCAGGGGCTGTTCTTTGCACATGGGAGCTGCCAGGATAGACAGAGGTTGCAGCTGCTGCTGCAGCATTGCTTGCAGGGGACCTTGCAGGCAGAGTGCAGCTTTCCCAAGGGCCAGCCTGGGCCATCCATCAGCACATGTGACATCCTGCAGCATGTCCTGGGCAGCAGCTGGCCTTAGGGCACAGTGCTGCACACTCAGAGTGTTGTAGGAGTGCCTTGGAAAGCATCATTTTCAGGTGAGCAGAGAGTGTGAGCTCAGGAAAAGTCAGTGGTGGGATTGGTTACTGTCGTAGAGAGGAGTTCAAGCTCTGTCCTGTAGTTCAGGTAAGGGAGAGTCCGATGGCACTGGCACAGCTCAGTGATTGCTGTGAGGCAGAAGTTGACTCTCAGCTTTGTGGAGTTGGGAAGAGTCACAAATTCACTTCAAGATGGAACTCCCTGTGCTCCTGCCCACTCAGGACTGGCTCTATGAGTACTGTAGGTGCTGAGTCCGACCCAGAGCAGAGGTTTGTGCTCATCCTGGGCCAATAGTGCTTCACTCCTGCAGCAGCCCAGACCAGCACAGCTTCCAGCCGTGAGGGGAGGAGAGGTCACAGCCACTGGGTGCTCCTGGTCCCAAAGGAGGTGGGTGCTGAGCCAGCAGTAGGGTGACAGAGCAGAGCTGTCTTTGCAGCCCAGGAGACTCTAAATAAAATCCCCATAGGGCATGAGCATGGCTGTGCTAGAGTGAGGGAAGCAATGCTCTGGGCTCTGCTTCTGCCTTATTCAGCTGCTTGCCGTGGACATAGAGCGAGACCAGGACCAGGCACTTCCAGTCCTGCCCAGGGGCAGCTGGGATCCTCACACAGTTCCTGGCTGGAGTCTGATCTTCAGGGGTGCATCCACCTCAGGCAGAGGATCCTGCTGCTACTGTCACCATCTCACATTCCCTCTGGGGGCTGTGGCTGCTGCAGACCCATGAGGGACTTGGTGGTGCCTCAGCCCAGGGATGCTGAGGGTGTGATGTTCCAGTTGCCAGAGAACTCTTTCCTGGCACAACTCCAGCCACTCTCGCCTTGTGTTTTGAGTGATGCCAAGACAGGATGTACAGCTGGAGCTTGGAAACTGCTGGTTTGTGAAAGCTGTGTGGAAGAGAAAGCAGTGAAGCTAAGGCTCTCTGAGGCCTCAGAAACCCAGAGCCTCTTCCCTGAGGAACTTCACATCCTGTTGGGATAGCTTGGTAATTTTCACTGCCAGATTGGTAATTTTCACTGGCTGGACACCTAAGCCTAGTGAGAGGAGATTGTGGAAGGAAGGCTGCTGCTAGGAACTGACCTCTCAGTGCTTTGAAGGGGAAACTGAGCACAGGACTAGGGTACATTCTGATTTCTAGAAGCCCTTTCCAAAGGGAACAGCACTATTTGATACTGGTGGGTCCCAATTTTAACTGTCTCAGACACTCAGGGGCTCAGGAACATTCCTGTGTGCCACTTGATCCAAGACTTCTCTGTGTCCTGCTCCACTGGTGCTACTGCAGAGCACCAGACTTGGCTTTCTGCCCCTCCTGCCTTTGGATCTGCTGCATGCTGAGCAGCCTTGCAGGACCCCCAATTCCTCTTCCTACCAGTGGGCCACTGTTGAGAAGCCTCAGGGCTTAGCCAGTCTCCTTCGTCTTCTGGAGGTCTTGCAGAGCACTTGTTCTTACAAAATTTAGTTTAGTTAATGTCTTAGCTTCTGTCCCAGAGCATGCTGGGATCCCAGCAGGCTCATGGCTGAGGCATCCATGGATTCATCAGTACCTGTCTCTATCCATGTTCTCAGGGTCTGCTTCACTTACTTAGCTGTGGAGCAGCATCTTTCACCATGTCCTTAGTGGGTCTTTTGTGCTGTCCAGTTCTTAGCCTGAAATTCAGGAGTTTCAGGAATTCTTAGCTATGGAAGGGTCTGGGTTGAAAGTACGAAATTTAAATCCACTGGAAACTTCCTAAGTGGAACTGCACCTGCATAGAGGGGAGAAGGCCAGGTTCTCTGGCTGAGGTTTATGTTGGTATGATCTCCTTCAGCAGCTCTAACTTTTGCTTTTGTCTTTTGTTTTCTCTCTTTCCCACCCAGCTAAATCTAGATGGATCTGTTGATCAGAGCGACTCTTCTCCATCTCCTCCTCTGCCAGCACCTTCCTGCCTTGTCCCAGGAGAGCAGAGTCCAGAGCAGGCATCACTGGCCCTCCTCACCTGCAGTGATGCACCTGGGCAGAGTAAAAAGAAGAGAGGCTTCTTTTTCAAAGGGAAAAACCTCTTCAAAAAACTTGGGTCCAATAAGAAAAACTAACAAGGGGTATTCCATCCAGGCTGCCACACAGCCCCAGAGACTGAGAGTTCAGGAGAAGCCCTCTGCAATAAGCAGATTATTTTCATAGGGAAGAAGTATGTGTTGAATAGAGAAAGCTCTGGAGAGTGTGGGAGCTGAGAGCCCGTGGGGAAAAAGTGGCTCTGGGGTGTGAGGGCTCAGCTCTGGGATCTAGCATATCCTGCTCCATGCAGCCCTCAGTGCATCAGTTCCCTGTAAATACTTTAATTTAAGGATTATATTCTGGCTGTAAGTTAGCTAACTGGCTTTTCCCAGCAAAGCCCTGGCCCCTTAGGAGAGATCCCTTGTACTCCACGCCCTGGTATTTCTCTGCTCCAAAGGAGGTCATGTCAACTCCTTCACTTCCTGCAAAGAAAATTTGCACTTTTCTGTTCCCGTGACTCCCCTTCGCTGTCTCTGGGCTGATGAGTGAGTTCTTACTTGTACTGTAACCCTGTAAATATGTGCAGCTGTGCCTGGAGCATCCCACACTGCCTCAGTCAGCTTCCAGCACGAGGATCCCCGGCGAGGAAGGAGCGGTGCCCTAGCAGGGCTTGGTTCTTCAGCGTGGGGGTGGGCTGCTGTCAGCTGCTCTTGCCTGGTTCACCTTGACCATGCACTGGCTGGGGACTCCGCCTTATTATTTATTTATCGATTTATTTATGAATTGATTTATTTATCTACCTATTTATTTATTTGTCTGTCTGCCTCTCTCCACGGTTCTGTTCAGCTGTGTCTGTGAGCTGCTCCCAAGCCAGAGTGTTTGAGAGCAGGGCTGGGGCTGGGCAGCTTGCACTGTTTTTGTAGGAGATGAAGTGTTCTTGCAGTTGAGACACAGCCCTGTCCAAGCACGGAGGGTTTTGTATGCCATGGTTTCTGTCCCTCCCTGTGTTTCTTTCTCTGCATGTTCCAGTGGGTCCTTGTTCTGAGCAGGGCCATTCCATGAGCTCCGTGAGTGGTGCCAGCACAGCAGCCACAAGTGGTGGTGGTGGTATGGTATGTTTTTATTTAATATAAAATTTTATTATAATAAAGTCTATTTTCACAAAAATACATTTTCCTTAAAAAAGCCAAAGATTCAGTGATGCTTCTTCTGGGGGGGTGAGGAAATTATACCAACCACCTGCACCTTGAGGATGTTCTGCACCTTCTGTGTCCCCTTCTCAGAGGGACACGTGGCTGTGGATGCCCTAGGTGCCAGGTGAGGGCAGGGGCTGAGGTGGCAGCCCTGGGGATGCAGGACACAAGGGAGGGCTGTGGGCACGAGGCTGCCCAGAGTGCCTGGGCTGGACCCCTGCGCTCCCAGCATCACTGGTGTGTGGGTGTTGGGTCGGGGCTGTGGTCCTGCACCTGGAGCCTCTGGGAATCCAGCCAAGATGTCTGAAGTCACTCTGGGATTTTGAGGGGATTCTTGCAGGATTCCCCTGACAGGAAGGACTTGTTTGGGAAGCTGCTGCTCCCTAGAGAGAAATATTCTATGAGGATGCTGGTACTGCAATAAGGCATCGTGTTCTGTGGTGGATGGGAGTCAGGGCAAGGACAGACCAGAGGCTTTGAAAGGATGGAGTGCTGCAACTCTGCTGGAGTTTCCATGGCTTCTGGAGCAGTCTCAGTGGTGAAACTCATCAGCAACCCAGAGCTTTATCTTCAGCCTGTCCTCCCATGGAGGAAGTTGTTGCTGTTCTAACTGAATTTACCAACTGGAGTTTCTTAAAAGGTCTTTTGAAAGAAACTGTCATTGCTTATATCAGTTCCTCAGGGGATGAACTGAAGAACAAAACCTTTAGGAAGAAAAGCAGCTGCTGGAACATTCTGGGGTGTGCCCAGAGCCAGAGGCCCCGTGAAGCCAGTGCCTGCCTGGCTCCCTTGCTCCTGGTGCTTCCATCCTTCCTGCCCAGCTGAGCCTCTGGGACCACAAGGTGTGTGTTGTGTCTCTACCTCCTGTAAATTTTGCTGTAATAGACCCAGAACCATCATTCACTAAAGTCTCCCTAGTTCAACTGGTTCCCCAACACCAGACAGGCTGTACAGCAAAGCTCAGAGAAGTCTCCTTAAGAAAGATTTAATGTTAACAGCTTCAAGCTGAAAGGCCACAATAAACAAACAAAAAAAAAAGGTAAAATAAAGATATAATCCAGATGTTCTGCTTTGCATCCTCTGCTTCTAAACACTGTGCCACAGCCCAGGTGTGGATGGCACCTCTCTGCTTGGGGGAGCCACTGGTGGCATCAATCTATTCCTGTTTCCATTCTCCAGATGAGCCGCGTGTGATCTCTGAGTGCAAGCGTTCGGTGCTTGTGCTGGTGCTCACCAGAAGGCCCAGCCAGGCCCGTGGCCTTTCCCATTTACCCTGATCTGGGAGCAGGGTCACAGTCTCCAGGGAAAGTAAACATTCAAGGGACAAAGCATGTCACAACCCTCCACTTGCATGGTTTCTGAAGCAGAGAACAATTTCTTTTTGAGAGCAGTTTGGTGTGGTGTTTCTCAGGGGTTGATGTAGGAGTTGTGTGTTTAACATCTTTTCCAGTGATAAAGGGGGTCATGGACACCCTGGGCAGTGTCCTGGTGACACCAAGCTGTGTGTTGGGGTCACACACTGGAGGGAAGAGATGAGGCATCCGTGAAAGGCTGGAGAGGTGGAGCTGTGCAAAACTCATGACACTTAACAAGGCCAAGTAAAAGGTCCTACATGGAATTGGGGCAATCCCAAGCTCAAGTACAGGCTGGGAAGAGGGTGGATGGATGGATGGATGGATGGATGGATGGATGGATGGATGGATGGATGGATGGATGGATGGATGGATGGATGGATGGATGGATGGATGGAAAACTGCCTTGAGGAGAAGGAATTGGAGGTGCTGATGGATGAGAAGCTCAACACAGAATCATAGAATGGCCAGGGCTGGGAGGGACATTAAGATCATCTGGCTCCAAACCCCTGCCGTGGAAGTACCCAGCTACATGTGTCAGAAACCCGCCGTGCCCTGCGCTGGTGCCTCACTGTGGGCAGAAGGGGAGTGGGGAATTCTTCCCCTCTGCCCTGCTCAGGTGAGACCCCACCTGCAGAGCTGCTTCCAGCCCTGGGGCCAACAGCAGAAGGATGTGGAGCTGCTAGAGTGAGTCCAGAGAAGGCCCCAGAGCTGCTCCAGAGCTGGAGCATCTCTGCTCTAGAGCCAGGCTGGGAGAGCTGGGGGTGTTCACCTGGAGAGGAGAAGGCTCCAGGGAGACCTTAGAGCCCCTTCTGAGCCCAGAGGGGCTCCAGGAGAGCTGGAGAGGGACTTGGGACAGGTGTGTGGAGTGACAGGATGAGGGGGAATGGCTTCCCACAGCCAGAGGGCAGGGATGGATGGGATATTGTGAAGGAATTGTTCCCTGTGAGGAAGAAATGGCTTTCCTGGCACAGGGTACCCAGAGAAGCTGTGGCTGCCCCAGCCCTGGAAGTGTCCAAGGCCAGATTGGACAGGGCTTGGAGCAGCCTGGGGCAGTGCAAGGTGTCCCTACCAAAGGCAGGGGGTGGAACGTGTTGGTCTGTAAGGTCTGTCCCAAGCCAAACCATTCTGCGATTCTCTGAATTAAGTTCCTCATTGTGAAACACATTTATCAGCACTGACACACACTAACTGTCCATGGCCTTTGAAAAATCCTCATCCCCCTCCTCTATCTGATGCTGACACAGCAGGGGAGGGACTCAGAGCATGGCTTTGCAAACCCACCAGCTCTGCCCCTTTGCACAAGAGCTGTGCTGTGGTCTCTGTTGTGCAAACTGCTGGTTCTGGAGCTGCAGCTGGATCTGGTTCTGGTACTGGAGCTGGAGCTAGAGCTGGGGTGGGTGCTGAAGCTAGGACCTCAGGCAGACACTGCTTCCGTCTCACACACTGAAAGGGGTGGGTGGGCTGGAGGCACCTCCTGAGTCTCTTGGGTCAGGGTCTCCTTGAAGGCCAGGGGAGGTTGCTTAGGGTCTCATTCAGGAGAGCATTTTCCCAGGGATGCAGGCCCCACCTCTGCTCTGGGCCCTGTCCCAGCACTTCACGACTATCTTGCATGTTTTCTTACATCTATTGGGAATTTTCTTGGCAGTGCTACGTGCCATTGCCTCTTGTCCCATCCCTGGACACTCTGAACAGCTCTGTCTGCTCTGCAGCCCTTCCATGAGACAGTCAAAGTCAAGAGTAAGGCTTCCAGAACCTTCTTCCCTCCAGGCTGACCAAACCCAGCTTTTTCCTGGGCTCCGGGTGGATTTCCTCCAGGTTGTCAAAACCAGTCTGCAAACAGGACCAGCCTCACCTGGGCCTCACTGAAAGATTTGTAATTTGTTTTGCTGATTTTCTTTAAAACATTAAAGGACCAGGACCAGCATCAGTTCACGGCTCCACTTGCGAGAAGGCAGCTTTGGGGATGGGGATGGTGGATCCCAGTTTTGGGGGATGGGGATGGTGAATCCCAACTTTGGGGATGGACACACCTTCAGAGTCACTGCCAGAGGCACTGCACCACCTGTACCATTCCACAGCTACTGTGGGTCCTGGGGTGTCGGGTGTCCATGCAGGGCAGAGTCCAGGTCAAGACCTTCATCCAACCAGCCCTGGGGAGCCCTGGCAGGAACTCGGTTGCTTTCAGTCTGTGCTGCTGATCCAAGGAGTTTTGATCCATGAGGGCAAACACAATTGCAATGTGCAGTGAGGAGGAGCTGAGGAGCAGCTCCTCTGCCTCCTTGTACATCTCCATGCTCAAACACATCCCTCTCCCCCGTCAGCATGGCAAGCATTTGTCCATCAGGTGCTTTTGCTCTGGGAGAGGGGCTTTGTCCTGCGGCAGAGGAGAGGTTTGCCAGCTGAGCTCCCGGTGTAACAGCACTTTGGGCAGGAGCCAGACCCACCTGGGCTGCCCCGTGCTCCAGACCAGTACCTGGAGGGTTCAAGCCATCATCCCAGAGCTTCCTTCTGCACAGGAGGAGCATCTCTCGTGGACCGCCGGGGGATGTGGGGCAGAGCATGTCAGGAAGTGGCCATCGATGGGGAGTGCTGGGCACTGCAGGTGTCTCCAGGGCTAGATGTGAAGCCGTTGTTTCGACCTTTAAAAGCGGCAGAGGATGAAGAGCACCATGGGGGAAGGAACCTTGTCCCGGGAAGATACCCCCAGAAGGGCTCAAGCCTCTCAAACTACCACAAAGTGGTGACATCTCCACCTTCAAAAATCCCGGGAAAGCTCCGCTGAAGCATCAGGCTGTGTATCCAGCTGCGAGCAGAAGAGCCTCCCCGGCAGTCACTGGGCTGGGAGGTGGGTGCTGTGCTCCCTGGCCGCCCCAAGGGGAGTTCCTGGGGCAGCCGCTGCTGATAACGCCGGGCAGATAAAAGCGGGCGCGGAGGGGCCGCGCGCGGGGAGGAGGAGGTGGAGGAGAAGAAGGATCGCAGGTGAGAGCCTGGCCCAGGTACAGCCGCTTTTCTCTTGTGCAGTTTGTTTCTCTGCCGGGGGTGGTACTGGGACTGGGGCTGAGTTTGGGGCTGAGCTCTGTGGTTCCCGCTGCTTCCACCCTCGCCTGGCACCGGGCGCGGCTGGAGCGCAGGGAAGCGCCTGGAGCGGTGCTGCTGTGGCCAGGGGCTCCTCCGCAGGGACGGGGCTTAGCCGGGAATTTTAGTGCCCCTTTGAGGCACCTTCACAGCGGGCCCTGAGCCCACAGCTCTGGGCTCATTCTGGGAGCTGATTGCTTGGAGCAGCCTTGGGAGGTGAGCGGGTCAGCTTTGGGAAAAACATCCCAAACATCTATTAAACGGCTATTAAATACTTCCCATTCCTTCTGCAGCCCACGTTAAAGGAACAGCTAGGTAATAACTGAATAAATTCCCATTAAAACACAAATATAAATGCCATATTTTATAATTATGGGGATAGAGTGATACCCAGCTCGTGGTTGGCTTCACTCTGGCTCTATTGAGCAACACAAACAGTTCACTCATAGTGATTTTTGTAGCAACATTCTAAATATTGAAGTATTATTTCCTCCAAACTTTTGGTGTAATTTTTAATCTGAATATCCTCAATCCCAGGCTAATCAGGAATAAAGAGAATACAGCCCTTATGTGTTTTCATGTGACATCTTATGTGACATGACTACTTGCAAGGAGGGCTCCTGGAATTTAAAGGCAGAGTAACAGAGGTGTAGAGGACTACCGTGCTGTCCTGGCTCTTCCTTCTTCTCCACCAGCTCTCCCTTGCGTGCTCTGTATGCTGTCCTGGCAGCAGATTCTGGTCCCTTTGTGCTGCCCCCGAAGTCCCAAGCGGCACCAGTTCCACCAGTACCGGCAGGCCCTGGGACAGGAGGCTGCTCCTTTTCCACATGGCACTGACAGGAGCTCCCGGCGAGTGCACTCCCTCCTGGAAGCGTTTCATGGGGAAGGGGATGCCCCATGAGCTCCCTTGACACCCACGTCCTCCACCTTGGCACGGACCTTCCTGATGCATCCACGTGTACTTGGTCTTCTTCACTTACATTTCTTTGCAGGGATGAAGGCAGAAAGCTTCCTGGAGTTGCTGATAATCCTCAGCCTGTTCCAGGCATCTGTATCCTCTTCCTACGGTATTGTCCCTCCCTCAGGCTTTGCAGATCAGGGGATTTTCTGAGTGGGAAAGATAAAGCTATATGTGGAGGAGCCTGTCATTCAGCAGCACAGCCCTGAAAATGTGTCAGGAGGAGCATAGCTTGTACCTCTTGTGGCACCACTTGGCTCTTTTAGGTTTTTACCAGTTTGCATCCTGCCCGATTCCTTAAAATCAGATAAAAGGAGATCAGTTCCCAGCACTGGTCCATGCCCATGGAACTAGGGTCTGCCTCACTGTGCCAGCACCTGAGAGAGCTACCAGGGCCTGTGGAGTGTGGGGATGGGGCAGTCACTCCCCATCTTCCAGCCCTGAATCACTGCTCCAAAACATATAGAGACCTCCATCTGTTAATTTACAGTGTCAAATCCTTATGAAAAGCACATGCCTAGCTTTTCATTTATCTCAAATGGTGCTCCAGGCAATAATTTTTCTCATCAGGATTGTCCAAGAGCCGAGCTCTGGGTTGATCTGCGAAGATATTTAAAAGAAACTGGGGAGACTTGGGAGCTATTTATCCCTTTGTGCTATTTTCTGAAGTTTTCCTCTTTCCCAGAAACTGTGGGAAAGTGCTGTCACTCAGAGAAGCCCTTAGGGCCTGTCGCCTCCCTTTCTGTGACCCACAGCCAGCAAATGATGGAGACGTAATTCATTTTGGGAGCTCCCCCCGGGGCAGGAAGGGGAGCAGTGAAAATGGCAGGAAGTTGCAGAAGGGACTGGGGAAAGCCGTGGGGAAATTGAGCTGCTTATGGAATAAGAGAATCCCAGAATGGTTTGGGTTGGAAGGGAGCTTAGAGTTCATCCCGTTCCACCCCCTGCCAGGGCAGGGACACCTTCCACTGTCCCAGGTTGCTGCAAGCCCAGTCCAGACTGGCCTTGGGCACTGCCAGGGATGGGACAGCCACAGCTGCTCTGGGCACCCTGTTCAAATGCTCTGCTGTGAAAGGGCAGGATGGATGGTGCCCGCACCTCTCACACTTTGCGGCTGTTTGAAGCCTCCACTGGCGGAGGAATCTCTTCATGCCCAGGACAGACTCTCAGACTCCCCTGAGGAATGTATTTATACGCAGATCTCTAAGAGTGAGCAGCACTTGCCTCCAGCGCTGCTGTGTCCCATCCCCGGGTGCCGGAGTCGCAGGGATGCTCCCTGTGACACCCTGACCTCTGCTCTCCCTTTCCCTGCCCAGATGTGCCGCTGGAGCTGTCGGACACGTCCCTGCTGAGCAGCGTGGCCGAGGCCCGGCAGCTCGTGGATGCTGCCTACAAGCGCACACGGGACCGGTGAGAGCCGGGCTGGGTGCGGCGGGTCCCCGTCCCCGTTCCCTGTCCCCGTCCCCGTTCCCTGTCCCCGTTCCCTGTCCCCGTTCCCTGTCCCTGTCCCTGTCCCTGTTCCCTGTCCCCTGCTCCTGTCTCCTGTCCTCTCCTGCACCGCAGCTTCCCCCGCCTCTCCTCCCCGCAGCACAGGGACCGCGGGCTGGGGAGCTCCAGGAGCACAGCGGGCTGTCATCCAGCTTTTGTCTGCTCACCCTGGTTTTACACCAGTCTGCTGGGTCACCAAGAGCAGTGACCTCTTCTGTGCTCTTCCTCCCAGCTTGGTTTTCAGAGAATCACAGAACCACAGAGTGGTTTGGGTTGGAAGGGAGCTTAAAGCTCATCTCGTTCCAGCCCCTGCCATGGCAGGGACACCTTCCAGTATCTCAGGGTGCTCTAAGCCCATCCAGCCTGGCCTTGGACACTTCAAAGGGCTGGGTCAGCCACAGCTTTTCTGGGCAATCTGTGCCAGGGCGTGCCACCGTCTGCACCTGATGCTTTTGCTGGGCTCTGTTGCACCCCTCATGGTGCTCTGAGCAGGAGCCCAGAGTTGAGACCAGCACAGGCTCCTGCTTATTTCCGGTGGTTCCCTCTCATGGATGCAGCAAACAGCTGGATGCTGCAGTGAGGACGTTCTGTGGGATTCCCAGCCATGCTTCAGGAGTGTCCAGTTTCCTACCAGCCCATACCTGTCCTCTGCCAGCAGCCACACTCTGAATCCCTTCCCTGGCTTGGGGACTCTCCAGCTGAGAGGAGGCTCTGGCCTCTCCCAGTGACTTTCTCCAGCCGTTCAGACTTGGGATGTGCCATGCCTGATGCACGTGCAACTTCAGTATCCCTGCCTCATTTCAGATTTTGGTTTCTTGTCCCTTGCAGCATAAAGAAGAACCTGCAGAACAATGTCTTGACCCCAGCAGAGCTGCTGAGATATTTCAAGCAGCCAGTGGAGGGGACACGATTGGCCGTGCGGGCAGCAGATTATCTGCAGACCACCCTGAGCCTGCTCAAAGAGAAGCTGCAAGGGGCTGTGAGGGGGGACTTCAATGTCACAGGTAGGATCCCCCTTTGCTGGGAGGAAGGCAGTGGAGGAAGACCCAGGGCTTGGTCACTGGGGCTTTGGAGGAGGGAAGGAAAGAGGGTTGTGATGGGCTGTGACAGATTTCTCCCATGTGGCTGCAGTGAAGCAAAGCTGAGTTATTTTTCTGTGCTCTTTTTCCATTTTAAATATTATTTGGGGGGTTTTCAGTCAGTGAAATTGTTTTGTGAACTTTCCTGGTTCCTTCTGCTGTATTGAGGTTCATGTTTCGATGGGTCAAAGCTTGGAAGGCTTTGCTAGATATTCTGCTGCTTGAGTAGGGAATGAGCAGACCCAGAGATGACTCCCAGTAGCTTGGCCCCAAGGAAGGCAGTTCTTCAGCCAGACCTCAGACAGCACTGAAGTAGTGTCACTGTCCAAACAGAGAATGGGGAGAGGTGAGAGGACATTTCAGTGTGTGTCTGGAGGAGCAACATCCTCTGTGAGATGGAGTCAGGCCAGGCCAGGCTGCTGAGAGAAGGAGGCAAATCAGGGCCATTGAGAGGAATAGCTCAGGGACACACAGGGAGGATTACTGCCATATAAATATGAACTCATGGAGATCATGGAATAGTTTGGGTGGGAAGGGACCTCAAAGCCCATCCAGTGCCACCCCTGCCATGGGCAGGGACATCTTTCACTGTCGCAGGGTGCTCCAAGCCTCATCTAGCCTGGCCTCAAACACTTTCCCAATATTACTGTAAAGCACTGGCAGGATAAGACACATCATGGGGTGCTCTGGCTTTGCTCCAGGACAGGATGAGATGCAAGGTGATGACAGAACTGGCTGTGCACAGCTCCAGCCTATCCATCCAGGACTGATGCTCCAGCACCACTACAGAGCCTTGCGAGGGCCACCTGGCTGGCACCTCTCACCCACTGCCAGTGGCTTTTTAAACCATGCTGTGACCCAGACTGTTGGTGGCAGCAGTGACCAGGAAACCTCCGAGGGACAGGACGTAGAGTGAGCAGCAAGAGTGAAGAAGAAACATCTTCCCTATGGATACAGACTGAGAGATCTGGGGGTCAGCCTGGAGAAGAGAAAGCTCTGGGGCAACATTAGAGCCCCTTCCAGTGCCTAAAAACGCTTATAAAAAAGAGGGAGAGATTTTTTACATGGGTAGATAATGACAGGAAAACAGGGTATGGTTTTAAACTAATAGAGGAAACATTTGGATTTTATTTTAGGAAGAAATTGCTGGCTGGGAGTATGCTGAGGCCTTGGCATAGGGTGCCCAGGGAAGCTGTGGCTGCCCCATCTCTGGAAGTGTCCAAGGCCAGGTTGGAGCAACTTGGGAAGGTGTCCTTGCCCCTGGCAGAGGATTGGAGCAAAATGGTCATTAAGGTCTCTCCAACCCGAATCATTCCATGATTCTGTGATTCTGTAAGACTTTTCTTGTTGAACTCTGCCACTTAGCTCCCCTGCAAAGGGTAATGTGCACAGCAAAGCACAATGTCCTGGTGAGCCCAGCTACAGGATGGTTCTTTTCCAGGCAGCTCTGAGTAGGAGCGACACACACTGGGATCTGCTTCCAGAGGGAAAAACTTGTAACAGCCCCTAGGATGGCTGTGGCTGCATTTTATAGTGGAGATAAAAAAGGAGAGGAGAGGAAGTGCCAATACTAGAAAAGCATTCTGCTGCTGCATGTCCCTAACACATGATTATAAAGAAGATCTGACCATAGCTTTGCTGGGTTTGACCCTTTCCAAACCAGCAAAAGCATCTGCTGCTCAAAGAGCATCCTCAGCAGGTCTTCAAGCAGGAAGATTTAAATGACAGCACATTGTGGTTGTGCAGATGCTGCTAGGTACATGCAAGGGTACAGGAAAATCTTTCCCTGAGCAAACCCAGCAGGGCCAGTGTGTTCCTGCATGTTTTTTCTCCCTTGTTCCCTGCCAGACTTGCTGACTCCAGCTCAGATGGGGATGATTTTCAAGGCCACTGGATGTGACCAGCAGGATAAGAAAATAAATTGTACATCTTCTGGCTACAGAACCATCACTGGCGAGTGCAACAACAGGTGAGGGGCTGTGTCAGCAGGAGGATGGGTGGATGCATGGGACAGGAGGAGAGGAAATGGCCTCATGTTGCACCAGGAGAGGCTCAAGAGGAATTTCTTCCTGGAAAGGGTGGTCAAGCATTGGAACTGCCCAGGGGCCTGATGAAGCCCCCATTACTGGAGGCATCCAAGGAAGGACTGGATGTGGTATTCAGTGATCTGGGCTGGTGGTTAACCTAAATTATTCTATGGATGGATGCATCCTCCATAAGTAGACCCACTTCCCCAAGGATGATCCACATAGACACCTTGTTTTAGGGTTTCACACTCAGCAGTATTTCCTAGTAATGTGTGGAGCTGTTTGGAAAGTTCCTGGTGTTGTGCCTGAACCAGCTCTTTGCCAAAACAAGAGGAGCTCCATGTTGAGGACAGACTCTTTGTCTGGCCCTGACCCTTGGCAGGGTCTCCAAGGGTTTCCTGACCTAAATCCATACTGGGCATGATCTAACCATCCCCTTGTCCCACATTGTGTGTGGAAGGAAATCTGGGCATACGGGCTGGAAGAGCACCTCGGGCACCTCCCATGGCTGGAATGGGGAATGTGGGAGACATGGGACGCTGCTGAGCATGGAGTGTTTTATAGGGACAATTCAGAAATATTCCCTGTAAAAACAGAGCTGGGAAGCTCCTGGGAGCAGCTGAGGCAGAGGAAAGAGCTCAGCCAGCTCTTCCTGCCCCAGGATGCTTTAGCCTTCAGGGGCTTGTATAAGAGCTAAGGAGAGACTTTCCTGCTTCCTTCCACACCGGGGGGAGTGGGGGGGATGTGGGCTCTGGGATGAGGACAGGCCCATTACCCCCAGTCCAGACCTGAGGCCCTGGGAAAGGATGCAGCTATGCTCTGCCTCTCCACTGCCCAGGGCAGTGCTACACCCCCTGTGGGTGAGAGGCCACCACAGAACACACTGGATATGCACTCCAAAGAAAGTGTGTTAGTACTCTAATTAAGGTTTTAATAGTCTAATCAAACTACAGTCATAGAGCCACAGAATGGTTTGTGTTGGAAATGATTTTGAAAAGATTTAAAGGTCATCTAGTCCAGCCCCCTGCCATGGGCTGTGACATCTTCAGTAATGGCCTTCAAAAAATCACCCAGCACAGTAACCTCACAGTCCAAGTCCCCCAGTTTCTGTTTGAGACCATAGGTAATTCCATTCCAAGGCTCCTCCCCTTTTCCCGGGTGTTCACCTTCCAACTTTGCTTTCCAGCCACAGTCTGAAGTTGAGGGCTTTCTTCAGGCTGGATGACATCAAGCGCAAGTTCAGCCTGAGTTCTTGCCTGGGAGAAGCTGAGGCCTGGGGCAGATTATTAAAGCTCTTTTCCAACCTAAACAATTCTATGATTATTGTTGCTATTGTTATTAATCCTGAGGTTTACTGATAGCACCAAATCTATAGAGCTGCAGCAGCTCCCCAACCATGGCATGCTCCCATTCCAAGGTCCATATCTCTCCATATGCATAAGCTCTTGGCTTCAACTGTTTGCTGTTTTTCCATTGCCTCTGACAGGAGAAACCCATCCTTAGGAGCCTCCAACAGAGCCCTGGCCAGGTGGCTCCCAGCAGAATATGAGGATGGTGTGTCTGTGCCCCGTGGGTGGACGGAAGGAAAGCGTTTCTCTGGATTCCCGCTTCCACTGGTAAAGTTTGTAACAGTCTCAGAATAAAGTGTCAAGCCTAGGGATTGTCAGTTCTAGCACAGGCCACAGGCACCAGAGGCCTCGTCCACCAGCTGGAATTGTGGATCAGGTTGGAGGAGCTTAAATTTACCAGCTGCAGGGTGATGGTCTGAGAATATCCAGGAGGATCTATTAGGAATGCTTTCTAAGTCCCACGCCTTCAGGAAAAGCAAAAGAAAATTAATCTGATTGCTGCAGAATCACAGGAGGAATACAAAATTACACAATATATTCTTTTAAACTGAGTGCATTTAAACCAGATTATTTTAATTATCTTTTTCGATTTGGTTTGTGGCAGTTATTGTTTGAAAAGTAATTACGAGGATAAAGTGAGCCAGGGAATCCCCAGAACAAAAGATGTATGACCAGAAATAGTATGTGGAGGTCCCTGTGTGGTTGAAGTGCAGGGTTTGTGGCTCTCATGGCAGCTGGATGTGAGCAGGGATACTGTGAGGTGGCTTCTGGTCACTTGAGCTTGGTGCAACAGCAGCTCTGATGAGGATCTGGGGTTGTGTTCATGGATTTGTTGTACTTCCTAACCATCCTCCACAGCACAGTGTCTGCTTTTTCTGTAGTGATACATGAAGGTGGGGAAACTGTGATGGCTGGGGAACGGATGAGAAAGGAGGAGGACTTTGAGATAACTTTCAGAAATTCCCTGGGGCTATTTTTTCTGCACATCTATTCAAAAAAAGGTTTTTTAAAACTTGTTTTGTCTCCCTTTACCAGGCCTGCTTAGCTGTTTTCCTAAGTCCATCAAGGGGCACTCTTGGCCAGGAGGCTTAGAACCCTGCCTAGAGCCAGAGCAGCACAGTGCACAGTGAAGGGCACTTGGTGGTGGTGACACCTTCCTGCACAGACAGATTTGGGTTTCTTTGTCTGCAAAGCACAGGAAGTGCCCTGGGAACTTTTGCAGGTGACTGCACAACTGGGTGCAGCCATTCACACACATCATTTCCCAGCAATGTGTTCTGCCTCCATCCCTGCAGGTCCGACAAGTATCCAATGAGATTGTCCGCTTCCCCCCGGAGCAGCTGCGCATGGACCAGCAGAGATCCCTCATGTTCATGCAGTGGGGCCAGTTTATTGACCATGACCTGGATTTTAGCCCAGAAACCCCAGCCAGAGTCCCCTTTGGTGGAGAGACAGACTGTGACACCAGCTGTGCCAAGGAGCCTCCCTGCTTTCCCATCCAGGTACAGGACCCTCCTTCTTCTAGGGGCGGAAGGGAGAGGGTATCTGCCTTCTGACCAGCAAATGCTGGTGGCTCTCCCAGTCCTTGGCCATGGAGGAACATCCTCCCAAAACAGGCCAAGGAGGCCAGAGCACTCTGTGACCACACTCTGTGTCGTGGCACTCTTTGTTCCAGTGCTGGGTGCAGGCATAGGCACAGCCTTTGCCAGGTTTCCAGGCATTTGCCCATCTCCCTCAGCAACGTGGTTTTTCTTTGTAGCTGTAGTGCAAAGCAGCACAGGTGATGCCTGGAAAAGAGGAAATGTCACAGACACACACTGGGAAGTGTCAACACCTCAGAAAATCTACGGGAATTAAGTGCTTTTTGCACAGGGCAAGGGAGTGCTGAGATCTCCTACAGTGCCTGCAGGAGTCACATCATGATCCCTGCTCCAGTGGATGACAGAATCATTGGGGTTGGAAAAGACCTCCAAGCCCATCCAGTCCAAGCTGTGCCTGATGCCCACCTTGTCCCCAGCCCAGAGCACTGAGTGCCACATCCAGTCCTTCCTTGGGCACCTCCAGGGATAGGGACTCCAAACCTCCCTGGGCAGCCCCTGCCAAGGCCTGACCACCCTTTCCAGGAAGAAATTCCTCCCATATCCAATCTAAACCTCAGATTTAGATTGGATCTGGCTCAGCCTGAGGCCGTTCCCTCTCCTCCTGTCCCTGTTCCCTGGGAGCAGAGCCTGACCCCCCTGGCTGTCCCCTCCTGTCAGGGAGCTGTGCAGAGCCACAAAGGCCCCCCTGAGCCTCCTTTTCTCCAAATCATGTCCATGTCCCTCCTGCAGCCCTGCTCTCCTGCCTTTGAAGTTCTGCTGCAGCTCTGGCTCCCACATGTCCTCCCAGTTCCTCTCAAGGAAAACTATGATGGGATGGAACATCACTATTTCCCTGACATGCATTTGAGAATGCTGGGAGGGTCACAGGTTCTGGATGACAGTCATCTGTGGTGTAGAAATGGAGATAAGAAAACTGAGCCTTAAAGATACCATCCAATATATTTATTCCCATGGGAAAAACTTTGGGAATCCATAGGACTTCAGGGAAATCTAGGTGTCTCCAGGCTGTTTGGGACTTGGGCTCCTAAAGCAGCATCTCAGCTGCCAATCTGACCCTTCATCTCAAGATTTGTGCCCTGTGAGAGGGCTGCAGCCTAGCTCCATCTCCTGCGCCACTGGTGAATTTTCTTTTTCTCTATCTGCAGATCCCACCCAAGGACCCCCGAATCACCAACAGGAGGGATTGCCTCCCTTTCTTCCGCTCCGCCACCGCCTGCACGCGTGGCCGGGTGCGGGAGCAGATCAACGCGCTCACCTCGTTCCTGGACGGCAGCATGGTGTACGGCAGCGAGGCGGCCGTGGCCGAGCGGCTGCGGGACCGCAGCAGCCAGAGTGGGCTCCTGGCTGTGAACCGCAACTTCACGGACAGGGGCAGGGCGTATATGCCCTTCGGTCCCATGAGGAAGGAGCCCTGCCTCAAGGCCAGCGGGGCAGCTCGAATCCCCTGTTTTTTTGCAGGTGAGTTGGGTGCTTGCACCCCAAACCTGGAATCCGGAGCAGACAATTCCACCAGCTCCAGTTCACTTCTTCAGTTGTTTGTTTGTCTTATATAAGTAGAAAATGGAATGGAGCAAATCATGAGAGATTGAGACAGACTGTGCTAGGTAGGAGGAAAGCCTTCACCTCCTCCAGGTCTTCGTGCAGATAAATCTGGAGTGAAGGCGTCCCATCCATGCTCAGCAGCTCTGATGTAGGGCCCAGAGTGACCTAGGAACCAGTGCCATGATGGAGCCAAGCAGGCACAGCAATGGCAGCCTGGCCTGGAGGCTGGACCATACTTGTCCTTCCAAGGCTGTCCCTAGCCCAGCAGGATGGGAACAGGTGTGTCACTACTGTGCTGGGTCACAGTAGAAAACCTTTGGATGTCCCTGCTGCACTGTGAGAGGAGCTCAGATCGCAAATGGAATGAGACTGAGGCCAATACCAGACCAAGGTGGCCTTTCAAGGTGTGTTCCCACCACTGTGAAGACTGAGGGAGCACTGGGAGCACTCTGGCCAGGCCAGTCCATCAGGACACCCTCCTGCTACATTTATCTTTGTCATGCTTTTGGTATCCCTTTAAGCCCTTCTTCAACCCAAAATAACTCATTTGGTCCTGGACATGGGCTGCCAGAGCCAGGCAGGCTCCCAAAGCCAAGCCTTCCCTCCAGCCAAAACCCTGCACAGCCACCACCCTCTCCCCCAGTGCTGCCCTTTGCCATGTCCTGTCCCCAGCTCACAGAGACAGAACTGACCTTAGGGATCCTTAGCACTATTCCCTTCTCCTGGTGCTGCTACTGAGGACCAGGGTGTTTCCACAAGCCTGTGGGACCTCAGAGAGGGATGCTTCTGATACATCTCATGAATTAGTGTCTCACTCTCTGGCCTGGTTTTTTTGGAGAGCAGGACTTCCCAGCTGGCTCCTGCTGGCTCTGGCCACACCAGGCTGCTTGTGGCACTGCTGGAGGAAGCTTCAGGGCACGACATACCTCATCAGCTGTGGAGCTGCTTTCTGTTCCCTTGGCCCCTTTCATATCTGGCCAAAGTTCCTCTGAACATCCCCATGGTCCTTGGAATCCATCAGCTCCCTCCTTTAAAACTCATGGTGTTTCATGCTCCCTCCAGGCTCCCACAGCATTCCATCTGTCCCACATGCTGTTCCCTATGTTCACCTCCTCTCCCAGTTCCGTGCAGGTCTCTCCCTGGTGAGGGCCTGTGGCCAAAGGCAGGTGCCCAGTGAGAAGCAGAGCAGGCAGAAGTATCAGATGCTTCCCAGGAGGGGCTTCTGGCCCCCTCAGACTCTCAGCAAGGAGCAGTTCCTGTTCCATGGCTGGAACAGAGCCATCAATTCTTTTACAGCCATCAGTTCAGGCTGCTTCGGAAGTGCCTTTGAAAATTCAGTGTCTTATTTGTGACTTTTCCGGTCCCTGAGAACTGGGGGAGTTTTACATGTGCAGTTGCCTCCCAGGGCTCAGCAATTCCTCCCAGAGCTCTGTTGGAAGCCCTGGCTGGATGCATTCTGCTCATGGAAACCTCACAGTGCTGCTTTTGTTCCTCCTTCCACAGTCCTTCACAGGCAGCCTTTGAGAGTGGATGAAAAGGGCTCCGTGCCAAGTGCAGGAGCAAATCCCTCTGTTTACTGTGGGACAAGGGGACTAAATACAATGTATTTACTTTTCTCTGAGTGCTTGTCTGTACTCTCATCACCTGCTTGCTCTTGTGTTTCCTGCCCCAGATGTTTGAAGATGGATTTGATATTTCATTGTAATGCTGTTGGTAATTTCCAAAAAGCAGTTTCCAAAGTTGACTCATTTTGCTTTTCCTTTTACTCTCCAGAGAGCCTGTTCGTGGCTGTCACATTGCTTTGGCCACAGTTTCAGCTGGTTTGAAAGAGACCTTCTGACTTTCAGAGCTTCCTTGGCCATCTCGACTTCTCTCTGCCCATTTGCATCTCTCTCCCGAGCTGTGAGAACAAATGTCTCTGATATGGGAGCCTGGAGAACACCTACTTGTATTTAACTTTTTAAGTTAATGCTTCCAGCCCTTCGCTGAAACTTTCCCCACCTTTTTGTGATTCTCGGCACAGCCAGGACAGCGCCTGGCTTTTGTTGCCTTGGCAGAAATTCAGCTTGTGCCCAGTGCTGTCCAGTCCTTGGTTTCCCTCTCCTCCTCTGTGTTTCTTACCCATCTTCTTCACAGCACAAATATTGAGGCATCTAAAAATTCCTCCATGTGTGCTTCCCAATGTGACATTCCCACTCCAATGTCACATGTGCCCCTCCCAGGTGACACCCGTGCGAGTGAGATGCTGGAGCTGGCCTGCATGCACACGCTCTTCCTGCGGGAGCACAATCGCCTGGCTGGAAAGCTGAGGAGCCTCAATCCCCACTGGAATGATGAGAGGCTCTACCAGGAGGCACGAAAGATCCTGGGAGCCGTGATCCAGGTACCAGCCATCATCCCACCTGTCCTGGCTCTGCCTGCAGTCTCACAGGGCTCATGTGTTAGGCTGTGCTAGTGTGGAGTGGCCAAAGGGTGCAGGATTTTGGGGTGAAAGGACCAAATTCTTTCTACCAGCCCCTTTCGACCAAAGCAAAATCACAGAGATACCTGAAATGACAAGCACAGAGAGGTTCCCTTGAATCTTTGATGTCTCTCTACTGTTAAATTTACGAAGTGCTTGATGATGTTTTTAACGGCACATTTTTGTTTGAGGAACAGACAGAAAAGTCAGAGAAAAAGATTTTGTAACTGTTGTTTTGTACCTGATAAAAATGGTATTTTAAATTTGGATTAAAATTCCTTGGTTTGTGAATCCCCTCCTCTCAATGATTCCCTGCCCATGGCAGGGGGGTGGAATCTTAAAGGTCCCTTCCAACCCAAACCATCCTGGTATTCTGTGAAGAAGCCCCATGTGCTGGTGAGTGCAGCCAGTCATGGTGTCTCCTTGGGACTGGGCTCTCCCAGACTCGACCCTGAATGGGATCCTGGGGGTCACACAAACACCTCTGTGCTTGGGAGGGACCTCCCAGAGTCTCTTTTCTGCTTCCAGTTTGGAGCAGGAATGACCTCAAAGCCAGATGAGGTTTTACAGCTGGCAGGAAAGGCTGGATCATATGAAGGAAAGGGATATGGGGTTTCCAAAGGCACTGCACCTCCTTTGAAGCCTGTCTTCTGAACTGGTTTAACAAAAACTAAGAAGTAGGAATATCAAAATGTTTATGGTTTTATGCTGTCAATTTAAATATTATTGTATTGTTGAAAAAACATAGCAAGGCAAACACTCAAAGGATTATCCCAAAAAGCATCATCTCCATCATTGTGTTTACATCAATGGCTTAATCTTCATTCGGTATTCAGACAATTAATCCATTTTCTCCTACTGACACAGAATTTGATATTTTTATGTTTTTTAAAATTATATTGTGCTGCCTCCTCAATATCTGAGAGAGACATGAGAGCAGGACTGGAAATCTCTGCTGTGGGAGGACTCAGGGAGATGCTGTGGGTGGTGCTACTCCTGTTATCTTTGCCATCTGAGGCACACAGGGTGCAGTTCTGCCTGCCTGATGGGAAGGTGACAAGGAGCCAATATTTGGGAGGATTTGGCAGGCTTTTATCTTCACAGAATCACAGAACCAATTAGATTGGAAAAGACTTCTGAGATAATTGAGTCCAACCTATTATTATGTTGTTCTGACCTGCCAGATTGTTGTGGCAGAGGGAACATGAAAAACAACTTTGCTTCCACAGAAACTGATGCCAAGATATTAACAGTTCACCCTTTCCTTGTTTCTCCCAAGATCATAACCTACAGGGACTACCTGCCTCTCCTGTTGGGACGCAGGTTCCACAAGTTCCTTCCTCCCTACCGGGGCTACGATGAGTCTGTGGATTCCCGCATATCCAATGTCTTCACCTTGGCTTTTCGCTTTGCTCATGCCTCAATCCCTCCAACTGTTGGCCGCTTAGATGAATATTACAGACCTATAACTCCTGAAATTCAACTCCGAACCTCCTTCTTTGCTGTCTGGAGGATCATTCAAGAAGGTAAATCCCTTTCTGCAGCTCTGTAGTGTGGGTTTATTTCATTCATCCTTTCCTGCCCTCTCTGGATGAGCTCCTGCTTCAGATAAATTTAAAAGCATTTTGTGTTCAGTGTATTAAATGGCATTTACTCCCAGGCAGAGTTGTCCCAACAGAGCTGTCCCCTGTAGACAAGGGTAGTCCATCATGTTCCAAAATGGTCTGAATGCTTCATTGCTGTGGCCTCCAAGAACATTATTCAAAGTATTTTCTTCTTAATTCTTTAAGCGCAGGGAAATTGATTCTCATGTAGTAGCAGCTCATGATTAAATATAAGCTGCGCTCACCTCTCTGGGGCTTCTTAGCCACACAATGACCTCCCTGCACTGCCCACGTGCCCCTGCTTCAGGAATTGATTCCAATTTCCCTGTGCCACCTCTGCAGGTGGGATTGATCCCTATCTGCGGAGCCTCATGGCCAACCCGGCCAAGCTGATGACGCAGCAGCAGATGGTGGTGGCTGAGCTCCGGGACCGCCTCTTTGAGCAGGTTGAAAGGATTGGGTTTGATTTGGCTGCACTCAACATGCAGCGCAGCCGGGATCATGGCCTTCCTGGTAAGTCAGCTGTGGGAGCAGAGCTTACAAAGAAAAACAAATGGAAAGCAGGCATTGTTATGATTAAACATTGAGAAGCTTCTCCAGCCCACGCTTGGCTGAAATTACTCAGGCATTGGATTCAGTGATCCTTATACATTTCTCCCAGTGCAGGATATTCAGTGATTCTATAATGCTCTTTCCCTTTTCCTTGTTTCTGAACAACCTCAAGTAAGTGGGTGGAGGTTGAGCACTTTAGGCAACGCCTGGCTGAAGCTGCATGAGAGACGTGGAGGCAGAAGAACGTGGGGCATTGCACAGACCAGAGTTTGGTGTCCAGTGACTGACTCATTTCCATAGTCCAAGTGAAAAAAACTGGTAAAATAGTATAGCAACAAGTTTGCAGGAGTGGAATTAGGGCTGTAAGTCCCCTGTGACTTCTCTGCAACCATCTGTAGTGGTCCAGCCCAGCCATGCATGACTGGAAGAGCACATTCCAATATGTAAAGAAAACATCATAATTTTTCTATTAAATCTGTGTCCCATAGAAAAAGACAACCAAGCATGTCAGAACCACTCTCAAGGCTCTGCAAGGTGCAAAACCAGTGTAATGGCATTGCAAGGTGGTCTTGAGAAATAGATTGTTGTTGGCACTTCATGGCTAGCTCCTGCATGGGTCCTTGCCCAATAGTGTCATTAGGCGGAGGTAAGAGCCTGGAGCTGCTATGTCAGCAACACCCTGAGAGATGCAACAGGGCTCCTGTTTGAAACTGGGATGAAAACTGAGCTGGATGCACGGGTTGCAAGCCCAGACAGCGCTTTGGAGTGCATCCAGGTGCATCATCAACTCACAGGATTGCTCTGCCTTGGCCACAACAGACGGTTGTGGTTTTTCCATGCTTTATTGAGGAACACCATCATGCAGAACCTGATCAAAACCACAAATCCTGGGTTTCCGGACTGGACATGGTAGATCTGACATATATTTCTAGCGAATTTGGGTTTAGCTTTAGGTCTCAATCTACCTATGAGTGCTGTACTCCTTTATATTAGACATCCACGAATGTGGTGATGGCATAGCAAAGTCAAAAGCCCTCCTTCATTAATTTTATGATTAAGCAAATTCTCAGTGTCCTGGAATTGTTTGATACTGGTATCATCCAGGCACCATTTGCTGTGTCTTTTGCTCCCAATGCTCCCTGGTTTTTAGACACAAGACAGTAGGTTTAGATTAGATATCAGGAAAAAATTCTTCCCTGTGAGGGTGGGGAGGCCCTGGCACAGAGTGCCCTGAGAAGCTGTGGCTGCCCCATTCCTGAAAGTGCTCAAGACCAGGCTGGATGGGGCTTGGAGCACCCTGGGATAGTGGAAGGTGTCCCCCGCCATTGGCAGGGGGTGGAATGAGATGATTCCAATCCAAATGGTTCCACAATTCCATGACATCCTGCTCACAGCAGAGGTGCTTGCTGCAGCATTGTCTCATCTCATCTTCTCCACCAAGATGCAGAATTATGCACCAGTTGTGGCCCGGTGGACTTTTGGCTGTTTGCAGTCCAGAAAAATTAGTCCAGCTGGCAAAGTCTGGTGGCTGAAGTAACTTGGGCTGTGTGGAGTGGGTGGCTTGTCCCCTTGGCTGGACAGGGACCAGCTGTGGAGAAGCACTTGGTCATTCTCCTGTTGTACAGAGAGAGGGGCCATCAACATCTTGTCCAGATTCACTTTCAGTGAAGGCAACATCAGTTGCATCCCTGCTGAGTGGAGCAGAACATTGCTGGAAGGTGGTGGAACAACTCCCATGTGCAAAGACATGGCTCTCCCAAAACAGCATTGAAAGGCCAGGCAGGGGAAACTGGCTGTGTAGGAGCAGGAAGGCAGTAGCATTAAGAGAAATACAGAAAAATGTTTTAAACATTTTGGTACCCTACCGGTGTCCCAGCTTTGGTAAAGAGAGGGAAAAATCCTTTCAGGAGGGGGTAGCACATTACTGTTCTATCTGCTCTGACATCCAACTACTTGCAGGTTACAACTCCTGGAGAAAATTCTGTGGGCTCTCACAGCCCTCTGGAGTGAAGTCACTTGGTCGAGTGTTGAGGAATCAGAACCTGGCAAGGAAGTTCCTGCAGCTCTATGGGACACCAAAGAACATTGACATCTGGATTGGGGCCCTTGCAGAGCCCTTTGTGAAAGGAGGTCGAGTTGGGCCTCTCATGGCTTGTCTCATTGGCACCCAGTTCAGGAACATTCGTGATGGGGACAGGTAAGAGGGGAGCTGGGTATGTGTCCAAAGTACAGGGAGGCTGGAGTTTATGCAGATTTCTTCATGCAGATCTGAAAATTACTTCAGTTGTTTGTTGCTTTTTTTTCAGTACTCCTTCAAAAGTTTCATTCTCTTTGTAGTGATGTTCTTATTCCTCGTCTGATGGTTGAGATTCTGGGCTGAGATACCTTCCCAGCAAAGTGATATCTCACTATATTTTCTTCCTTCCCCCAGTTCTGAACTGGACCCCTCTGCTCTGACATGTGGCAGGGTTTGGTCTTTGCTTGTGATGGATGTGGTGGGTTGGGGTTTTCTTGTCAGCCAAAATCACTTCAGCAGTGCTAAGGTTTCAACACGCCAGAATTCCTCCTCCTCCTTGAGGTTGCTCAGGGGCTTCAGGTGCAGCAATGAGTTACATTCCCAATTTTAAGCTGGATTTCTGAAGCAAGATCCCTGTACCTGCCAGCAATATTGCCTGAAAATGGGACAAAACCCTGTGTTTCTGAGAAACAGTTCTGCTGAGAAAGGATGAACTAAAACCCCAGGATGAGGAGCTGAGAGTCAAACAGTCTGTTGCATGTCTAGAAATCCTGTTCTTATGGCAGGAAATGAACCATTTTCTAAAAAATTGAGTAATTACGGGCCTTGTTCCAACATGGCAATCATTTGGCTGTAACCACAGCCTGTGCACAGTCTGTGCACAGTCTGTGCAGCCTTTCCAATTTGAAAGAGAGTACCTGTGCCTCATCCGAGGACAATTAATTCAATTGCAGCTTTGTTACCTATCCATGGCCAAAAGAAAAGCAAGATAATTATCCAATCGGTGAGTCAGGGCTCTTGCTTTAAATAACAGAAATTCAAATTTGTTCTTGGCAGAAGAAATTAGTGTTAATGAGAATTAATATTGTGGGAGTCATCAATGTGAAGAAGGCAAAAGGCAAAAATCTGTTGTGTCTTCTTCCTTCTCCTGCAGGTTTTGGTGGCAGAACCCTGGGGTTTTCACTCCTCGCCAGCGCTGTTCACTGGCCAAAATCTCCTTGTCACGAATCATATGTGACAATACCCACATCACTAAAGTATCAAGAAATATCTTCCAGGCTAACAGATACCCCTGTGGCTTTGTGAGCTGCAGTCAGATCCCAAAGCTGGACCTCAGACCCTGGAAGTCACAGGGCACCGAGGAGCAAGGTATGCTCTGCAAACAGCAGCAGGTCCTGCCTGCAGACTGCTGAGAAAGCCAGACCTTAGGGTTTAAAACTGAGCTGGGGCTGGACCTGTGTGCCAGATACAGCTTTAGATGCCCCAGTTCACCAGGTGTACTTAGAGTGGCTCCTACAAAATGCAGATTTTCTGGCAGATCAAGCCAAGTGCCCTATTCTGGGAATTTTTTCTAATGAAGGAAGGCTGAGGGAGCTGGGGCTGTTCAGCCTGGAGAGGAGCCCCAGCTGAGAGGGACCCTCAGCCCTGGGTGTCCCTGTGTGCAGGGAGGGGCAGAGCAGGGCCTAGGCTCTGCTCCAGGGCCCAGCAGTGGCACCAGAGCCACGGGCAGGGACTGAGCCCAGCAACTGCCCCTGCACAGGAGGCAGAACTTCTGCCCTGGGCAGTGCCCAGCCCTGAACAGGCTGCCCAGGGAGGGGCTGCAGTGTCCCTCAGCGGGGATATTCCAGAGCCACATGGACACAATCCTGTGCCCTGTGCTCTGGGATGGCCCTGCCTGAGCAGGGAGGTGGCACCAGTGACCCTCTGTGCTCCCCTCCTGCCTGAACCATTCTGGAATTCTGAATTTTTTTTCTGATTAATAGACTTCCCATTTAGCACTTCACTGTTGATGCCAGGGTTTCCTGCAGGGGAAACAATGCCCAGACTGGAAAGGCTGCTCTGTCAGTTTGTCTGTCTGTCGAGATGCTGTTTGTCAGCACATCCTTGTAAGGCCAAAAGCAGCTCAGCATTTGAAAATTAATTCCCTGTCTATGGAAAGGTTTCTGGTTTTGATCTCTGCTTGTATGGTTGTTGCCCATTTTTACACTATTTCTCTCACCTGCCTTCAGGATTTGTAAAATTCTTGAGGTCTAATTCCTTCCAAAATGCTCCCTGAAATCTCTGGGAAGTAGATGCAGGGAAGAGTGGCTCTCCCCGAGAAGGCCAGGCTGTTCCAGTGCCTTTTCCAAACAAAACATCCTTCCTTTCATCTGA
Organism: Rhabdornis inornatus; assembly: GCA_013397075.1. Classification (NCBI taxonomy): domain Eukaryota; kingdom Metazoa; phylum Chordata; class Aves; order Passeriformes; family Rhabdornithidae; genus Rhabdornis; species Rhabdornis inornatus. The sequence continues at coordinate 383,412 of VWZS01007510.1, forward strand.
CAGGTCCTGCCACACTCTGATAATACCAGTTTTTGATCCCTCCTTTCCAGCCTAACCTGTGGAAACAAATCACACAACGTATCAGGGAGTTACGGCAGGTTCTTTTCTGTTAACACAATGCTTTTTATCTCCTCTAGGAAAAGATTCTGGCGACTTAAAATGCTGAACGTTGAGGATTTCCCAGATGTCCAGACTTGGGAAGCTGCTGAGGTGGATTATTAATTTTTACTGTGTTTATGCTTTTACTGCCTCCAGTGTTTGGGCACAGTTCTGTTGTTTGCTCAGCTTGATTTGCATGAAGCCTTTACAGTGGGATGGAGCCCAGGAATAAAAGAACTTCATGAAGAGGTATCCCAGATCTATGAAATCAGTCAGTATCACAAAGCCACGTGAAATGAGTTGTCCAGAGGCTGATCCCAAATCACACCAGCTGCTGGCTTAGGCCATAGAACCACACAATGCTTCACCAAGATTTATGGTCAAACATATGTTTTGGACCTTCCTTTTAAAATTTTCAACCCCCACAGAATGGTGCAGGGCATTGGAATGACGGTCGATTTTTGTTATCCGATTTTTTTTTGTTTGAAAGAAATAAATCCTTTGATTTCCAGAGAAAATGTACTAATGGCAGGATGCCTTTGAGAAGAAGAAATAGTTGTCCTGCACCCCAAACACACTGTCCTAAAATGCCCTGGGTCAGGTTTTACTCCAATACGGAAGGAAGAAATCTGCCACATGGATGAGAGTTTTCTCACTATTATTTGCCCTAGTCCAGAATGCCCAAAACATCCTCTGATGTGACAGAACCCTGTGACAAGTTATTCCTGAAGCCTGGCATGAGCCACAGTGACTCAGCACTGGCCTGTAGAGCTGATGGGATGTGGCCTGGAAAAGATAAAAACAATCTGAACACACAAGAAAGTAAAAACTATTCTGGTTTAAATCCAGCTTTTTCCCTTTTCCTGAAAGGGATCAAACCCACTTTCTCCTCCCTCTGTAGCCTGCTATATTTCTGTCATTGCTTAATAAATTGCAATTTTGGGCTGAGGCCAAGATGTGCTTTGCATTTCATAAAAGGTGCAGCAACCACACATGAGTGGAGGATGCTGGTAGGTTTTCTGTGGGATATTGGGGAAAGGCAGTTCCAGAAGCTGTGTGTTATTACTGAAAGAAGGTATTTCTTGCTGAAGCCTCTGACTCCAGCTCCTGTGTGATGCAGAACTATTGAAAGTCAGCCCTGATGGGTGGGAGGTATTGACTGGGATGTCCCAGTCTCTCCAGCTCTGGTTTGCCACTCGTGGTTGTCTAATGGTGACACTGCCCCATGTCTGCTCAGCCCCTCAGGGACAGAGTATCATTCATTGCCTGTTGACTTCAGCAGTTTCCCTCTGGAGGAAGATGTGACTGGCTCAAAATCACCCACAACCCCTCTGTGTGCACAGACAGCTGATTTTTTCTTTTTAGCCAAGCTGAAATTTGGACAATTTTATTTACTTTATCAATTTAATCAAACATATGCAATATGGTACAGCAACATGGAGACTGTCCATAGGGTGCCTGGCATGTGCCTGCCTTGGCCAGTGGAGCTCCTGAGGTGGGGGATGCCTCCTGCAGGAGTTAGGATGGGATGGTTTGCCCTGATCGGCCTCTGCTGCTGGTTTCAGAAGAGCAGCTCTCCCTCCCAGCTCTGTTGAGGCCTCTCATTCACTTTCTTAGCAGCCTCCCCCATCTGTTTTAGCTCAGACCTGGATGTCCATCCCGAGTTCACCCTGTCAGGTCCTTCTCCCAGTGCCAGCTACATTTTTCCTCAGTGGCTGCACACCAAGGTGGTCAGTGGGCTGCAGAACATGGGGTCAAAGACAGTCTGAGAAAGCTGGGTCTGCTTGGTCTGGAGAATAGGAGTGGAGTGATTTCAGTCTCTCTAGGGAGCAGCTGTGAAGGTGGACACTTCCCAGAGGCTCACAGGGAAAGGACAAGAGGTAACAGATGCAGGTCACAACAAGGGAAGTAACCTTTAGACAAAGACAAATATTATTCCCTGTGATAGTGGTGTAATGCAGACATAGGGATAAGAGAAATCTTGGGATCTCCAATCTTGGGTATTCTCCCAGACTGTCCAGGCCTTGAGCAAGCTCTCTGGGTTTTCAGTTAACCCTGCTCTGAGTAGCTGGTTGGCCTGCAAACCTCCTGGTGTTCTTTTCCACTCCAATTTTCCTGTGATTTACAATGATAAACTGTTTTACTTCCTAGCCAGAGTTCATTTGGCTGGGCTCTAAGCTATCCCAAGTACACAAGTCCTGCAGCCCAGGCTCTTCCATGCTGTTTAATTCTCTTCTGTCAGGCCTGTCTTGATACCACAGAAATCTTCATGAGCCAGAGCACCTTTTCTCGTAAAACCTCTTCTCTTGTCATTCCAAGCACTTCCAGCCATGCCTTTGCTCATAAATTGGTCTCTGAAGTGAATCTGTGCCTTGTAGAACTGAGAGTTATATAGATTCATCATGGAGCTGCAGCCAGAGCATCGTAAACAGTTTCCTTAGTCTTGATGACCTTTCTCTATTATATCTGCCCTGGAATCCCTCTGAAGATTTTAGTATCAATGTTAATGCCTCTAGGTGAGGAGTAAATGATTAATTCCCTTTTAACCTGTTCACGCTTTGGAGGCTGGTGACTGATGCTGAGGCCAGACCCAACATTGCCCTTTGATAACTTATCATAGAAACATGGAATATCCTGAGTTGGAAAGTCTAACCCCTAGCCCTGCAAAGATTCCCCAACAATCCCACGCTGTGCATCCCTGGCAGCTCCTGGAGCTCTGGCAGCCTCGGGTCCGTGCCCATTCCCTGGGGAGCCTGGGCAGCACCAAGCACCCTCTGGGGGCAGAACCTTTCCCTAAAATGCAGCTAAATCCCCCAACACAGCTCCAGCTGTTCCCTCAGATCCTGTCCCTGGTTACCAGAGAGTAGAGGTTGGTGTCTGCCCCTCTGCTCATTCCAATGTGTTTCAAAGTAGATATTTATGCCAGCAGCTTTCAGTGGAAATCACTCCCATTTCAAAATCCAGTCCTCATATTTTGTGCTGGAATCTTTGCTTTGCATTTGGGAGTCACTTGTGATATTCAGCTTCACCAACTCCTCTCTCACACATTTCTGTGCTGACAACAGTCCATTGTCTTCTGAGCCTTTATATGGTGAACAAGACAATTTTCTTGGCCTTTTCCCACCACATTGGATCACTTTCCCTGCCTCCCCACTCTCTTCTGGCCAATGTGTAGCTGAGCAGATCTGGGGAGTGATTAAAACTTTGTGACAAAAGCTCACAGTGTGAGCAAGTCCCTCCTCTCCCTATCTCAGATTCACTTAAATTGAGTCAGGTTCTGGAAAGGGTGCAAAGACCCAGGGGCAGAAGGGAGTCAACTGGGCAAAGTGGAGACACACGTGGTCTGGAGACTGGGATTTTGATTAGAGCTGCAGTTTCTGAAAACACCTTGCAGGTTAGGCAGGAGCTGACAGCTTCTGAAATGGGAGCAGGATGGATCCAGGTGCTGGGGATCCTTGCAACAGAAGAAAATTGTAGCTGTGGATTTTGGTATCTGTGGGTTTGGAGGCTGGTTTGTGTTAGATCTGAGCTGCCTGTCTGTCCATGGTGAACTGGGAACGTCCTTGGCTTTCTCCATACTCATCAGAGACACTTACCAGCTGTTGGAATCAAAGACCCCCTTACTCTGCACAACTCCCTGACAAGAGGGTGCAGCCAGGGGAATTTGGGTTCTGCTCCCAGGGAACAGGGACAGGAGGAGAGGGAACGGCCTCAAGTGGCACTTGGAGAGGTTCAGGTTGGACATTAGGAGGAATTTCCCCATGGAAAACGTAGTTAGACACTGGAAGGGGCTGCCCAGGGTAATGGTGGACATCCCTGGAGATGTCCAAGGAAGGACTGGACATGGGACTCAGTGCTCTGGGCTTGTGACAAGGTGGGGGGGATCAGTCACAGGTTGGACTCAATGGTCCTGGAAGTCTTTTCCAACCTCAGTGTTTCTGTGAAGTTTTTGAAAATTACTGACAGTGACTTAAAATAAACCTTTTCAGTGTTTTGTGAACTGTCGTGAACTTGCAAACTTCCTTGTCCCTGACATTCTGGGTGGACTTCTACAGGCAGAGTTGTGTCAAAGGTTTCTTCTACAGCAGGAGCCTGACAACAGCACCCTGGTTTGGAAACCACAGCCATCCTTGCAGGGCAGACATTCCCCTCCTTTCACTGGTATTACATTTTAGAAACCTCTCTCTGATAGGTCAGGATGAACCAGTTGTGCATCAAATCAACCTTCCCCCAGTTGCAAAAGGCCGTAATTTTGCACGGATGAGATACAAGAAAAGATGACAGGCATAGAAAGGGAACTGTTCACTGGATCAAACCTTGGAGAAGCAGAAAGAAGCCGTGGTTTTTCTCTAAGCACTGGCTCCTACAGGGACCTGGTCTCTGCAAGCACCAGTTCAGAGGGTCCCAGTGTGCACACATGGGGCTCTTGTAGTGTCCATGTGCTGGTGAAGGGACAGTTCAGAGACTGTGGAGAAGCTCTTTGCTTTGGCTGCCTCTCCTGTGGTTGCAGTGAAGCCTTGGGAGAGCTTAGAGTTGAGGCTGCAGTCACCTTTCTCTAGTTTTCCAATGAAAATCAGAAGAAGGGTCCCTGGCTAAGCCAGAGGAACAGGGAGCACAGGCAATGCCTTTCTATATTATTACGTCTTTCCTCAGTTTCTTCAGGAAATATTACTGAGTCTTGCCCATTTTACTGTCCTGAAGGATTTGACTTTGTTCTTTAGGTTGTAGGTGATGGTCATTGTGGTTTTATGGGTCCTCAGGCTATTCCCTTTTGAGAATCTGCAGCTCTCAGACCTGGCTGGAACTGAGTCATTGTTCCTTTGAAGCGTCAGCTGCTAGAGCAAGGCCTGGTGTGCAGATGAATCATGAAACATTTGTTTTTCAGCCCAGACATTCTGGCTATTGCAAAGCTCCTTTTCGCAGAGTTGTTTTAAGAGATGAAATGCAGTTGGAGCAGTCCCAGGTTACTTTCCTGCATTTTCCTGATTGACTCCTTGCTTATGCAGATGCCATCTGCACATGTGCCTGCCCCTGGCCAGGAAAACACCAGGAGTCACTGCTCTGGCTTTGTCTTTATGTCTAGACTTGTGGCACTTTTCCCATTTTTCCCACTGTGCATGAAGAATGTCCAGCTGCTCAGCTTGGTGCCTCCAGTGCCTGGGTGTGTAGGGCAGGGTCTGGCTGCTCAGATCACTGTTTTTCTCTTTCTCCCCTCTAAATTACTGATATCTGATTTCCTGGACATCTTGCAGCCAGCTTGCTTGGTGAATATCAATGTTTGCACAAAGTGAGAGAGCCTGCGGTCATAGAATCATGGAATGGTTTGGGCTGGAATGGACTTAGATATCGTCCAGTTCCACTCCTGCCATGGTCAGGGACACCTTCCACTATCCCGGGTTACTCCAAGCCCCAGTCTGGTTTTGGATGCTTCCAGAGATGAGGCAGCTACAGCTGCTCTGGGCAGGGTTTGTGCTGTCCAATACATCCTGCTCTTCCCCACTAAAGATTTTCTTAAAATTCCCCAGGGTTCCTATTCCCAGAGCCCCCTGAAGGGGCTCTCCAAGCACTGCCAGCCCCACAGCCCCTGCACACAGACAGGGTAGGGTGTGTGTGTTCGTCACTGTGTTTGCCCTGTTGCCATCCAGCCCTCCTGGAGCTCTTGCGGTGCCGTTGCTAAAGTGGCTTCCCACAGTGAGTGCAGCTCCCAGCAGAGAGCACAGCCGGGCTGAAGCCTCACTCCCAAACCTCGTTCCAGCTTTGCACCACCCACACACAGCTGATGGAGTGAGTCTTACCTTTGCTCTACATCACCAGCTGCTCGTGACTCGTTCACTGCTGTGCTCAACACACTCCAGGCTGGAAGGATGGAGCTTTTCCTCCTTCACTACCCCTTTACTTGTCTGCTCGTTGCCTTTCTAGTCCTCTACCAGGTGAAACCTGCATTCAGATTCTTCTGCAAGATGACCTTCTATAAGTTGTGGCTCTTCACCATAAGCATTGGGGTTGCCATCCTGAGTATTCCTCGTGGACGTAATGTGGACAACATGATGTAAGTTGTCTGTGGCTCCTTTCTGCCCTGAGCATTGAGAGTCCACTCTATCCAGTGCTTTGATTTGGAGGGTCCTGGGGCTGTGCTGTGGTGGGGAGGGATCAGTTGTATATTGACGTGGGGAGATGACAGACTTTGTAATTCAGAGAAGGAGTGTGGGTTTTAATACTGGCTTGGGGTTGATAAGAAGAATAAAAAATTATTGAAAGAAAGGATGCAAAAGGTGACACACATTTGCCAAAGCAGGTAATGCCAACAACCTGGATATCAGGCATATTGCTATTTTTACTAGAGCTCTTTCATCTGGTCTTTGGAGCTGTGCTTCCCTCCTCCCCATGGCTGAGCTCTATTACTAATCTGTGCTGAGAAAGCCACACCAGGGGCTCTTCTCATTCTCTGCTCTGAGCCAGTGCACACCTGAGACATCACCGCAGTGCAGTGCTGGCCCCTGCGTGGGCAATGGTGTCCCCATCAGCTCAGTGACAGCCTGGTATCCCAGGTCTGCAGTTCCCCAGCCCATCCCATTGCTGCCCATCCTGTCTCTCCAGATTCCATTCAGACTCTTCTGGCTTTGGATTCACCTGGAGGCTGCATGGGGTGTCCAGGAGTGATCAGTGGTGGTGGCAATCAGGAACCTGGGTTGAGTGGGGACAAGAAGATGACTCTGCCACATTGCACCACAGTGCTTGAACCCTCCTGAAGTGCTGCAGAAGCAGGATTTACTATTCCATTTTATGCTTCAGTGGGAATTCATATCTCCTAACTGAGCAACAGCCTTTTGCTTTAAGAAATTTTGTTCTTCACCTCTTGACTTTGGTTCCTGACCTTTTTTTTATTATTTTTTAGATGCTATTTTACTAATATCTCTTCAAATAGGGCTCCCAGCATTGCAGCCTAGTGTAACCTAGAGGCAAATCCCTTTCTTTCCACAGCCAGCAGGGTTAGGCACAGGTTTACTGGTTTACTGCAAGGTGGGGAGCGAAGCAGAGTACAAAGGTGTGCTGTGTATTTGGATATTATCTAATATTTTGTTGATCTGTGGAACTTCTGGAGCTGTAGTTGCTGGGTCATTGGTCACGTATGGCTCGAGGGAAACCTGCGAGGTGTATTTGTCTTCTGTAATTAAACAATTAGCTGCAGAGGGACATTAATTGTTCTTCTCCAAGTCATGGTCAAAGCTGTGTCTGTGGGAAACCGGCAGAAGCAGTGTGTGAGGTGGGCTGGTTTGGATGCAGAGTTTGGTCCCAGATATCAGCATCTCTTTGGCTAATTTCCACTCCTTTGTCCCAGGTTTTTTTGGATATTGGTCCAGCCACTCAAATACATTTTTGGCATTCAGATTGTGGTGAAGGGCAAGGAGAACCTCAGGACTAAGAAACCTTTTGTCCTGGTGCTGAATCACCAGACTTCCCTTGATATCATGGGTATGTATGTGGTGATCCTGCCTCCTGCTCTTGGCCCCAGGTGTTTGTAGGAATGGTTTGCATGGAATCCCAGGTGCCACAGGCAGAGGGGCAGGAGTGGCTGCTACAGAGCCCTTTACCAGCCAGCCCCAAGCCAGGGCTGATCTACAGGATATCAGAGGCCTTTTCAAGCTACATCAGCTTCACCCTCTCCAAGGGAATGGGGACAAGGCTCTCAGCTGACCACAGCCCTGTCATAGCTCTTCTCATTCAGTGCCAGTCCTGAGTGGATGGTCTGGAGACCCCCAAAATTCCCCAGGGATTCTATGAAGCTTCAGGCATGGCATCTCCTAGAGCAGAGGGCTGTCACCCAGGATCTAGAGGGACCCTGAGTGCAGATGACGACTTGTTCTGTCCTTGCTGTCCCCTTGCAGTGATGATGGAGATATTGCCGAGGCGCTGTGTGCCTGTTGCAAAGAAGGAGATTCTGTACATGGGCACTTTTGGCCTGGCCTGCTGGCTCGCAGGGGTTGTCTTCATCGACCGCAAGAGGAGAGAAGAGTCCATCAGCACTCTGACAGAGGTGGCACACTCCCTGCACAAGGACAATGTGAGTGGGGAGGAGTCCAATGAGGAGCCACAGGAAAACAGGAATCTGGATGCGGGTGGAAAGAGATCTTTGTCTCTGGGCTGGGCACTGAGCAGAACAGAGAGAGAGCATCAGTGTGTTCTGTGCCCATGAATGGAGGTCAGGGGTACAGAGATGAGCCCCAGGGCACCATCCCTCTGCAGTGTCTTAGAATTGTACCTGGAGGTCCTTCTGACCTAATGTCTTCTCCCTCCTGCAGTTGCGTGTCTTGATCTTCCCTGAAGGAACTCGCAACCATGGTGGTTCCATGTTGCCCTTCAAACGTGGGGCCTTCCAGCTGGCTGTGAAAGCCCAGGTGAGACCCACCTTCCTTCTGCCCCTGGAGTGCCATTTGCCTACTGTGGTCCACCAGCAAATCAGGGTCCTCGTCCCTGGCTTCCCTATGGATTGAGTACATAGCCAGGAGTCCTCGGAGGTTTGCAGATGGCACAGGAGGGGTCTGTTTCTGTGACAAGTGGAAAACCTTTGTTACAGATGGGGATAAAAGTGGGGGGACCTTGACAAGAGTCCTGGACCTGCATAGGGAAGCTTCTGCTGAGTTGGCCTCTGTAGACAGTAATTCGACAATCCACAGTTGTTGGCCTAAATACAGAGATGAAAATACAAAACCCAATAGCAAGGACATAGGGTGATACAGTTAAATGATCTAAATATTCGAATAATCCTCTGAGTGTCTGCTATGACACTGATGGTGATAATTATCAACAAGCTGCAGGATTCACCTGAAAACATGAGTTGACTTTTGGAGGAAGGATAAGGAGATGTGTATAGTCACTGTAGACTGCCTCCCTTCCAGGTCCCCATTATTCCTGTAGTGTTGTCTTCCTACAGCAGCTTCTACAACCAGAAGGAGAAGAAATTTACACCAGGTGAGGATGACATGGGGCAAAGAATGGTCTGGGTGCAATGCACTGGGCTGAATGCAAGCCCAGTCCTCAGAGCCATGACTGGGGTGGGCAGAGGGCCACGTGTGATATGGCAATGGCACACAGAAAACAGCAGTTTTTGTCTTCTTGGGAAGAAATGGGACAATTCAGGCATCACTTTTTCCTCTCCCCTTGGATTTCTCACTGCTTTTCCAATACCTGTCCAAGAGAGCTTGGAGAAGCAGCAGAGTCCCGGGGTAGGTCCCGCCCCTGACCCCCCCCATGCTGCCTTTGGATCTGCAGGTGCATGGAGAGCTAGGAAACATTTATGGTAACAAAATTTCTACTGGCCACTGATAAAATTTTAGGGGAAAAAATAAGTTTTTGGCTTCAGAAGGAAAATGCAGAAAAAAATGGTACAAATTCCAACAGAGAAAAGTGACCCATCCTGTTCCTTTGCTCCCTTAGCTGCCTCCTACCTTAAAATGGACTTCTGCCACTTCCCACTCCTTCCCAGGCTAGCTCTGGTGTTCCCTGAGGAGAGGATCTGCATCTGAAATTCTCATTCCTCCCATTGTTGTGCCTGGGTGCAGTCATTTCCTCACAAGCAGACACCTGGAAAGAGGGAGTGGTGCAAATGATAAATATGGAATTGCCTGTTTCCAGTCATCTTTCATCTTCTGGGTTTATCCTCTCCCTGTGCATACACGAAAGTCTTTTGGATCTGGAAGTGTTCCCCCACCTGAGAGTCAGTAGGACCATGAGCAGGGATTTTGCCAGCTTGTTTCCTTCCCTTCACATACCTGCTCTGGGAAATCAGAGAATAACCTCCTGGGGAGGGATCTTTGAAGCAGCTGGTCATTTTGTTTTAAGCAAGGCCAGGTCTAAAGACATATGAGTTAGCTTTGTGACTAGTCCAGAAAAGGTTGTATTAACTCTAAGGATGGAGATTCCAAGAATTCCCTGAGCTTTCTAGGAAAGACTTTTTGCAGTTACATGTACATTTGCCTATGTACAACTTCAGTCATCCTGGGAATTAATGGTTAGCTAATTCCATGCTCGGCTGATCTCTGAGCCCTTTTCCAAATGGCTGTTAAACAGGCAGGACTTGCACTGCTGAAGAAAGAACCCTAGTTAGCTTTTCTTGTGCTTTCCCACTTTACCCAGCTGGAAGTTTTGCCAGAGCTGATTCTGAAGATGGTGGTCAAGCTTCCTGCACACTGAGCAGGTCCCTGGGTCAGGACAGCTCCCCATGTCCACAGTGGCTCTGGGTGTGCTGAGGAGCCTCTCAAAAGTCCTGCTCTGTGCCTGGTGTAGGACACTGTCATTCATGGAACATGTCTGGTGCTTGCTGGAAGTCTGTTCCCAAGAGACCTGAATTTTCAGCATAGCCTTGTCATCACTCTGCTCTTTCAGTAGGAGTGAGTGAAGTGAGGTACCCAGCCTGGCTTTGGATGTAAGATGTTGTGGTAGTTTGACCTGGGGAGGAAAAAACTCAAAGAGAAGTTTTCTCTATGAGTACTCCCCTGGGAGTTGATAGTGACCAACTGGAGGCTGGTTTGGTTATTGACAGCGTGAAGAACCAATTGGAGAAAGTTAGTTCACTCCGTGAACACACATTTTGAAGGAAGTAATCCGGAACTGAGCCCTCTTGGCTTTTCCGGCAGCAGTGCAGGTAACAGGGCCCTGGCCTGGCTCCACTGCAGGCCTGTGGGCCTGGCAGGGAGGCCGGGCCGGGCCCCCTATCTGGGGAGCTGGCATGTCCTGGCAGAGAGGGAGAGAAGGGGGATGGCCATGGACAGTGACCAGAGAGACTCAAACTAATATAAAAATCCCAGCCGCTTCCCCCGCCTCTTCCCCAGCGTGGCTGGTTTCTGAGATCCTGGCAAAGCTCCAGCACTGTGGCCTTGGTTTTTTCTTTTCCCTGTGAAAAAATCTTAACTCTTTTAATGCTCAGATGAGACTTGCAGACTTTTTCAATCCTCCCTGGAGTGAAAAGGAAAAAGGAGATATTCTGAAGTCAGTGAAGCAAGAGCTAAGTCTTAAGTTTTTAGATGGAAGGAGAATGAGGAGACGCTGTGAAAATGGCTGAAAATCCTTTTGTAAAATTGTAGGGATGAACTGATGTACTGAATATTCCTGTAAACCATGGAGAAAGACATGGGGGGGTTGGAAATGTTCCATTTGATAGATCATTTGACCGAAAGCACCTGTGTTGAGAATCTGTTGTCCCGAGGAAAGAAGGGGAGTCTCGGTTTTCAGAGAATGAAGCATGAACAGAGAAAAAAGAGATGAAGAGAACCTTTGCTTTGGAACATTTCATTCTTAAAAGTAATACCCCATGTATTTTGACCATTGACCCACAAGTACAGCTTTGGGAAGGCTGTGGAGTTGGGAGGAGTGCCGCGACTGCAGATACTGGGTGGATGCAGAATCATGAAAATGAAACCACGAAAAGACTGTTTTCTACTTTCTTGTGGAAAAATCCCTATAGCCTAACAAGAGGAAGATTCTCACTCCAAAGTGAACGGAAGAAGGGACTGTTTGAGTTGGGAATTAATTGAAGCAGTTTCTTGTATGTTTGTTTCATTGTTATGAAGGTTGAAAAAGGGAAGGAAAGAGTGGTCTGACAGTCTTATTCTGAGATTTTTTCCCCTTTGTGTAGTTAATAAATTTCTTTTTATACCCTCTTAAGTTTTAGACCTGCCTTACTTCTACTCCTGGTTCTGTCTCACAACAGAAAATGAGTATATCTTAATTGGCAAATCAAAACCATGACATTATTTGGTGCATTGGCCGGGAAAAACAAACTTAAACTAATACAGATGTACAAGGAGGTAACACAGAATCGTGGAATCACAGAAGGATTTGGGTTGGAAGGGACTTGAAGTTCTTTTCATTCCACCCCCTACCATGGGCAAGGAGACCTTCCACTAGACCAGATTGCTCCAAGCCCCATCCATCATGACAAACTCTTTTCTTTTGTGAAGTTCTCTATGCTTGTTTTGCCTCCTTCCCACAGCTTTGCCGCTGGCACTGCTGGATGTCATTCCCGGCATGCATGTAAAGTTATGCAAGAACATTACAACACATCACAGACTCTTCCCAGATCCCCAGATTCCTGTCTGTGCAGGCACTGTCTTGTCTCCTGGGCCAAACTGGGCCAAAACAGGGGATTCTTGGTGCTAAAACAGAAGACCATGAGGGCAGCTCCCTGGTATGTTCTTCCAGTTTACACCAGTCCATCGCTTAGGTGCTTCCCCCAAGAAATCTGACATAACAGGGAATCCTGGCCACTATTTCTCTCATCCCAAAGTGTGTTTCTGGAAGGAGGGATGGGGCTAAATTTGGTATATGTAGACAGAGCACAACCAGTTTGGATGTGTTGTATTAAACATCTTCTCTTTGCCCATGATACAGACAATCTGAGATCTTTCCACTGTGAAAACTCATCCTATATGAAACATTGCATTGTGTTGGAGGAGAGATTCACCTGTTTCCATATTTATGATTCTTGTGCTCTCCATGGATGAGAAAAGCCCAGGTTGGATTTTTGCTGTGTGCATTTGGGATGTGGCTGGGCTCCCACAGCACCGGTGTGGGAACGAGGGCATTTCCTTGGTTGGCACCAACCCTCCTGCTGTACTGCCTCCAGCTCTTCTATACCACTCATTTCTTTTTTCCCCCTGTCTCACCTTCTTCCAGGAAAGATGATCATCCAGATCCTGCCAGAAGTGGAGACGCTGGGCCTGGGCCCAGATGATGTTCCCAAGCTGACAGAGCAGGTCCGTGACTCCATGCTTTCCACCTACCAGGGCATATCAGGAATGATGCATGGAGCTTCCCATTAGCAATCCCATCTTGCAGCTCCAGCTGCGTGTGCCACAGCTGAGGGGAGCCCATGGCAACCACAGGAAGGTTTGGCAGCAGAGACAACTGTGATTTGATCACTGACATACCAGAGACAGGCAAAGCATCCACCAGGGAGAGAAGCTTCCAAGGAGAAGGTTGCTGTGTTCCTCCCAGACAACTGTGCCACCCAGGGGGACAGACACACAATGGACAGCTGGACATTTCTGTGTAATCATATTGCTGAGAATGTCCCACCAGCTGGACCCTAGGCGGAGCTGGGCCCTTCCTGTCATCATCACTGCCTGCTTATAACCACCTTTCCCTGCTCAAATCCAACAAGACGAAGGCATTGATCCCAAGCCTGTGACCATGCTGCCATGGGGTTCGAGGGGTGCCACATTCCCCTGGAACACACTCAGAAGAATGTTGCCCTGGAGTTTTTAGCCTTCTGATGTTGAGATATTCTTTCATACTTTCTCACACTCTCTTTCTGATAAACAGTGGATTGTTTGCATTCCTCTCTGGAGGAAGAGAGGATGGACGGACATTGTGGTGAGCCAATGGAGTCAGAGGGGTTCTTGCATCACTGTCCTATCCACGATCATTGTTAGATGTCTATAAATAGACATGTCATGTAAATAAAGTTCTCTTTTCCTGTTCATCTAACTTGGAGTCAGGTGCGTTTGTGCTCTCTCTTTGTGTGTGTGTCACAACGCCACAGGAGAAGGCACTGTTTTCATCTTCTTCCGTGGGGAGGATTTTGGAGGTACCCCTGCCACAAGAGACAGAAACCAAGGCAGCTTTGGGAGAGGGGAATTAAAGACCTTACATGTGTCTACAGGGCTTGGTGATTTCTTTAGCATATTTAGCCTTGCTTTTAAGCTGTGGAAGATTTTGCTTTCAGGGTTGGGCACATCTTCAAAGTGTGAGAGGGACATGTCTGGGGACTCAGAAACCAGAAGGAAACAGCAGGAGTAGGGTGCCTAGTATCCTTGCCATGCCCAGATGGAATCATCATCCCTTAAAGTGTTCAAATGTTGGATATATCTGGTGCTTAGGGACATGGTTTAGTGGTTGACCTGGCTGTGTGGGGTTAATGGACTCAACGATCTTGGAGTGCTTTTCCAGGCTTCCTGATTCTGCAATTCTATGATGATTCTATGATAATCTCATGATTTTTAGCACAACCTATATATCTTTCAACTCAAACACACTCTGGGAGCTGCATCTCCTGATTTCTGAGTCCAGCCTTCTGCCCTCTCTGTCAGAGGATACCCACCAGCCACGATGTGACTCGCTTTTTTGTGCTGGTATGAACCAGAGCCAAAGAATGTTTCGGACACAGGTCTGACTTACACAGAATCACACACAGATTCACAGAGTCATTTGGGTTGGAAAAGCCCTCTAGGTTCATTGAGTCCATTTTGCAGCTGATCCTTACCTTCTCAACCCGCCCAGAGCACTGAATGCCACATCGTCCTTCCTAGGATACCTCCAGTGATGGAGACTCCACAACCTTCCTGGGCCCTTTCCAGGGCCTGACCACCCTTTCCATGGGGAAATTCCTTCTGATGTCCACCCTGACCTCCCCTGGCCCAGCTTGAGGCCATTCCCTCTCCTCCTGTCCCTGTTCCCTGGGAGCAGAGCCCGACCCCCCCGGCTGTCCCCTCCTGTCAGGGAGTTGTGCAGAGCCACAGGGGCCCCCCTGAGCCTCCTTTTCTCCAGGCTGAGCCCCTTTCCAGCTCCCTCAGCTGCTCCTGGGGCTCCAGACCCTTACCAGCTCTAGACAAGCTCCAGCCCTCCAATGTCTTTCTTTCAGTGAGAGGCCTGAAACTGAACACAGGATTTGAGGTGTGGCTTCAGCAGTGCCAGCACAGGGGGACAGTCACTGCCCTGGTCCTGCTGGTCACACTATGTCTGGCACAGCCCAGGTGCCACTGGACTCTTGCCCACCTGGGCACACTTGGACTCTTGTTCAGCCACAGTCAACCAGCTCCCCCAGGCCCTTTTTTGATGGAGAGATTTCCATCCCCTCTGCCCCCAGCCTGTCATTGATGCCAACTGTAGGTGAGTGCACAAGGATGTGTCCTAATACTGCCCAGAACACCCAAACCACACAGGTTCACTGTAGGATTTAAGTAAATCTTATTTCAAGGCTTCAAGATGCAACTGCCGTGCTTCAGTGCCTTCAAAGGCTGAAATCTCACTGCTGATTAGAAGCAGCCTAAACAGCTTCTACTCATGTGCAAAACCAGGAGATTGGGAAAGTTTTGGTGAAGATTACGTGGATGTGCTAGTATCTGAGCAAGCATAAAGGATAAGGAATTTGATTTTGCAATGCAAGCATGCCAGCCGGCAGGTTTGACACCTATTCAGGATGGGAAGTAAAAAAACTTGTCATAATTGCCCTTTCAGAGGCTCAGAAAACCTCTGATCAATTTTTTTTAGGGCAACATAAAATAAAATATCATTGCCCTTCCACCTGAAGACTTACATTAGTGGAAGTTTTTAGAAAGAAATTATATTTTTAAAAAATCACATTACAGGAAATAAAACATATTGCATAGTCTTGAGCTCCCCTCTTGGAAACCACGTGCTGATGTTCAGTCAACAGCAGCCAGCAGAGCCTGATGTCCAGGCAGATGTTTCCCAGGAGCAGCTCAGTGTCACCATTAGGGGTTTCCAACACTGGTCTGATGAGCAGGATTAGAAACTGTCAATAAAGCAGAAAAAGCTGCTGAGAGGCAGAAAGTCTTTCCTGGACACACCATTTTCATCCACCTTTTTGCCATCCCTGTATCCTTGCACCTCTGAGACACGATGGTGCTTCCAGCCTTAGAATGAGTGGTCTGGGGGCAATTTCTTGCCATTTCAAAAGGTTAAACTTCTAGCAGCTGCTTTTAGCCCTGGAATTTCCCTCTCTCTGGGTTACACAAACACTTTGACTTCCCCCAAGCCTGGTGAGTGTGCTGGCTTAACACTAAAGACAACCCAAGTAAATTTTTTTTTAAAAAAACAGCTAGGCTTCCTCTATGTCTGACAAAAACCAGTCAGTGATTGGTTTTGAAAACTAACAACTGGTTAAACCACTGAAAGCAATGGACACGTCTCTGTGAGATTCACATTTTAAAACGAACAAACACTGAGCAAGTTCTCTGTCCCCTCCAACCACAGTCCAGGCACCGCTGGCCCAGGCCCCTTTGCATGGGCATTGCCTGAAGCTGGGGCCAGGGCAGGGCTCTCTGGTACAGGGCTCAGGAATATTATAAGTACACATTATATTATTGGCTTTTAGCAAATATTAAAATGAATGCTATATGTATAATGTTGGAAAACTTTGCTAAATGGATATAGTTTCTTTTAGTTCTGCTATTAACAAAACTTGGAAATAGTAGTGTGATAAATATATTTTTTCTTGGACTATAACATGGTGATGTAAACAAGCTTTTGTTCATGTAACTAACTCAGAGAATGGTTAAAAAAAAAACAACAGAAAATTCTTCACATTCTTGGATTATCCTATCTGGATGAAGACAGGGGTGACGATCACCAGAACTCCAGGGAAAGGATTTATTGATTTCCATTATCAGGGAGTGCACTGACAAGAAGGAGTCACAAGGAAAAAAAGAATATTAAAAGTAAAAAATGTTGATTTACAGGTGGGGAGGGGGGTTGATTTTGAATAATGCATGAAGGTCTATGAACATGCAACAGGTTGATGCATTTAAAGAAGTGTTTTCTGAATTAAAGTGTGCTCTTGGCAGAATGCCAAGCACCTGGCCATTGTAACCTTTTGTTTTATTGTGTCTTGTGATAATTGATAAAAGATTTGTGTTAATCACAAAAGTATTGGGGTTTGTATAAACCAGAATATTAAGGTCTGAAGTGAAGCATGGATACTAGATAAAGGAAAATATATGATTAAATAATTCTGTTATTAATATTATGTTTTCCAAATAAGTTGTATCTACTACCAACTTGCAAAATCAGACTTCCCGATAGTCCTTCCTGCCTTTGTCTGATCAATATTGCCTATCTCAAAGACCAGACTTCCAGATTTCGCTGGTGGTTATCTACAAGGACCAGACGGTTATCTGTGACTATCACCCAGAGACTTTGTGAATTTGAATACGGATGTTTATTTGACGACCACTGCTTACCTGGCAAAATTATGACAGCAAAAAACCAAAAATTATTGATTACAATGAGAAACCATAGTATAAGAAGAGGCTGCAAACCAAGGTTTGATGGAGCGTGGAGTGGGCGGTGATCTCTCACATTCCCCAGCGCTGCATTGCTCCATCTATATCAAATAAAGCAATCTAAATTTTGCTGAATATTGAGACTTTTGTTTCTCATTTATAACTCTCTTATTGTCTTTTATTCAACTTTTTAAATTTACCAGGAAAATGAACCTCGTTTTTCACAGGAAGGTGCTGGACCCCATTTTCGGCCAGGACCACCCAGTACAAAAGGAGACGGGAGGCCTGCGCAGCTGCTGAAATCCCACAGCTCAACAAAACATGGAAGTGCCATTAAACCCTGCTCTGCCACTGGGGCCTGCTCTGTGGGCCCTGCTCCAAGGGGCCTGCTCCAAGGGGCCTGCTCCATGGGGCCTGCTCCGAGGGGCCTGCTCCAAGGGGCCTGCTCCGTGGGGCCTGCTCCGTGGGGCCTGCTCCGAGGGGCCTGCTCCGTGGGGCCTGCTCCAAGGGGCCTGCTCCATGGGGCGTGTCCCCGCCAGGAGCAGCTCCGGGCAGCCAGGCCCACTCCATGGGGCAGTGACAGTTGGGCTAGTCCGGCAAGGCCCCGCTACCCGTGCCTCTAAACAGGGGCAGGAAAAACCATCTGGCCACAGCTGAAATTAAATATAACAAACGCCAGAAAACAGCCATGCAGCCAAAAAAACCACCACCACTTTCTGGCTAGGCCCTTCAAATCTTAGCCCAGCCCCAGCATGGCCTTGAAAGACTCGAAAGACTCTTATAAATAACTCTGGGCTGCCACCTAAGAAAGAAATCACATAACCATCTGCTGCCCAGACAAAATATTAATTCTTTCATTACCCAAAATAAGACTTACAAACACTTTAATTCTCTTTCCTAGATAAAAGAAAAAAAAAAGCAAAATAAAAAAATGCACAACAAGAACATAAAAACACCAAAGTCAAACAAACAAACAAAAAAAGTCAGATCCAAAATGAGGAAGAAAAAAGTTGTAGACTAAAATTTCTCTTTTTTTTAAGCTATAGAGAAAAGACTCTTGTTTCCCTATAACACATAAAAATACATTATGGGGCAAATAAATGTTTTAACTGTAAATATAAACAAAAACATTACTACTAAAGTAAACAAATGTTGAAATGTCTGCAATCCCATAAATTTGAGTAGAGAGAAAATAAAAACCTCTGCTGCCCCTCAGGGAAGAAGAAAAAGAGCCCTGTTTTCAAAAATGAAAAAAGCTTTTGTTTAAACTATTATAATCCTTAAAGTGTGCCCCGTAAGTTAATATAGTCCTCAATAATGGTTGTGGGAAATCTATTAGTCGATAAAAAGATTTTTACATAGTAATCAGATTTCCGTTCTCCCAGGCAGCTGATCACTGTACCATCAAGGCCACAAGAAACTTATGTCTTGTGTAAAAATCTCCATAAACTAAACAAAAGGTCTCTTCTCCCAAGTAAATTGGTAAAATACTTTTTTTTTTTTCTAATGGTAAACTGACTAATTAATTTTCTGTACGTTTTCAATGGAAAAAAAAAAGAAATTGTGGGGAAAGGAGAAGTATTCTGAAAGTTTTATTCTAAGTTTTATTCTTTTCTCTTATAATTTCTAATAATGAAGTTTTTCTTTGTACCCTTTAAAATTTAAGCCTATTTTGCCTTCCTCCTAATTCTATCTCACAACAAAAAAATAAGTAAATAATTCTAGTAAGTACACTGACAATTTTGCCAATGCTAAACTCACAACAGTGAGCAAGGAGCCACAGGAAGCAGCTCAGCACATTTTAGTGGCCATAAGAATATGATTAAAAAAGAAATGAAAAAGACTCTGTTGTTTAGAGAGAAGGTGAGCTGGACTCAGGTCCTTAAGGTCACCCCTAAAGAATGGGGTGAAGCCACCATAGTTTAGTCTTTAAGTGCAAATATCTGTCTTAAGCAATAGTGTTTTCCTCAAATATTTACTCAAACTGAATACAGGAACTGCATGGAGATGCTTTGTGGTCTGTGCCTTGCAGAAGGACAATGTAGGTGATCCCCAGGTATTGTGATCATCTTTAAATGGGTTGTCAGAAGGAAAAAGAATCCAATCCAGGCCATTCTGCAAGTCTCTGTTCTCCCACATCATTTCTGTTGGGGAAGCCCTAGTCAAAAGTGTTTCAGTAGGACACTGAGTGTCCACATCTCTCAGACAAAGACACTGTTTTACCGTGTCACTGTTTTACACATCATAACCTTTGATTATGTGTGTTCAACTATTGGTGTGTGAGTGGCCATACAAAACTATACCTTAAACTGATATAAAGCTTTGGGGAAGATGAGGGGAGGGCAGGAACTTGGAGCAGCAATGACCTTGGAGCAGGTTGGCTAATTCTAGTTGATTTTCTCATCAACATCTTTCCTGTCAGGAAAGACTATGGTTGTCCTGGCATATGGTCTTTAGAGAACACATTCCCAAGGTCCAGAACAGGCTGGATTTTGAGAAATTTCCCATCTGCTTGAAAGGAAGAGGCAGGGAATAAGGGATGATTGAAAGTGATGGATTGCCTGGAAACTCAGTTAACAGCACCTCTGCCTCCAGTGCTGAGTGTAGCTAGACGGACAGCCATCGTCTTCTGGAGGGCAGAGTCACTGTGCAAACCTTAATTCTTTCATTTCTTTAGGCATGGAAGAGACCTCATAGCACATTTATTATTTTTGACAGATCTCAGACCACTGGTACCTTTTGTGGCACTCTCAGGCTCATCTTTCCAGGATGAGAGGTCAAGCACATCAATCTCTTGGCAATCAGTGAAGTCCTCAGGATAAGTGTTGATCTTGAACACATCTTTGGGTATCTTTTTGATATGAGTATTGTCACAGATCACCCTTGACACCGAGATTTTTCTCAATGCTTGCAACTGTTGTGGAGTGAAAACTCCTGGGTTTTCCCACCAGAATCTGCAATGAAATTTTCAGAAGCAGTTTATAATCTCTGGTTACTTGCTGATGTGGGAACCTGACCAAGGTGGGTCTGAATGGTGCTTAGATCCACCTTCTCCAGGAACACCCCTTTAGAAAGAGGTGGATCTGGATTCTGCAAGTGCAGAGAGCCTGCCTTTTCCACCACAGCATCAGCAGGCTGCTGGGATGCAGGGATTTATGCCCTGAGAGCAAAAGTCACCTCAGGCAGAGGCCATAGCATATCCCCCATGATGTGGAGCTGGTAGTCCTCAGCCCCATGCATCTAGAGAAACAGGCTGCGAAAAACAGTCCTTTGGCAACTGAGCTAAAAACAAGGGATGAGCCTTGCTGGGAGCACTCATTGGACTGCTGTAGATGGGTTGGATTAGTGTGTCACAGGAAATGTCAGCATTTCCCCCCTAAAAAATGCCACAGGGAATGTATCTCTCACCTGTCCCCATCACGCAGGTTCCTGAACTGGGTGCCAATGATGCAGGACAGGAGGGGCCCAACTCTGCCCTGGGGAACCACGGGCTCTGCAACTGCCCCAATCCAGAGGTCGATATTGTGTGGTGTCCCATATACATTCATGAACTTCTTGGCCAGTTTGGGATTGCCCAGCACCTCAGATAATTCTTCTATAGTCTGGGGTTGGGAGAGCCCACAGAAGCCCCTCCAGGCATTGTAACCTGCAAGAGCAGGAGCAGTAGATGGTAAGGACCCACCACCACATCTCCACAGCACCTTTCTTGGCCCATGAGCACTGCCTGCTTCTTCTCACGGCATTAAAAGGATCTGGAAGGCACTCTTGTCCAGACAGCCCCAACAAATGATACATTTTCAAAGGTCCTTCCCATATGTACGCTAAACTAACAGTTTGGGTTGTCTTTGTGACTACACCTCATCCTGTTGATTATATCTTTCTACTTCCGAGGGTGAATGCCTCAGTCCTTGCAGCTTTGGGAGGCAAAATTTCTAGGATCAAATTCTTAGAAAAGAGGATATTTTGTTGTATTTAACCCAAGAGCCCCCGTTCTTCTTTAGCACCTGAGGCAGTCCCACCTGTGGGTGCAAGTCACTTCTGCTCAGAACTCTGGCTTGTCTGGAACACAAGACAAGATTGATGGGCAAAGAACAAAGCCCAGGGAACCCGTCCAAGCTCATGTGAAAGCTGAATTTGGTAGCTTGTGTCTGTACCGTCTGTACCGCACATGCTCTCTGCAATACACCACTGTCTCTCACCTGCTTTCTTACATTATCCCAAATACCATCTTTGATTTCTAAGACTTTTGTCCTTGTTATAAATATCTCACAAAAAGATTTTTATAATACAGAAACCTTTTGTTCCCTGAGTTGGACTGTCTGTCCATCCTTCACCCTCAAGGTACTGGTTGTTCCCATTAGTATAGAAAAAGCTTAGTTCATTCATGGAAGAAGCAGCAGAAGGAAAAAAAGGTCTTATTCACAGGAGGTGTGGATTTGTGTCTCCTTACCTGGAAGGCCATGGTCTCTTCCCCTTTGCATGTTAATGGCTCCTAGATCCAAACCCATCACCTCTGTCTGTTCAAAGAGGTGGTTCTGGAGCTCCTCAACAAGCAGCTGGTTCTGTTTCATGAGTTTTGCATGATCCACAACCATGCCCCGGATCAGCGGGTCGATGCCTCCTGCAGCCATTGTAAATCAAGGAAAGATTTTTTTGTGCCAAGGTGCAGCTTTGATGGTCCCTTTCATGCAGCTGAAACAGTCTGCTATAGGCTGAGTGGGGTTTCATCTCCGTATTTTCGTTTCACCAGGTGTATGTGGAATCATAGAATCATAGAATCACAGAGTGGATTGTGTTGGAAATGACCTTAAAGCTCATCCCATTCCACCGCCTGCCATGGACAGGGACACCTTCCACTACCACAGGCTGCTCCAAGCCCCAGCCAGCCTGACCCGGAACACTTCCAGGGATCCAGGGGCAGCCACAGCTCCTCTGGGCAACCTGTGCCAGGGCCTCACCACCCTCACCATGGTACCTATATGAATCTGTACATATCTGCAGGTGCCAGTAAATAAAGCCTCACACAGTAACAAAATTCCTTATCCCTCCCATCCCTCAGCTTTTCCTTCACATCCCTAAATCCACTTGCTGTCCACCAGTCCCTTTCCTAATCTGCTCCTCAGCCTGCCAGGCCCCATTATGTCCTAGTGCTTGAGGTTCTATCCAAGGTTTTAGGTTTTGCAATGGATTTTGTTTATAATTCACTATTAATTGACAGACATTTATTAAAGCATTAAATGTTTTGATAGAATTAATTCATGTCTGACTGTTCATGTCTTTTTCACAGTGTTTAAGGAGAGAGTGTAAGCAAAACACAGGAAAATTGGCTGCATATGTGTAATTATATTTCTCATCATTAGTTATTCCATTTTGGAAGAGATGATTTTCTTCCTCGGAAAGACTCATCTGGAGATCTCAGCTGAGTAATAGCAGGACCCCATAATTCCAATTAGAGCCAGGAAGAGGGATGGGCACTTCTAAGAAGGAATGATTCTGCTTTAGCTCAGTTAAACTGGATGCATCACCCTCTGTCCATGTCTGCTGATTATAGGGGGATATAAGAGCTTTGATTGGCATAGACTTTGATGGGTTGATATTTGCAACAGAGAGTCTCCTGCCTCCTGGAGCAGCAGGAGCAGCAGGAGCCACTGCACCATCTGAGTGGATGTGGAACGTCCCACTGTCAGGTCTTGCTGAGCTGGGAGGTGTCCAAGCAATGAGTGGACATGGTGCTCAGTACTCTGGGCTGGGTGACAAGCTGTGGGTCATAGGCTGGACTTGATGGTCTTGGAAATCTTTTTCAACCTAAAATGATTCTGGGATTCTGTAATTCCATGTGCCTGACCAGCTGATCTCCACCTCAGGACCAGACCAGGACCACTGCTCCATGTTCTTACCTTCCATTACAATTCTCCATGGGGCACAAAAGGTCAAATGCAGAGGGACATGGGAGGAGGAACGCAAAGGCTGAAAGCTCTCATTCAGACGGGACACAAAAGGCTGCACCGATGTGTGGCCGAATCGGAAAGCCAGGGAGAAAACATTTGAGGCCCTTGGATCCACCTTCTCATTATAACCACTGTACAAAGGGATCCACTTGCTGATCTCCTCAGCCAGCAGGAGTGGGAGGTAATCTCTGTATGTTATGATCTGAAAAAGCACAAGAGCACAGCAAGCTACCAGCAGCTGCAGCAGAAATGGCATCAGAAGTCAAGTGCAGAGAATGAACGTGGACTCTGCAGCAGAATTCCTTAAGATCTTCTGAAAAAAGAGCTGCAGCAATGGAATAAGTTTAGCATAATGGATTTAAATTACTTTCTAAATGTGAAATTATTTTATCTAATAATTAATTTATACATTAATATAATAAATGAATGATAAATTAGTAACATGATGCATAAAGAAGCTCTGGATATCCACGCTGTCTCAGATGGACCATCCTCATTCACAATTTCCAACTCCCACAAATAATTCCCCTGATTCGGTAAAACCTTTTCGTCCTTTTGCCTGGAGAAAAAACCGTTCTAAGTGTGTGGACAATAAACAGTGAACAGCAATCAGTACCTGGTTTATGGCAATCACAATCTTTCGACTCTCCTGGTAAAGCTTTTCCCCATCCCAGTGGGGATTTAATTTCCTCAGCTCCGTAGCCAGGCGATTATGCTCTCGGACAAAGAGAGTGTGCATTGCAGAGAGTCCCAGGTTTTCTGTCACTCGTTTGTCACCTAAAATGAAAATATTTTAGGAATTTTGTACATTGCTTTCAATTTCAGAAGCAGGTTTTGGTGTTAGGACAGACAAGTAACAAGTGGTGATGTTCCTGGCAATAATGCTGTGGATGCCCTATCCCTGCAAGTGTCCAAGGCCAGGTTGGACGGGGCTTGGAGCAACCTGGTCTAGTGGAAGGTGTCTGCCCATGGCAGGGGGTGGAACAGGACGGTCTTTAAGTTCCCTTCCAACCCTAACTCTTCTGTGATTCTATGAAAACTGGAGGGGACTCAGTAAAGACCCTCTGTGAGATGATGGAAGAAGCACTGAGCATCTCGCTCAGTAAGGAGCCCTTTTCATGGGCAGAGAACGAGGAAATGAGAAAACTCTGTATTCTTATGATTTATTTTGCAAGACTCACATTTATAATGTTTTTATTTTTAATGTTATGCCTGTGATGGATCACTTCAAATTTGAATAAATTCTCTGTTTGTCCTCAGTTTGTTTAAATTTCAGACAAACTTCTAGACTTTTCTTCTGATGTAGGGTGGATTACTTAATTAATCAATTTACTAGATTGCTTAAGAGTGTTTAATTGTTAGTCTTGATTGTGTTTAAAATTGAATCATAGACTTACAGAATGGAAGGGATTTTAAAGCCCATCCTATTTCAACCTTCCACTACCCCAGGTTGCTCCAAGCCCCATTCAGCCTGACCCTGGACACTTCCAGGGATGGGGCAGCCATAGCTTCTCTGGGCAACTGGTACCAGGGCCTCATCACCCTCACAGGGAACAATTTCTTCTGTATATCTAATTTAATCTACTCTCTTTCCGTGTCAAGCCATTGCCCCTTGTCCTCCCATTACAGCTACTGATGCAGTCCCTCTCCAGCTTCCCTGTAGTCCTTTCAGATCTCACAAGGTCTCCACACAACCCCCTCTTCTCCAGGCAACAGCCTCAACTTTCTCAGCCTGTCAGTGCTGACAAGCTGGCAATTTGCATTCAAGTAATGAATGGTGAATTCTAGGTGGAAGAAAAAAAGCTCCTGAGAAGCTTAAAGCACTGGTGGCTATTTTATTGAAGATTTCTCCTGCTTTTGAAAATACTTTATAAAGGAAGAACAATCTGCTGTAATTCTTCTGCGAAATTAAAGTAATTTTTATGTTTATTAATCAATTATTGCTTGATTATTTTTCTTTTCTAACTTGGGGGAGGATTCCCTGTCTTTCACCTTACGTAGTCATGTCTTGAAGTGCCTCGTTCAAATATCACAGAATCACAGAATATTCTCTGTTGGAAGGGACCCACAAGGATCCTATAAGGAGATATTTGTCCCTTTTTGACTTTATGACCCACTAAAAACAACCCCCAGCTGCCCCTTACCTGCTTTAAAACAGGGGATGTTGGCACTCCTGTTGGTGAGAACACAAACACTGTGCGCCGTGCTCTCGAAGGGCAGCAATTCCAGCCCCTCGTCCATGAAATCCTGGTTGACAGCCATCAAGCCCAGCTGGCTGGTGAGGTTTCTCAGGCTCCTGGCCAGCGAGTCGTCGCTGCCATACACCGTGCTGGCGTCGATGAAGGACGTGACGGCGTTGAGCTGCTCCCGGCGGAAGGTGCCAGGGCTGCACACCGAGGCTGACTGCACGAAGGGCATGCAGGTGTCGGAGCTCAGCATCCGTGGGTCACCGGGGGGGAACTAAAGCAAATGAGCCAAGTGATGCTTCAGAAAGTCCTGTGGTTTTATTTTTGCTGTAAGAGAGTGTGGCACGGGTTAGAGTCAGGGTACCTTAACGGGGAAGCAGGGGGGCTTGAAGGCACAGCTGGTGTGGCACTGGAGTTCCAGGCTGGCTCCTTCCCCACTGGCAGGGGCCAAGTCGATGTCGTGGTTGAGCCACTGGCCCCAGTGCATGAAGACCAGAGAGAGCTGCCGGTCTGCAGTGATGTTCTCATTGGCTGTGTGAGCAATTTCATTGGATACTTTTCGAACCTGCAGAAAACCAAAATGAAAATGTCACTGTCGCTGCCATGGTGGATTTGCCTGTCACTTGAATTCCCACTGTGAAATCTTGGAATCACAGAATCATGAAGGTCAGAAAATACCTCCGAGATCATCAACCTTCAACTGAGTATACTCATTCCCTCTAAACCATATTGAGAAGTGCCACATCTACCTGTGTTTTGAAAACCTACAGGAATTGACTCTTCCACTGTCCTGGAGATCCTGCTCCAATGCTTAACCACTGTGTCAGTGAAGGTATTTTTCCTAATATCCTGAACTTCCTCTAGTACAATTTGAAGCTATTTCTTCTTGTCCTGTCATTTGTTCCCTTGGAGAAGAGGCCAACACCCACTTACTCCTTACAGGTAGCTGTAGATCATGCACAAGATGATCTTAGATAAATCACTAAGAGTTAATTATGCCATTACACAACTCCATGTCATTCCCCAGCTCCATCCAATCAGGTGTAAAAGTAGACTACACAGTCTTTCAGCCAAACCCAGCTTCATGGAAAGCCTGTTCCAGGTGAAAGTTGTTCATGAACACCAGAAAGTCAGAACGTGGCTGAGGAACTCCCAAGCTTTGTGGTTTGTACAAACATCCTTGAGCACTGACTGCATCAATCCTTGGGATGCACACTTCAAAAACTGCTTAGGGAAGCATCCACAACCTTTTTGCTCATGTCTGTCACCAACAAAAAGTATTAACCTGAGCCATAACTCAGCTGTAGAAAAGCAGCCTGAGAGCAGAGATTAAGCAATTTACACTCTAGATGTTGCCACTGCTTCCTTCTTGATGGGTGCATTAAGGGCAGTGTCCATACTCATGGCTGGATTAGGATAACAGCTCTCACCAGAGGGAGTGGGAATCCGTTGTAGCGCTTTCCTTCACTTGCTCCTCTGGGAACAGACACTCCATCTTCGTACACAGCCGGGAGCCAGCGTGCAAAGGCACGGTTAGAGGACCCCAGGTGGGAGTGATTTCTGCAGCATCACCAGAAAAACAACTTCTGTTATTTTTTCAAACATCAGCAGATGTACAGACTAACATTTCACAGTCCTTTATTCCATGTCTGAGCACTCTGGTAACAGGGATGAGACTGGGAAAACACCAAGAAGCAAATTATACCAAGGTTATTGCCGTGGAGAAAAATCAACTTTTTCTTAAAAGATGCCTTGAGTCACTCGTGATTTTATCTGTCATTTAAACCTACATTAGTTTTAGCTGGCATTTAAATCTCTGTACTACCTCTGTCTTCATTGCACTCTCAAAATCAGACACACAGCAGCCATCAGCATGGTGAGGGTTGACATGTCTTGTCCAGCTGGGGGCTGGAAGCCTACAAGGATGAAGATTCTCCACCTCTGTGGGGATCTTGCCCCTTGGCAAAGTTTTTCCACAGACCCTCTCAGCCTGCAGCTGTGGCCATTGTGGTGTTGCTTTACACTCCTCCAAAAAGTTTGAATTGCTAAAGTCAGCATTTTGTGTTCAGAAGAACAATAATCCTGATTGAGCCAATGATCTGTGGCACTGTGGGCACAAAACTCAGGCCATGTCTGTCTATATGATGTTGCACTCGGAGTTCTGGTTCAGTTGACAAGGTGGGGATGAGTCAAAGGTTGGACTTGATGGTCTTGGAGGTCTTTTCCAACTTAAATGATTGTGTGATTCTGCACTGGAAAAGGAGAGGAGTACCCAGTGTTTACAGCAGCGTGCTGTGAAATAAGAGCACGTCCTAGGAAAATGATTGTGCCAGAGCTGAAGCAATTCCATCAAGTATTAAGGACTCAGAACCACCAGGGTCTTGTTCTGATTGCTATTACTGTCCTTGCAGGCAAACTATTCTTATGGTGTGTGCCTCAAGCTGAGCAAGATCCTTGGGAAAATATTAACACCACAGGGATCCCTTGAGCCCAGTGCCTCCTCATCTCTCTGACAGCCCCACAAGGCCAAGGACAAGCCTACCCTGAGCCTCAAATCAGCATGGACACTAAATCCCACAATGGGTCAGGCTGGAAGAGACCACACTGGGGTCACCTGGTCCTTTGTCCCTGCGCAGGCAGGGTCATCTCAGACCACATGGCACAGGACTGTGTCCAGATAGTTCTGGAATATACCGAGTGAGAGAGACTCCACACCCTTCCTGGGCAGACAGTCAATGCTGTCCTTGTGGGGCTGGAGGCCCTGGAGTCCATGGGAACAGACTGGACAACTCCAGTGAGTGTGAGCTCCCTGCACACTGATGAAGAGCTGTGCTATGTCATCACATCTGGCACATCTGTTTCATGCCAGATGCACATTGGATGCAAATGCCACTCAGATTTGGGGGCTGGCACAGACACAGCAAGACAAGGAGCCTTGACTGCTATTGTCAGAGTAGGAATTTGGTCATTTTCTGGTTAAAAAAAAAAAGGCGCAAAAGGAAATTAATGTTTGATCCCAGCTTTGAACCTGGAGGGAAACTATATGCAAAAAAAAACTGAAGAACTAATTTTCTCAGATAAAGGATGTACAATACACAAAGCTGGAAGAGCCGTAGAATTAAAATCTTATTTAATTCCCACCCTTACTCATCACAGAGACACATCAACAGCTGAATATTACCATCTGAATCAGCTGGGGAAATTAGTATTATCCCTGTGGAAGAGTGTTGATTTCCTGTAGCCCCCAGCAAAATGAGAGGCTGAGTCATAGCCCCAAAATTTCCTCAACTTCTTACCTGCCCCCACCCCAAGAAGTCGTTTTCTTCATCCAAAGCAGCACACAAAGGGCAATGGACGCAAATCTGAGATTTTCGAGAAATTACATCTTTTTCCTGACAGGCAAAGGTAGAAATGAATCCTCTGTTTTAGACTCATTAAACTGATCATTTCACTCTTCTTGCCCTTTCAAAATGCACTCTCACAAATCATCTACCCTGGGTCAGAATACAGACTTGAGACTCTCCTTGTGCACACACAAATCCTACCTGTTGTTGCACTCCCCAGTAATGGTCCGGTAAAAGTCCCTCTCTGGGCATTTAATGGAACGAGTCTGGTAGTCACAGCCAGTGCCCTTGGAAATCATCTCCTTTTGTCTCCTGCTAAGCAGGTCTGCAAGAGAAACCCTTTGAAGTAACATCTGATCCTACTCTTCTTTTTTTGTTTCAGCTTCTCAGTGCTCTAGGTCAACATTTGAGCCAGCTGAATTGGAGCTGTGGATATAAAACATCTGGATTGTAATTGTTAATTTGATGCCTAAACCCTTTTGTGGATCAGCCATCCCCTCTGGACTAGGGAAACACGGTGGGCATGAAGCAATTTTCCAGGGGAATGTGGAGAGCATTATCACCAGGAAGGTTTTAACCAGATGGGAACAAAATGATGAGTTTGCAGAATGATAAAACCCAGGTGTGAGGAGCAGAATGGAAGATGGAGGGGTTTCAGTGGTTACAGTCTCCAGTGGGTTTTGTCCCAAGTTTGTCACAGGTATTGTTAGGCTGTTTTTACAAGGATAGGAGAGATGCACTCTCAAAGATGATGAATAAAACACCCAGGGGTCTGGTCTGTCTCTGAGCAACCTTCAAATCTATTCCCCTGTTGGGGAAGGGTTTTATCCCTGGTTATTTGGGTCATGGCAGAGCTGCTCTCTGTCCTGCTGTGGCACATTTCCTGCTCTTAGCCCTTGGTAAGACATTTTGGTCTAAATTACATTACCTGTGACATTGAAACTCTGTTCTCCAGAGAGATGCAGCTTCCTTTTGAGGAGTTTCAAAGTAGTTTCCAAGTAATCAGCAGCACGGACTGCAGATCTGGTTCTTCCTATGGGGTCCTTTAGGTGCTTCAGGAAATCCATCGGGTTGACAGTCTTTTCCTCCAGTTTTCTTTTTAAGCTGAACATAGAAGAGTTCCATGAAGCACTTTCTCTGAAATCAGAGCTCCTCTGTCATGCTGGACTGGGTGTAACTAACTGTGACAACACTGCAGGGTTGCAGGCAGGCCCTGCCCCGCAGGACGAGCTGTCTGCACATCAGCACATCCGCTCAAATGGTTTTGGCAAACAAAGCACTGTAATCCCCCACTTCAAGTTTGCAGTCACACTTCCTTGTCACAACAAACTTTGTTCTATTATGTGGAAATCCAGATCAATGAACTGTGACTGCATAAAATTTTACATGTATTATGTTGCAAGGTGTATTCTGTGAACAGAGAGACAACCTCGCTCCTGTTCCATCTTTCTTGTCCCAAGGCTCTGTCTTGCCACTTCTGTAGGATGAGTGGAGAAAGATTCCTTCCCAAATCATCCCACTGCCTGGAACCAGCCTTTTGGGACAATCACAGAGGATACCTGAGGTCTGACTTCCACTGACACGTATCTGGGATAGGGTGTCCATCTGTACAACTCCAGTCCTTCCGGAGAGGGGCAGAACTCCCGCTGCCAGGAGCTGTCTGCCATGCGTCTGGCATGTCTGAACCATTATGGACCAGTGAGAGGTGCTCGTGGCAGTGTAGGTGAGGAAACAATACTTGGAGGTCATGGCTGGTGGTCCTGGGACCAGAATCCAGCCAAACTGGGCAAAAGGATCCCTCCAGCTACAACAAGGAGAGCCCTGTCACTAAATCTTCTCCATAATAAACATGCATTGGAAAACGGAGGAAACACACATGTATTTAATTTTATTTCCTTAAAATATTGGGGCTGTCATGCAGGAAGAACTCACCTTTTTCGAGCCTGTAAATATGTGGTGTCTACCAACTGCCTGGCCTCAGTAATCATGCTCAGGAGAGATGAATCTGACAGCACCTCTGAAACCTCTGCTCAAAAAATTAAAAGAAGAAAGAACAGAAATTGAGGATACTCAATTATAACCTCAGAAGCTTTGCTTTTGACTAAACCATGTCCCCATCTGCCACATATACAGGTTTTTTAAACATTTTCAGGGATGGTGACTCCCCCACTGCCCTGGGAAGTCTATTTCAATGCTTCCTCATCCTTTCCATGAAGAAATTTCCCCCAATATCCAATCTAAACTGCTGGCACAATTTGATGCCATTTCCTCTCCTCCTGTCCCTGTTCCCAAGGGGCAGAGCCCAACCCCCCCCGGCTGTCCCCTCCTGTCAGGGAGTTGTGCAGAGCCACAAGGGCCCCCCTGAGCCTCCTTTTCTCCAGGCTGAGCCCCTTTCCAGCTCCCTCAGCCTCTCCTGGGGCTCCAGACATTTCCCCAGGGAAAGTGCACGGAAGAAGCCAAAGATACAATCTCTTCCCCAGGTTCCCTGTAATAAAAAGATGATTTGCACAGATGGGCTGTTGGTTAAATAGGGAGTTTCCTGAAGCAAATCTTTCAGGTATCAGCTTCATTTTTAGTGGATCAATCAACAGGATATTTCAATTCTTTATTGG
The DNA here is from genome assembly GCA_013397075.1 of Rhabdornis inornatus. NCBI lineage: Eukaryota > Metazoa > Chordata > Aves > Passeriformes > Rhabdornithidae > Rhabdornis > Rhabdornis inornatus. The sequence goes on from VWZS01007510.1 coordinate 414,622, forward strand.
AGCTATGTCTAACTGGGAACTCAGGCTGAGTTTTGATTCACAGCCTTTCCAGCACAGCAGCAGCCAAAGGACAAGCAGGAACCTACCATTCCCCGAGGAGCCCATTGCTCCAACTACGCAGAGAGTGATTACGGATCCCAGGATAGTCATTCTTGGGTTTGTGCCTAGAGAGAAATGCAACATAAATCCTCAATGGGCTTCAGTGAGGGGTCAGAACAAATGGACATGTTTGGTTTCAATATCTCTTTCAGGATCCAGGAATAAAATCGAGCTGTCCTCTGTCCAGATCTGCCGGAGGGACTCAGGCTGGGGCTGTAGGTGTTAGCAGGACACAGGGACATCACTAAGGGGTGGGACCCTCAGTAAACTGGGCTGGGTAGCTGCCAAGGAATAGGCAGTCAGGTACAGCCCAGTCTCAGTGGTGGAGGATATTGGGAAGGTGAGTTGGAAGAGCTCAGTGTCCTGGGGTCCTGTCTTTGGCAATGCCCACAAGCAGCTGGTGGAAAGAAGCCTGACCCCACACATCCCTCTCTGCTCCCTCCATCTTGATGCTGAACAAAAAAAACTGCCATGTCTATCATTAGTCTTTCAATCACCCCTGCCAGTCCTCTTGATGCTCCCCAAAATTCGTCTCTATTGCTGTTTCACATTAACATTAACAGCAGAAATCTGTATGATCTGTTCCACCAGTGTCTCCCACTGTGGCACAGCGCCTTCCCCAAATGAAGGTTTTTAGCCCGAACGTTGCAACAGATTTGTAGATTTATTTTAAGTAATTTAGTCAAGTTTTTAATTGTTTAGAACACGACAGAGACAAAATTTGGAAGAATTAACAGACTTCTCACAGTGGGAGAGGTTATCATACAATTACAATCCATGAAAATTCTTGGACCATCTTCATGGGGATTGAAAGCTGCTTATTCCTTGCAATCATATATTGTAGGATATTTCTGCATGAGGAATAAATTAGACTGTCTTTGCTCACTTCTCACAATAACTTAAATACACATCAAGGGAGAAGGGGAAATGAAGCGCCACCAGGTCCCAACACCACTCAGCCTCTCAATCTCCTTGAGTTCACCCATGGAATGCACCAATATCCACACCAGAAATATCAGATGCAGATATAGAATGAAAATGCACTGATCTTACCTGCCATCTCTGCAGCACTGGAAGGGCTAGGAGAGAAGTCAGCCCTTTATACACCTGCATCAGGGCAGAAATTAGCTGGGTCTAAAATGGGTGTGGCCAAAAAACTGGGACCAGATTGAGCCAAGAGGAAATATCTGCTGGTTTGCTTTCCTGGAATGATCTAGAAAGTGCACACTTCTCCATTCCTTCTGACTTCCTTCTTGAAAAATCAGTTTAAAAAGGAATGAAGACACACCTTTCTTTCCTGCAAGTTAAAGAGATCAGCTTAATTTTATGATGGTAAAAGACCGTGGTGGAATTTGGCTCCTTTTTCCTTGCTGACATCTCTGAAGGTTTGGGAAGCCAGAAATGGATCATTTTGCCAATGCATTTGTGGAGTATCCCAAGGTGCACATACAGCATGTGTGAATGGTGGTCCTGCCACTATTTGTCGAAATTGTGTTCCGTCAGGGGTTTGTAAATTCCTATAAAATATTTGCTGATTACTGGGGATGACACAGACTGGACAAGGAATGAGCCAGTAGCACAGAGCAGGGTCAAGCTGTCTCTAAGAAAATCAAATGGAAAGAAATATGGACAATCCTAAAGTTATAGCTGTACCAATACTTAGAAAGGAACAAAATCTTGGGCCAAATGATGTAATTCATTTCAATGTGAATCATGACAGATGGGTAGGAGGAAATTCTTCCCTGGGAGGGTGGGCAGGCCCTGGCACAGGGTGCCCAGAGCAGCTGTGGCTGCCCCTGGATCCCTGGCAGTGCCCAAGGCCAAGCTGGACACTGGGGCTTGGAGCAGCCTGGGACAGTGGAAGGTGTCCCTGCCCATGGCAGGGGGCAGAATGGGATGAGCTTTGAGGTCCCTTCCAACACAAACCATTCCATGATTCCATGATATGCAGGAGGGAAAAGGACTGTACTTCAGTGGACAAACAGGAAGGTAGTAGAAATAATTTAATCCTTTGAACATTGGTGGCGCTAATAACAAAGACAATGCTGAATTTTCTTGCCATCAATCAACCTTTTATACCTCCCAGGATTAGGGAGCCAATCCTTCCTACTGTTCAAATATTTTCACAGCTCTAATTAAACCAAAGTAAATAAAAGAAAAGCACATATGATAAAGGAAAGTGCTACCAAAAAGATGTCATTTTAAATCTGTGGGGGAAAAAAAAGAAACAGAAAAAGAGAAACATGTGTGAAGGCCAGGTTTTCAGAAACTGAAAATGCAAAGCCAATGTTTCTCCCCTAAACAGAAGTTTGAAGCCAAAGCAGAAGGTGGCCCCCAGCACCAGAGTGACTCTGATCATCCTGCCAGGTGCTCCACCTTATCTATCCAGTTTTCCTTGCAAAACGTGCATAGGCAGAAGTCCAGGTACTTGCTGGGTGGCTTTGCTATTTTTTTTTGTGTTTGTGACAAGTATCTTTGCCACTAGTGACTCTTAAGGAAACTTCCGTGTCTGACCCTCTGGAACCACCCTGGCAGTCCTAGTGGCACCACCTGAGCTGGGACCAAGGCCCCTTCCCAGCAAAGGGGAACAGGGACCTGTGCACAGCCAGGTGAGGGACATTCAGACACATGGCAGGAGCTGATGATTCCAGACTTTCCTGTGCTTGGACTGTGGGGGTATAAAAGCCCAGGGCTTCCTTTGTTTGGATCCCTGCTCAGAGGCACCAACCCAAGCTGTTACTCTTTTGTTACACCAAGATTAAATTATTTTGAGCATCCAGACATCTGTGATTCTGCTGTGGGAAACCTGGGGTCAAGCTAGTAAGGAAACCTGGTCTGACTGGGGGAGTGTGAGGGGTGTGGGGAGTCTAGTGGGATCACTGGTGCCACTGCTGGGAAGGGACCTCAGTCCCAGCTGAGGTGGTGCTAGTGGGACTGCCAGGCTGGAAACAAGGAATTGCCAGGTCAGACAAGGAGTTTTCCTTTACATCTCCCTGGCAGGCTGGTGACCCCCACAGCCCTTGGCCAGGGATACTGTCCACCCTCGAGGACACACCTACATCCTTGTGGGCAGGTGGCTCCATGCTGCTCCCATGGCTCCAGTGCTCTGGTAGGCAAAGGTTGTCTTCACATTACATGTCATGTCCATTTCTGGAGTCTAACTGCAGTTCCCAAGCTTTCACACATCAGGCAAGCAGTCCATTGTCACCTCCAGCTGGGATTTGTTGTTCCAGTGCAATCTCTGGAGCCTCCAGAAAACTCAGGGTATTCTGCTCACCAAGGCCAATGTACATTCAGCAGTGTACAAGATATCCAGGCAACCAGGACAATAATCATCCATTAGTTGTCTGACCAACCAGCAGATCTCTATCTTGAGAAGATGCGGATTTCTTTTCTCTCAGGCTCTTGGTATTGCTTGGTATTGCTAACATGACTTCTTGGTCCTGTTCAGGCTGCAGATCTTCACCCCTAAATCCCAGTATAAACCCAGAGCTGTGTAAACCACTGATGGTGTTTGCTAAAAAGTACCTGTAGGAACAAGGTCATTAAACTCCAGCAACACAAACAAAAGACAGAGATTATTATTGCATTACTATTTCCCATCCTAATGGCAAAAGGCAACATCCTGCCCTTCCTCATTTGACACCTCTGACATTCCTGCAAGCTCCTTCAGCTTTGTTTTCATAGAAATCATAGAATCACAGAAATCCCAGACTGGTTTGGGTTGGAAGGGACTTTAAAGGTCATCTCATTCCACCCCATCCCATGGGCAGGTACACTTTCCACTAGACCAGATTGCTCCAAGCCCCATTTAACCTGGCCTTGGATGACAGAGACACATTTAAACACCATGTGTGAACTATGATGTCAATAATGATTAAGGACTTAATTTGGGTACAACTTCAAACATACAAAGTTTTCTCTTCACCTGCCAATGGTGTATTTTTCCTATATTTCAAACTGTGGATTTATTTACAAACTGAGACCCAATAGCCTGTACAAACCAATCTGTCCTTGTCCAAGACACAAGTTTACAGAACTGTATCCAGTGCATCTTCTGCTCCAATAGATGAAGGGCAGAGTTTATAAAGGGATGGAGTGAGCAAGATGAAACAGATAAAAGTGAGAAGTAATAGGTTACAGCACAGAAATTGTAGGGCAACTAGAGGAGGAAAACTTCCCAGCAGGACAGGGGTGACGTTTAATAAAACCAGACTGTCTAGATTTAAAAATAGAAAGGCTGCAACACTAAAAGAGAACTTTAACCCTTTATGGATAAGTGACAGCAACAACAAGGGATGTTCAGGAGGTGGCACCACAGGATCACGGCGGTGTTCTGGGGTGTCTCTCTCAAGCTGTGTGATGCCCAGGAGTGACATTGCCATCTCTTTTGGAAGCTCTCCTTTAAAGACTCAACACCCAAGGCTATGAAGCCTCCTTGGTGCATCTCCCCACCTGCCATGGAGTTACTTAGGGTTACATAGCCGTGAGAGGTGCTCCAGGTGAGCCCAAGAGGCTGGGGAGACACTAGTGAGGACAGGCTGCTTGGTGGATCCTTCCAGACCTCCCTCAAGAAGGCACAGTGCCCAGGGCTAGAAAGGCATGGAGAGGCATCTGTGACTTTCCAGCACAGTGGTAGGACCCACCACACGCAGCAGGACAAGCTACTGCATATCTAACCACAGAAAATGCTCATCTTGCAAGGCTTAAATGGGACTCCAGTCCTGAGCAGCAGCTAGAACCCTTCTTCTGTAAGAACAACAATCCTTCCCCAGGGGCTGCAGCTTTATTTCCCTTCCCATGGATCAAACTCCCCAAATAAAACCTTCAGCTCCCCCTCATGAACCAAACCTCTTCCTGCCCCATCCTTTAGTAAACCTTTCTTCCATCCCTTCCATTCTCTTCCAGACTGTGAACCCACGCTTAGGTGGGAAAGTGGGAGATGGCTCCTCTGGAGATGGGGCTGGCAGGACTAGAAGACAGAATGCAGGAGGATGGTTTCTCCATTTTCCGTGTATCTTCCTGCTCTGGAATCAGTTCCCATCTTACCTGGAAATATGGGACACAGCAGAAGCAGTTCTCAGGCCCCTGGAAAGCCACTAGGAGAACACACAGCTTCAAACACTCCAGAGATTTATTTAAGCAAAGAGAATGGAAGAAGCTTTAGATCCCACTGCAGTTTTCATTGTGCCCCATAGCTGAGAGATAGGGTAGTCATTCACTGCCATGGACAATTTTTCCTGGACTGCAGCTTAAATTCTTAAGAGGCTGAATATGTGAATAGAAGCAAAAAAGGATCACAGATTTTGTGGCTTGATTCAATGCTTAACCCTGTGAAGGAACGTCTGTATGCACAGAGCTTGCAGGGGTTCCCTGGCGCTTCTGGATCATCCTGTGCCTCACATTGCAACCAGTGACATAAACCATGCTGGTTTATGGTGAGAGCAGTGTCTTTGACATTGCAATAAGTGATGGGAGGGAACAGTGAATCAAGGAATCACAAAATCATTTCAATTGTAAAAGCCCTTTAAGACAATTGAGTGCAACCATTCCCCAAGCACTGCCAAGGCCACCACTAACCCATGCCCCCAGGTGCCACATCTCCATGTTTTTTGAGCAATTCCAGGGATGGTGATTCCACCACTGCCCTGGGCAATTTGTTCTAGTGCCTGACCACCCTTTCAGTGAAGGAATTCCTTTCAGTGAAGGAATTTTTCCTAATACCCAACCTAAACCTCTCCTGGCACAACTTGAGGCCATTCCCTCTCCTCAGGAATAGTGAGAGCTGTGTGCTGGGTCCAGCAAAGTTGGTGCTTGGGCAGGGCTGTCACAGTTTTCTGCAACTTGGAAGATTAAAGGGTGAAAACAAGAGTCTGAACATTTCCTTGATTTAGAATCTCTGCCTCATGATACACATTGTGGTTTTCTCTATTGCATAGTACTGCAAAGTGCCATTTGTTACAAGAGAAGAGCTGCCAGCTCTCTGTTGAACTCAGACTTTTCTGTAAACATCTTGTTCCTTTAACCAGGCAAGATTGTTTTGTCTGTAAATATGACAAGAAATGTAGATGAAAATAGCTGTTCACTGCCAACGACGCAAGATTAGATAAGGAAAAAAGCCAACAAGATGAAAGAACCAGAGGAATATTGGGGCAATTCCAACCAGTGCAATGGAAGTGTGAGTCCAGCCACGTTGCAAAAACAGTTGGGGGATATGGTGTCCTCCAGTCTCCTCCAGACACTTCTGCTGGAGCTCTCCAGACCACACCTTTCAACCTCCTTAATCCCCTCAGACCTCTTTTTTTCAGGTCTAGTCCCCTCCAACCTCCTCTGTTAGGGTGCCACTGCTCCCCAGGTCTCTCTGCTCCCACTCTGATTTTCTCCAGGTCGTTCCACTGCGGTCTGGACCCTCCCATCCTTTTGATATGGTGGACCACTCCAGACACCATTTGCTGATAAATCCAGACCCTGATGATAAATCCCCACGAGAGGGGCATGGAGTGCCAGTGACATAGGGAAGGTCTTGCACAGTTCTTGGATGTGGTTTCAGACCTAGAGAGAGGGAAAAAAAGCAACAACACACATGGACCTTTTTAGGGAAAAAAGGCCAATTTTATTGAGCGGAGAGCTTGTATTTAAAGCATGTTACGAGAGACTAGAACAGGACAGTAGCTTATTGGCTAATTGGGATAAACAACCAAGAGACCAGGCCTCAGGATGTATCCCATGGGAAAACAACAGGTGTTAATCTTTATTATGACTAGCACTCTGTTTTTCACCAGATTCTAAGTTGTTTTTGACCATTTATCACCTTGGGAAATTTCCTTTCTGTCTGCAGCTAACATCAGCTTCTCAGCCTGGGAAGCAAGAAGGATTCAGGCTTGAGAGAAAAGATTCTCGAGCTGTAATTTTGCAGCTCCCTAGGTGTCTCTGTCCACACTTGGACACAACTTCAGGAACCCAGGGAGGGCTTTGGATGTCTCAGAATGAGACAGCTCCCACCAAAACCAAGGATAGTGCTTCTAGGACTGCCCTCCAAATTGGATTTATGCTCCAAAGGGGAGGCCAAGTCACTACCAGACCTTGCTCAGCAAGGATTTCCTCTCAACAGCCACCTTTTCATTCTTTCTCCAAATCTCCTGTTCCAAAAGGCCAAATGCAGGCACCAGCCTGGTGAGAACCACACAATCCCAGAACATCTCCCAGCTGCAGGACAGAACCGTCCAGGTCCATGGTTCAGGCGGCCTCCAAGAGCCAACCCTGGATGTGCTGTCACAGAGGCAGAAACAGGGATATTGTGGGAAGAGGAGATGGAGAAGGCTGGGATATTTCCAGGCTAGAAAAGGAGACTGGGGACAGTTGTCTTCAGACAAGTTTCCTGTTGGATACAAGGAGACAAGACAGGACACAGACTTCCCACCATGTCCATCCCCCATGTCATCAGCACTGATGCTGTGGCTGGTGCCCAGCTCCTGTTCCCAGCACTGCTGGGATGCTTTGTGCAGGGCAGGTGGCAGCACAAACAGCAGTCCCCGAGCTGGATGTGAAGCAGGAATGGCAGAATCCACGTACAGGATGGGACCAGGTCCCGCTGTGCCCCTGGGCAGGGTTACAGCCAGGGGCTCCTGCAAACACAAACTGGGCAAGCTGTTGTGATGGCCAAGTGGTGAAGGTATGGGACTTGAAATCCAATGGGGTGTCCCTACAAAGGTTCAAGTCTTGCTCGCAGCTTGAGTTTTACTGTCAGTCCCTGTCCCCATGGCCCCAGGAGGGACAGACAGACACAGGAGAGTCACACTCCCTCGAGGGACCCTGTGTTCCCATCCTGGCCCTGGCCCTGGTCTCCAGGGACTCTTTACCTTTAGAAGATGGTCAGGAGGGTGTTCAGGGGAGCAGCTATGCACCTCTTCTTATTACAGGAAGAAATCCTGCAATAGCATGTCCCCCCCATACAGCCATACCACCCTGTTCCCTACAGCTGTGCGACACTGTTCCCTGTAGATGTGTCACCCTGCTTTCTTGTCACCCTGACTTGCTCTTGTCACTCAGCTCCCTACAGAGGTGTCACACTGCTCCCTAGAACTGTCACCCTGCTTTTTATTAATGTGTCCCCCTGCCTTCTGCATCTGTGTCACCCTGCTCCCTGCAGCCCATCACCCTGCTCCCTGCAGCTGTGTCACCCTGCTCCCCACTGCTGGGGCATTACCTCACTGGCAGCTGCAGGCTGACAGTGGGAGGACAGGAGGCTGCTGCCGCCCCCCAAAATTCATCCCACCCTGACCCAGCCCAACCCAGCTCCACACACTGGGAGTTCTGAACCCTGAACTGAAACTCAAGAGCTACTCCAGGACAGCACAGCCACCCAGGAAAAGACTGCAATATATGGTGGCTGTGGGAACCCGTTCCCCGGATGGGAATCAAACTCAGGCTGCAGTAGTGAGAGTGCCAAATCCTGACCACTGTCTAGTGGGACCACTAGACCACCAGGGATGAGTAGTGACCACCAGTGTAGAGTGGCCACCACCAGAATGACCTGCTGCTGGCATCAACCAAGCCCTGAAGGGAGAGGGACACTTGCTCCCCACAGTTCAAGGAGAGGACCAGAGGGGATGGATGCCACAGCCTTTCTGGGGGAATTGGCAGGGATGCCTGTGGTGTTGGGAAGCCCCTCTGTGCAAGGGGACCCCGCCTGTGTAGGCCAGGGAAGCAGGACATGGTAGTGCCGTGACTCTGACCACCACTGAAGGCAGGTTTGGGGAAGGCAGTGACAGCAAATGGTTCAGGAAAAGGTGTAGCATACTCTGGGGGTTCACTAGGGAGGTTTTCCTCCTGCTGCTGGATCATGGTCCCTTTGGGGCTGCTGTGCACTGCCAGGCTCGTGTGACACACACCACACTGGGCACAGTGTCATGAACACAACAATACTGACCCCCAGTGCAGAGCCAGAGCTTCCCCAGTGTCACCTGGGGACAAGAACAGAAGTGCAGGTACAGGCTTACTGTCAGCAGAGCCTTTCCTGGGCAAGGGAAACTGATCTGAGCCCTGGTGCTGGGCAGGGAGTGTGCCTGGAGTCCCCATTCCTCTATTTTTACAGTAACCTGGTCATCTTGTTTGTCTATGAGAAAATGGCTGGTTGGGGCCAGCTTTTGGAACCTAATCTGGAGCTGTGAAGAGCAGGTAACCGGTGGGTGATTTTTCTTTACAGAGAGTCCTTAGGGGGAGTAGAGAATTCTGTCTTCCTTGGTTTGCCCCACAGAAGAGGAACAAAAAGTGGCTTGCTGATGAACAGGGAGATGGAGAGGGGCTGGAAATGGTCCCCCCACTCCCCAGGGATTTGGTACCAGCATGGGCAGCAAGAACGGGCATTGCAGAGTCCTGGACCCCTGCCCAGGACAAAAAGCACAAGGGAGAGCCCAGGGCTCAAGGGGACAGTGTAAGTGTCACCTGTGCCTGCAGCTCCCAGCACAGCAGGGCTCAGATCCAGGGGGAAGGAGCACCGACACAGAGGATGGAGCTCCTGGGCTGCGTGCAGGGAGGAGATCCCAAGAGGGGAGCACTGGGGTGTCTCCAGGGCCCCTCAGCAAATGGATGAGCGGGGTGAGTGGAAGTGCTCCAGGAGAACGCTGCCCGTGCAGGACAGCAGAGGGCCCAGTGCTCCTTGGATGTTCGCCTGTGGTTGGGAGGGGAAGTAAAAGGACAGAGAGAAAACCTCTCCGGTTTTCAGGGATCGATGCACTCAGATTGCTGAAACCTCCCTGTGCTTTGCCTTGTCCCTTGAAGCTTCCAAAAAATGGTCAGTGCAGCTCCTGTCTCCCTCTGAGGCCAAACCCCACCAGGGTCCCCCCCGCAGCCCTTCCATGACCTGGTCTGGTGTCCCAGTGGGACTTTGGGCATTCCCCACCCCCTGGCTCCCCCCACCGTGGTGCCATGATCTCTTTCCAGGTTTCTCTGCAGTGCCTGATGGATCCCAGCTGCCAGCTTTGCCAACACCTTTCCTTCTGGAGCTGCCCTGCAAGGAGAAGGAGAAGGAGAAGGAGAAGGAGAAGGAGAAGGAGAAGGAGAAGGAGAAGGAGAAGGAGAAGGAGAAGGAGAAGGAGAAGGAGAAGGAGAAGGAGAAGGAGAAGGAGAAGGAGAAGGAGAAGGAGAAGGAGAAGGAGAAGGAGAAGGGAGGCAACTTTGGGGAATGTGGAGTAGGCCTGGAGAAAGGATGGAGCCACGACAAATGACCTGGCATCCTTCCAAACCGCTGGCATCTCTGCTCTGAGGGCCAGGGCTGCAGAATGCACCTTCAAAAAACCCTGCACAGGGCAAAGCCCCTGAGTGAGGGGCAAGGCTGGGCTGTGTGATGATCCTACAGGATAGTGCCAGCCCTTGGGTGTGTCTGGAGCAGGGAAGGGGGAGGCTTCCTCACTGAGGAGAAGTCAGAGCACTGTCAGAGCGATAATCAGATGTCGTGGTTTCGGTTGCCTTTACCAGCCATGACAGATAATGAGCTCTGGCTGCCTTGCGGTTGGGGGAGCATCAGTATCTTTCTGTGGTTCCTTAGATCTTGATCTGGCCCTGTCACGTATTATGTCACAGGCAGAAACAGTTCCTTCATCTGCAGAAGATCTGCCAGCAGATCTGGGAACACCAAACAGGTTCATTTGCGTGTCCCAAGGCAGGACAGTGTCCATCTCTGATGGAAGCTGAGTGGCTGCCACCCACCACGAGCAACCAGGAGGTGACACAGCACAGGCGCTGCTTTTTGGAGCTCTTTGTAGGGCCATGTGGCAAAGGCAGGTGGGGGACATAAAAACAGACTTTCTACAGTCACTGCTTCTTAGAAAGAGAAATCCCAGGCCCAGGATCAGCCTTGGGACAGTGGGGATGAGGCTCAGCACAAAATGCAGTTGTTGGGCTGAGAAGATGAGAGTGAGACCCACTGCCTTCCTGTGCACCCTACATGGATCTGGGGCATAAGCAATGCACACATCAATTAGTCAGACCAACAGACTAATCACAATTCTGGCATGCAATATGGCAGTAGCAATAAATAATCCATCTCTTCATCTCTGACAGGGAGTTGGCAAATTCCAGCTGGGGTTTTGTCCCTTGCAAAGCCTCAATACCTGCAGCACATTGCTCTGCTGCCCTAAGATGCCACCACCATTTGTCTGTGACAACCCCATGATGCCAGGCACTTGGTTCAGGTCCAGCTCCTGCTCATTAGGAGTCCTCAGGGTCCTCAGGACACCACTGAGATGCCTCTTGGGAGGACGATTTGGAAAAGCCATGGGCTCCTGCCCACTCCAGCAGGGTTCCTGGCACAGCCCTGGAGACCCTTCTGCAGCCCTGGCCCCCACCCCATCATGGTGCAGGGGACACTGGGGAGGTTTTGAGTGCCCCCACAGACACAGGAGGCCGGTGGGGGAGAAGGAGAGTGGCAGCAGAGCAGCCCCTCTCTGCAGCCCTGTCACAGCACTGGGGCCAAGGTTAAGTGAGGAAATCTGGGAAACACAAGCTCATGGTGCCTCATGAGCACAGCTGGGCTGGAAAACACCCAGAGGAGCCACAGGCTGTGAACTGGCAAAATGGGGACCTGTCAAAAAGAAGAGAGAGGTGGAAAAAGGGGAAATGCTGCCTGGCACATCCTGGGGAACCCATCACTGCAAGGACAGTGACAGGGGCCTCTGTGCAGACCATACCGACACCCAGGCATCAGGGACTGGGATCTCTTGGTCCCTCTCAGCTCCCTGGACTGGGGAAGCTCCTGCTCTGCCCTCTGTATCCCTTCTTGTACCAAACCCACTGGCACCTGGAAAAGATGCTCTTTGTAGAGTCAGCCCATCCAGGCTGATTCCCAGTCAAGCTTTGTCCTTACTGGGGGTATTGGGAGGGATTTGGAGGGCACAGCCCCACACTGGAAGCACAGCACTGAGAATTTTGTGCTTTATGGTGCCAAGGCTGCCAGAATGGACCTCCAGCCAGTCTCCAGACTGAGTGTTCCTGCTGCCTGTACTGTCCTCACTGACCCCCTGTATCCACCCTGGACATTTCCCAGACCCACCACTGGAGAAGGGACCCCTTGGCTGGACCTGCACCTTCCATTTGAGGGTCTGAGCACCCCTGACCCCCAGACCTGGTTCCTTGAAGACGAGACTGAGCTGAGTCGTGCTGGTGCTTTGGTAGGGATGCTGAGGTGACTTTGATAAGCAGAGCTGTTTTGGATGATGTAAATGTGTACCTGCTGCTCAAGGATGGTTTCATATCCTGTCTTGGTCAGTGGCGACTGATTTGCTCACACTTACCTCCCTTCACACAAAGGCTATTCTGCTACTTCCTCAACCAACTGTTTCCTTTTTTCTTTTCCAGTATTTCTGAAGCAAAGGCGCAATGACATTAGTTCTATCATGTTTCGGAAATTCTACATTTGCCTTCATATCTGACTGACTGGCCACTGTCCCCATAAAAAGCAAGGACTGAGCCAGCACCTAACAAAAGGCACAGGAGGAAACTGCTCTGGTCCTGCCTCTGCCCTTGCAGCTTATCTCTGTCCAGAATTAACACCTCCACACTCTGCCTCCCCATCATCCTGGTTGCTGCCCTCTTTTTTCAGGCCCTTCCTGCTCCGTGTGAATACAGCATCCCTCTGCTCTTCTGAGATGGACTTTTGCTCTGACTGCCTGTAATTTGGAGCAGAACTGGCAAAAGTCATCTGCAAATGTTGCAAACCTGTTTGAATAACTTCTCCAGATTTATTTGGGCTGGTCTTCCTATCTAATATCCTTTTATCTATAGGGATGAATTTTACTGGTATCAAAGTTTTCAGGTTTCCTGTCCCCTGATTTTCTCGCTGGCCTTTAGGAGTGGACCCAGGGTAATGACAGGGATTTTTACCCTGGGATGTGAGTGTAAAACATTTAGCAAACAATCCTAGAAATGTTGTTTATCAAGCTTCTGTGTTCACAGTCATTTCTTCCTGATTTTCAGGGAAAACAGGAGGAGAAAGAGCAGTCCAGCTCATTAAGGAGGTGTTTGCCTTTGCTCTCAGTTGGGAATGTACAATTTATTGAGTGATGGTTTCAGGCTGGATTTCCTGATCTCTTCCAGTGGGGTCTGGCACAACTTTGTGCTGCTTCAGCTACACCTCCCAAAAGCTGCCTCAGAGTCATGTGCGAGAGTATTTCTACACCAGCAGCAAGTGCTCCCAACCAGCAGTTGTGTAAGTACCAGCTTTGGGCCATGAGGGGAGGTTTTGCCAGCCTTTGGGCTCCTGGCTTCACATCCAACAAGGCCAGGACCAGGATGCCGTGAGGCATCATCGCTGGGGGAATGGAGCAGCCACCCAGGTTCCATGTGCAGTGCATGAGCCCTCACCCTCTTCAGTTGAGAAATAAGTGCTCCCTTGGTCTCCTTGGACTGTCCTGGTGCTGGGAATAAGGCATGGGAAGGAGGTCAGGAGCCAGCAGGACCTTCCAGAGCTTGATGAGCCCAATACACACATTTCACACTGCATCCAGGTTCACCTCTGCACTGGACAAGGAGATGAATATCTGAGCATGGCAGGTTCTCCCGAGGGACCCTGATGTGCCCTGGGTTTTAGCAGCTCCTGGATGCTTGAGGGCTTGTGGGAGATGACCCAATGACATGACCCAAGTCCCTCATGTCCCATTTCCCCTCCGGGACTGTAACCCCTGAACTCATGACTTGCCAGGTTTGTGACCAGGAAGAAGCGGGAGATTTGTGCTAACCCTGATGCAAGGTGGGTGAAGGAATACATGAACAGCCTGGAGCTGCAGTGAGCACTGAAAGCTGAGAAGTCCTGCCAGACCACCCATCAGAGCTTGGCACAGACCTAGAAACTCTACTGCCAAGCACCAAGACTTGCTGAGCCACCTTGGGACCCCTGAAGTTTGTTTTGTCTTGCAAAGGTGTCATTTAACACAATAATTCAGCTACATTTAGGGCAGACGTGATGGTGGAGACCTCCTGGCCTTGCAGACCCATCTTGGGGTGCTCTGCTGTGTGATGTGGCAAAACTGAGCCCCACCTTGTGCCTCCACTGCTAGAATGGGAGGGGATTTCATCCCAGAGCTATTTGTGGGTGCCAAAGAATAAAGATGTTTTCTCTCTGTGTCATCTCTGGTTGTTCCTCTCCTGTTTGGAAAATGGGGACCCCACTACAACTATTTTCAGAGATGTAGGGCAAAAACCCCAGCTTCTCAGCTGGAAGTGCCCCAGCCTCCTTAAGTCTAAAAGCCTTCCCTTCTGCTTCACCTCCCTGATACCAGCACCAGAGCAGCAGCAGCCCAAGCACCTCCCAGCACCTCCCAGCCCCTGCACTGATGTGGAGCCAGAACTTCTTCCCAGCCCCTTCCCCCCATCATATCATAACCAAGGCCAGGAGCTAGTGGAGCTTTGCTACTGAAGATTTGGCAAAGGAATGCCTGGAAATCTCAGGGTGGGTTTCAGGGGTGTCCCTGTGCTGAGATGGAAGGGGGATGGCACAGACTCCTCTGGAATGCAGCCTGAGCCAGGCTTAGCTCTTGGGATGCTCTATTAGTGTTTATTGCAAGACAAGCACCAATTCACTGTTGTGCTTAGCACTGATCCAACCAGTCTCCACTTTGCACAGGGTAGCACCAGTGATGGCATGTATAAATGGGTGGGTTTAGGAGAAAGGATTCTTGGATGAACTGGCCAGTGCAAGTTGTAAAGACAGAAATTGAAGAGACTGAGGTGTGAGGACAAGTTCAAACTATCAGTTCTCCAGGAGTGACAGTGAGAGGCCATGCCAGGATGTTCACTACGGAGTTAAGAGCAGGGACCAGCAGGGAGACAATGTGGACACTGGGACTGAAGGTCTCCATGGCTCTTGTCTCCTACCAGGGCTTCTCCAAGTGAATCTGGGAGAGGTGGAACAGCCACAAGGTTCATGCTCTCAAAAAGGCCAGAGACAACCAGGCTATCCAGTGTTTTGCCCATGGAACCATGAAGGTCTTCTGATCTCCTGATGTCTTCTGCCACTGCAGGCAGTGAAGGAAACATTCCCTGAGTCCAGCAACTGGAAACTGAAACCAGAAAGGCTTGAGAGGGAAATTCCCACAAGTGCCTGGGCACACAGCCAGGGACTGTCTGGAGGGGAGGCAGCTGCAGCACTGGATGACCCAGACTCTCCTGCAGCCTGTTCCTGCATCCTGGGCATGGGATAAACCCCAGCACTCCCCTCAACTTCCCTTCTCCAAAACATCCATCCTCCACCCCCTCTCAGCTCAGAGTCCCAGAGCAGGGACAATTTGGGTCTCCTGCAGTTCCTCTGCAGCACCAAACTTGGGGTTAGGATGCCCCCAGGGGTAGAGGAGACATCCAGCACCCCATTCCCAGAATCTTCACCTGCTTCTGTCCATCCACTGACCACTCTGCTCGAGGGTTTCACAGCACAGTGAGGTGGTCCCACTCAGGATACACCCCCTGCAGGTTTTCATCTCTCTGTGTATTGCCCCAGCACCATCTCCCGGGACACAGAATGGTGCTGGGCTGGGCTGCCCTTTGCTGGGATGCTGCTCTTTGGGTGTTCATGACCCTCTTGACTGCAGCCAGCTTTCCTGCCCAGAAAACACAAGACTAGAGAGAAATCATGAGACAATACAGAGGTGCTTTCCCAACCTCAGAGTTGCCAAATGTGACCTATAGCTACAGGGGAAAAGATAAACACTAAGAGAAAGCTCTTTTTTTTTTTTTTGCTTTAGGAAGAATGTGATGTGGGCAAGTCTAGGCCAGCTCTGGGGACACTTGAAACGGGGTCTGTAAGAAAGATGGGGACAGAACTTTTAGCAGGGCCTGTTGCTGTAGGACAAAGGGGAATGGTGTTACACTGAAGGAGGTCAGTTTAGAAGGGATGTTGGGAAGAAATTCTCTCCTGTGAGGGTGGGGAGGCCCTGGCAGAGGGTGCCCAGATCAGCTGTGGCTGCCTCTGGATGCCTGGCAGTGTCCAGATCTGGGCTGGACAAGGCTTGGACCATGCAGATCCAGTAGAAGGTATCCTTGCCCATGGCAGAGGTGGAATGAGATGAGCTTTAAGGTCCTTTACAACCCAAATCCTTTTGGGATTCCTTCCCAGAGTGCAGAGGTCAAGGAGCCCTGAGCATGATCTCCATGGACAAGCTGTGCCCAGCACTGTGCTTTTACCCTTGGGACCTGCTTCTTCCCATTCATGTTCCCATGGAAAGCTGCATCCTGAGAACAGCTGCAGCAGGTTTTCTGCTGGTTGTTTTACCCCTACAGCAACAGCTGGACATTTCCCCTTGTTTTATAGGGGGGAAAGTGAGGAACAACCCCCACTGGGGTGGTCAGAATGAAAGATGTGGTCCCTGTCCCTCTGCAGGCACCACTGCTGGTGTCAGCACAACATTGCATATCCAGGGATCAGTTTGAGGTGGAGTGTGTGGGGCTGGGAGCAGCAAGTGTGCAGGATGTGCCTGGGGAGTGTGGAGAGCAGATTCATGAGTATAAAAGTCCCACGTGTGGGTACAAACATTTCTAATTCTGTAGAGGATGTGGGGAGTGGGGGTGTGTGCTGTGGAGGAATGAGGTTTTGGATGATGTTCCTGAGTCTGCAGTATGGAAACTTTATGGGTTTGCCTTAAACCATTTTCCATCTTCATGTGTGCTATAGAGGCTCAGATGGCTCAGAGGGACATTCTGTGTGTGCTGGTGAACACCGCACAGAGGCACGTAAAAGGGAAAAAGCAAAGGTTTTCTCCAAATTCTTTATTCTCCAGAATCATGAGTCGACGTGTATAAACTAGGGTCCCCCATCATCCAACATTGGGTCACCCTCCTAGAAAAATCCTCACTGTCACCCCCCTATAAATAATATCATTATCCACAGAAAAAAGAGGACTGACTGTCCCATATGATGATTTCTTAAATAGCTTCAAACAATACAACAGCCAAGGTGTGGTCCCATGGGCCTGGGGTTGGGGCAGAGGGATAAGGCTGAAGCCTGGTCCGTGCAAGCCAAGGATGAGCAGCAGCCCCAAACACAAGGTGCCCTTCCAGCAGTCCCTTGGGACAGCTGCAGATGCTCCTGTGGCTCCTGTTGTCCCAGGGTCCTGCTCCATGGCTGGAGCTCAGGATAATGTGACTTGTCTATGACAGCAGCTACTCTTGCCACACTGCTTGGCTCAGTTCTGCTCCAAGATTTGCAGGTAGCTTCGAACCCAGGTGTGTTTGGGATTGGCACAGAGTTGGCGGCCTTCCTTTGTGACAAACCTGTGGAACAGGGATGGGACATGTTAGACCTCTGCTCCCACCTGCTTTCCAGGAGAGCCTGGATCCCAGCTCTGAGCACTGCAAGAGCTTTTCCCTGTGCTGATGCTGAAAACAGCAGCTGGCTGTGATGCTTCCCACTCCCATCCCTTCTCCCATGCTGCCTCCTCCACTCCTGCAGGACCATCCCTGGGAATCCCTATACAAGCATCCCCAGCAATCCCTGTAAGAGCCCTTTCCCCCTGGTATTCCTCTCTCCCTGCTCTGTTCCTACAGCCCCCCTTGCTGTGCAGGTCTGGTCACTCACCCACCCCCCCCAGTGGCTGTCACTGCCCTGTCCCAGTGCTGGCACTCACACAATGGCTGGCTGGGGACAACTGCTGCTGGTGATGTAATGACGCTGGATGAGCTTCCATGGGATTTTGTGCAGCCTGTATGTGAAACAGCATATTGGGATGTCGAGTCCAGCTAGAAGAGGCAAAGGAAGACAATGTGAGCACCGGGAGCTGTGCTGGCAGGGAAGGTAGTGAGGAATTAGAGAACAATTGAGGTTGAAATTGACATTGGGGATCATCTGGTCCAGTGCCATGAGCAGTATCAAGGTACTGTGAGAGATTCTCACCCTGCCATTGCTCAGAGCTTCACTTCCCCAACTCCTCCAGCCCCAGGACAGAGGCAGAAATCTCTCAACTCTAACCAGGAATAAGTACTCTGAGCCCTGGATGGATGGATGGATGGATGATTTTCTGATTCCAGGCTTCCTACGTGCAGCTGATCTCTGGGCAGAGTGGAGAGCGGCATAAATGCTGATAAGTTCCCAGTTATCTGCCATGGGAGCTCAATGGAGAAATAACACAGAAGGCTCAGATCTGTTCTCCCTTCACAAATGAAAAAGCAGGACTCACCTGGGCCAGAGAAAGTTTGGGAGAAGGAGGCTGAAATGAGGAGAAGAGTGAATCCAGCTGCAGAGACCTTCATCTTTCCACCAGGTGAGGGCTGTCAGAGCAGGAGCAGAAGCTCTGAAAGATGCAGCTCAGTGTGCAGAAGCTGGATTCAGCTCCCCTTTAAAAGGGAGTCCTGGAGACAGCTGGGAGGATCCGAAATGGAAATTCCAAGATGATGACAGGAAATTCCAAAGGATGACATGAAAGTGAAAAAGCTGAAGGGAATGAGAGGGAATAGTAAAAAGTGAGGCAGAATGGAATATCGTTCACAATGCCAAGTGATTCAGCACTAATTTTTGCTTTATTCAAATCAAAAGGAAATGAAAATGTGCCAAGCGGCCTGGCCACAAAAAGGAGAATGGTCCCTCTGGACTCCAGGGGGGGGTTTCCCTGTGAGGCTGTGTAGGGAAGGACAGTGTTTGCGTAAGATTATGCAGCTCTGGAAAAATCCCCAACAGGCAGCACAGAAGTGCTCTCGTGCCGTTGTGTGTTGGGTGTTTGCCAGAGACTGCTGAGCTGCTGCCCTCGAGCTCAGGGGTGGCTGCACTGAAGGCTCTTTGCCACCCAAAACATTCAGCCTGCCCTCCCCACACCCACAGGGCTGGTGAGGAGCTGAGGCTGGAATTCATCCAGCCCAGTCCCTGGGGAGGCTGCCCAGGACCATGTCCTGGTGGGCTGTGAGACTCCACAGCCCCTCTGGACAGCCTGTTTCAGAGTGCAATAACATTTTATCTGGTATTTAAATAGAATTTCTTGTTGCCTCTTGTCCTGTTAGTGGCCACCACTGAGGAGAGTTGGGCTGCATCTACTTTGTTCCGCACACATTGGTAAGAATCCTCTGAGCCTTCTCCAGCCTGAACTGTACCAGCATCTCCTCCCTGGAGAAATGCTCCTGCCTCTTCATCATCTCTATGATGAGCCCTTTGCTGGGCTCTCTGTAGGATTTCTATACATCTCTAGTCCTGGGGAGCCCAGGACTGGACCCAGCACTTGAGGAACAGCCTCACCAATGCTGAGTGGAGGGGAAGAGTCCCCTCCTTCAACCTGCTGTCAATGTTCCTCCTCATGCAGCCCAGGAGCCTGTTGGAATTTTGGTGGCAAGGGCACATTGCTGCTCATGTCCAGCCTGATGTCCACCAGGAGCCCCAGGTCCTTTTGTGCCAAACTGCTTTCCAGCTGGTCAACACTGCCATATACTGCTGCCTGGGGATGTTACTTCCCAGGGCCAGGGCCAGGACTTCGCACTTCTTTTTGAGCTTTATGAGATTCTCCAGCCTGGCGAGGTCTCCATGGATTTCACACAGGCCAAAAGTGATAGGACAAGAGGGAACAACTTTAAACTTATAAAGGGGGAGATTAAGATTAAATATTTGCAGGAAATTCTTCTCTGTGAGGGTAATGAGGCCCTGGCACAGGCTGCCCAGAGAAGCTGTGGCTGCCCCCACCCTGGCAGTGCCCAAGGCCAGGCTGGACAGGGCTTGGAGCAGCCTGGGACAGTGCAAGGTGTCCCTGCCCATGGCAGGGGGAGCAGACCTGGATGGGTTTTAAGGTCTCTTTGATCCCAATACATTCCATGATTCTATGATGGCAGCCTGTCCCTCTAGTGTGACAAGCCATCCTCCCAACTTTGTGTCACCTGCCAGCTCGCTAAGGGTGACCTTTGTCCTGACAACCAGGATATAAACATATTAAGGACTACCCACTGTCGATCCCTGGGATTCCCTGCTGCTGACTGGCCTCCAGCTGGACTTTGTGCTATAGATCATGACCCTCCAAGCACAGCGTCCAGCCCATTCTCAGCCTCTCTCACTGCTGTTTCACTCATCCACCCTTCATCAGTTTGCCCTTAGCAGTCACAGGCATCCCAAAGGGCAGGATCTCACCTGAGAGCAGGGAGTTCGCTAGCACAAGGGGTTTGCCACACATGAGACATTTTGCCAGCCTCAGCCACTCCCTCCAAGAGATGCCTTGGGTAGAAGATGGATTTTCTGGCTAAAGAGATGGACAAAAGTGGGGGACAACCTGCCTGATATGGGAGAGACCTTCAAGTCTCAGCAGATCAACAACTCGGGGCAGCTTCTTGGGGAGCAGGGAGAGGGATGACCTGGGCTTCCTGATGTCCTGTCACATTGTGGGCATGCAGCCAAAGACCCGCCCACTGCAGAGAGGATGCTCAGGCCTCTGGTTGTGTTCCTGAGCCTGGATTTTCTCTCCCAGGACTCTAAACCCCATGCTTGGCTGCCCTGGAGCTGCGCATGAGAGCAATGGAGGCACTGTCCTTCACCTGCTGGCTGGTCCCTGGCAGGGACTGAAAGGAGAAGTTTGGAGGCTCCTTAGACTGGTCTGCTCCTTCCCATGCTTATCCCATGGGGACGATTTGTTTTGCATTTCTCCTTTCCCTCATGGTCTTGTCCTGCATTACATCCCTGGTGCTGCCAGCTGTGGCTCATCCTCATCTGGGCAGAGACCTCACCAGAGTGGCCAAGGGTGTGCTTTCAGAGGGAACAAAGTCTCTCTAAGTCCTGACATGGATATCAGGGAAGGTGGTGGATTTTGCCAGAAGCAAGCTCTGGCAGGATCAGCTCTTTGTTTCCTTGGTAAGTCTGATCAGCTCAGTGCAGAACAAGAAGTGGCTCCAGCTTGTGGCTGAATTGCTGCTGAAAAAAAAAACAAAGTATGGCTTTTTGCCACAGAAATAATTAATTCAGAAACCAACAGTGGGATTTTATGTTCCTCTGTTCTTGCGACTCACATGCGAGCATAACAAACGCCAGCCCTGCACGGAGCAGTGACAGTGGCTGTGGCTGCAGGAAGGCGCCTGTGGCTGGCACCAGTGACAGGTGACAGCTTTGCTCATGGGAACTTCGCACCTTCTGCTCACCAGCTGCTGCCTGCAAGGCACAAATCATGAGGCTGACGATGTGCATGGGGCACAGGGGGATGTGGGAAGGTGTGGTGGCTGTGATAGGACCTGCAGCTCTGTCTTTCACCTGGAGATGGTCCGTGTGAGGAAAGAGCATAACTGAATGTGAGGAGCTGGAGGAGGAGGAGAAGGAGGAAGAGGAGGAGGAAGAGGAGGAGGAGGTGCTACAAAGAGCTGCTGCAGCTGCAGCCCCTTGGTTGTGTCACCAGTGGGTGCCCATAGAGCTGCTTTGTCAGCTGGGCTGTTGTTTCCCCCAGAATGCCAGGAAAGGGGGGGCAGCTCCTCCCTGCCACAGACACCCCCCCACCCGCAGGGCTCCAGCTTTGAGTCACCGGCTGCCACCCCTGGAGCTCTGCCATGAGATCCCCAGCCTCGGGGTCCAGTTTCTGGTTTCAGTTTTCTGTTTCTGTCCACCGGTTTTCGCTTCTCTGGCAAATCCCAGAGCCCTCTGCTATTGCAGTTCCTGCAGTTTAAGTGTTTATGAGCTGACCCCTCTCAAGCTTCCTTTATTATTCCTGGAAACAAGCCATTCTTTACCACTTTAGCCTTAGCTGACTGGTGTATGAGGTTTGTTTTGGTGCAGGCAGGGTAGAAATAGAAAGCTAAAATTATTCAAAGGAGAAGAGTGTAGGAAAGGATATTATGGGGGTGCTGAGTCTTCACCGCTGGGATATAAACAGTGACAAGGATTTGCCCAGAAGCTTTCAAACTCCTTCAAGCTCCCCTGAAATCCTGCCCTCACCTAGGGACATAGGTCACAAAGCCAAGAATCCAGAGCAGGGGAATGGGGGTATTTTGCCCATGGGTGATGGTGAGGGCTGTCCCTAGGCTGGTGGGGGACTTTGTCAGCCTCCCCCTGGGGCACAGCTCACCCGTGGGGGCTGCACTTTCTCAGCCCTGGCACTGAAGGACCTTGGAGCACAGGAAGGAATATTATTCCATCCCTGTTACTTCCTGCAGCCTTTTCTCCTCTTTCCGGAGGTCCACAAGTGGATGCAAGCTCTGGGGAGTGGGATGATCCATTTGGGAAGTGCTGGTAGCTTCACCTGGGGCAGAGGTGAGGTGCTCTGGGGGTCACAGCACTGTCCCTCAGGTGACCCCTGACTGATGCCAGGTCTCTCTACTCCCACTCACAAACTGACCCCACCAAGTACCAACGTGTGACTGCACATCCTTGCATGGTCCCCAAAGGATGCAGGAACCCTGGGGCTGTGGAGGGATGGGGATGCTGTGGCTGTGGAGGTGGTGAGGGGATGCAGCAGAGGCTGTGGGGGCTGTGGAAGGATGCAGAGGCCCAGAGGGGGAGGCTGCAGGGCCATAAAGGCATGCAAGAGAGACTGTGGAGCTGTGCCAATGCTTCCCTGCCCTCCCCTCTCTCCCAGGGGATGCGGGTGCCAGGCACAGCCCGTGCTAGCTGGGGCAGCCAGACAATATCCCCTTTGAAGGGCACAGACTCATCTGGGGTGGCAAAACCCTCCACATTACGGGGGACAGGACAAGCACTTCAGAGAAACGCTGCTGAGCACCCCAACCTCCAAACAGCCCCTTACATGGGAAGTGGTTTTACAGCTTTGAATAAATCATGAGGCCAGTAAACAGAAGCTGTTTACTGGCAGCTGCAGAGCTCACACCTCGCTGTGGGACTGGGGTTCACACCTCCCATGGGGCTTCGACCTCCCTGCAGAGACACAGCCCTGCCAGGACCTGTAGAGAGGGGCCAGGACCTGCAGAGAGGGGCCAGCCCTGGGCAAGGGGGTCCAGGGGCCATCAGTCCCCATCTCTGGAGGGGTTTAACAGATGTGAGGATGTGGCACTTGGGGACCTGGGTTAGTGGTGGCCTTGGTAATGCTTGGAGGATGGTTGGACTCAATGACCTCAGAGGGTTTTTCCAGCCTAAATGATTCCATGATTCTATGATTAGAGAAGTCCTCCAGCCATGGCAATGGCCCTTACACAAGTTTAAGGGTTATCCCTGCTCTCAGGGGAGGTTGTGGTTCTAACCTGTGGGGATCAGCCAGACAGCCCCGTGCTCCTTGGGGCCACCTCCACCCATCCCACCCAAAAAAGCCTAGAAAGTGGCACAGCAGGAGCACCAATGAAAATTAAAACTGTGTCTTGTTTATTTTTATTTTTCCTTGATTGTAACGAGCAGGCAACGCCCACTGAGTTCATTAAAAGTGGGTTTGGTATTCATAGAATCAAAGAGTGGTTTGAGTTGGAAAGGACCTTAAAGACCACCTTGTTCCACCCCCTCTGCCATAGGCAGGGACACCTTCCATCATCCCAGGCTGCTCCAAGCCCCAATGTCCAGCCTGGCCTTGGGCACTGCCAGGGATCCAGGGGCAGCCACAGCTGCTCTGGACACTCTGTGCCAGGGCCTGCCCACCCTCACAGAGAACAATTCCTTCCTCATATCCATTCTAACTCTACCCTCTTCTAGTTTCCTGGTCCTCCTTGCTCTTTCTAGGGGGCTCAACAACAATCTGAATGAGGTGGGCAGAGGATGCAGCCCCAGCAGAGACACTTTGTCTCATCCTCCCAGACATTTGGGGTTTGAGGGATGCTGAAGTGGGTGGGTTGGGTGTGTCCCAGCCCCTGGAGCCAGCAGTCAGGGTGAACCAGGGGCACAGCCCCACAGTCACCTCCCTAAGGCTTAAAAATTGTGAAAAATCAGGTTTTCCCTGTTTCTTTCCTTTCCTTTCCTTTCCTTTCCTTTCCTTTCCTTTCCTTTCCTTTCCTTTCCCTTCCTTTCCTTTCTTTTCTTTTTTCCTTTTCATGCCAAGAATGAAGAGGGGTGTGGAGCAAAGAGGCTTTTTTATTTCACTTTAATTTGCTTTGAAATACTGTACACTTCATCCTCTTTGGTTTGCTCTGCTTCAAAAGAAAGGCCAGGAAAAATCTGAGGCATCAGCCATTAGAAAGAAGGGCATTCCCTGGAATATTTTATTTTGTGTAATGCCTTCGCTGGAGAAGGATGGGACCTTTAGCAAGATACACATTTCTTATCAGCTATGACCAGCTTCCTGTCCTGACATGATTTTGGGGAAACACGAAGTGTTTTCTGTGAACCAGCCAGAGGTGACTGGCCGAGGTGGCTGTGCTCTCCCTTGGACCCATCACAGAGACAGATGGCCCCCAGTCACTCCCACAGGCACAGCTTCTTACTGGAGTCAGTTCCAGGATGTGACATCATCTGAAAAATTCCAACATTTCTCCAACAATGTCAGGAATGGTGGGGGTGAAATTTCTGGACACTGCTGGAATGTCACCAGTGCTGGAGCTGGAGCAGGGCAGGATGGAGCTGCTGCAGGGACTGGTGGATCTTGGCTTAGGGGCAATTTCTGAACTCAGGGCATCTTTAATTACTTCCTTTTCTGAATCCCAATTTTCAGCATTAAACCCTGCTATAAATAGCAACTTAGATCAGCCAGTCTCACCAGTTTTTTCCAGGTTCCCCTTTAATTCAAAATAGAGAATTTCCCTATTTCTGCTGTCACTGAACTTATTTTGGGCATTTGCTTTACACAGCACTTTCTCCTGGGATTTTTTGGGGGGATTTGTAGAAAACCTCAGTCATATCCCTCTGTCTAAAACAGGGCAACATCAGCCAGACTCCTTCAGATGGCAAATCCCACTGACTCCAAGCACTGCCTGCTGGGTCAGGAACTCTGAAACCACCTGATGGGAAAACTTCCTCCTTACACCACCACTTTGCTGTGTAATTAAATTAATCACCCCAGAGATGCTCCAGCCCACTTTTCCCACTCTTCCATAGTCATCTTCATGTCTCAAGGCTCCTCTCAGGGAAGATGGTTCCTTATCTGAGACACACTCAACCTCCCTTCCTAAAAGAGGGAAGAGCTGGAAGGGATTACTTTCTCTTTTCATCATCACTGCAACATGGGGAGTGGGTAAGAAAACATTTTTTTAGGATCATGTTGCAACATCCCAGGGCATCACTGGCATGACTGTAACCTCCCACCTTCATCCAGCTGGCCACGAGCTGGCAGAGCAGAATCTTTTGTCAGATTTCTAAGGAAGAATTAGATTCCTAGAAACCAGGCAACTTGGCTGTGGGGTTGTTTTTAGCTCTCAGCAGTAGAAAAGTTTCAGCCCTTACCAGTCCCCTGTAACACACATTACCTAAACTAAACTGATCCTAAAGTGGCTCAGGAAATTTTTGCTTTTATTAAATAAAATCAAAATAGTCTCTGAGAGTGCAAAATAATTTGGCACGTGCTTGCTGACAAAGGGATTAAGGCACAAAGGTGTCCAGCTGCCTGAAAGGAAAAATCTCTAATTGAAAACATTTGAATAATCAAAGCAGATCCCAGACTAATTTTTCTGTTTTCATGAAACTTGTCTTTTAGCAAAACATTTCTCCACATTTGGCACTGTGAGCCTCGGGAGCAGGACAGGAGCGCTTGGCCATTGGTGCTGGATCTCCAAGCGTAACCCATGGATGCTTGAAGGCACAGTCAGAGGGGAAAGCTCAGAGGCAAACCACACTCCTACATCCATGTACAAGTTCTATTCCCTGAGCAACCAGACAGGATCCAAGGGAGCTGATGCTCACTCCCTCCCAGCCCAGCTGGCATCCGTCGAAACGCCAGGTTCCCACCTCCTGCCTGGCTGGGCACCCTGCATGTGAAGGCAGGCTCTCTCCTCATCTTCCCAGAATATTTGGAGACAAGCAAGATAACAAACAGAGTGAGGCAATGGGATCTGGACAGATGAGTGAGCCTAAAAGGTGCCTCTCTGCAAAGGAAAATACGGAAATGGGCCAGATCAGCTATGGAAGGGGATGCTCAGCTTGGCAAGAGCCATATTTGCCCCATGGGGTAGATCTGTCCTCCCCAGTCTGGGTGAGAGACACCACCACAGCTCCCAGCAGGAGCCTCCCTGAGGGTGGGACAAGTCGGGGGCTTCTCCTGTGCCTTGTCCTCTGGAGCCCTCACTGCCCACCTGGAGCATGGAGCTAACTGGGCACGGCTGGTGGAAGGCTGAAGGATATTGGGAAAACACCAGGTTATTTACAGAAAGTTCCTGGGGCAGAGCTGGAAACCTTTAATAAGAACAGGATGAGTCAGTACCCAGTAATGCCAGGGGGAGTGCAGAGGTGTCAGGGTGAGGTTGGGTTGCTCCACTCTACATTATTAGCCTTCCACTGGTATTCAGGAAGTGTCTATCAAGACATCACCATTCCATGATGTCTTGAAAATAACAAAATGGAGATATCACCCAGGAAAGTCTGCTTTCCTGTAGAGAACAAATATCCTTCTAGGAACATCTCACTACAGCTGGACAGCCCTCAGCTCTTCCCAGAGCACTCATTACCTCCCTGCCTGGCCTTTCCTCTCCTCCTCAGGGAGTCAGACCTCCATGGCTCTGTGTGGAGGCTGGTGGCTTCTTCCCAGTGACCCATCCCTGTCTCGGTCCTTGCCCAGCCTTCACAAAGCTCTTACTCTCTCCCATACATTGTACTGCTTCCCCAGTCTGTGGTCATTTTCTCTCATCACCTGAGACAGGATACTCTTTTCTTCCCAACATCCCAGTTTCTGCCCATGCTCTCACCCCACAGTTAATCTGCTCGTCATTTTCAGAATCACTGTTTCCTTCCTACCCTGCTCCTGGAACTCCTTCTGCCTTATCCTCAGAGTTACAAGTCTCCACACTTCTTTCAGCTCTCTGTATCCTCATGCCCAGACTACCAGTAGCCCTTGAAATGTAACTGTATATTCTGCATTTTAAAAAAAGGTATAATTAAATTATAGGACCTTATAGGACCTGGAACGCATCAGGCAGTTCCAGGAGATAGCAAGTAGTCCATCTCAGCTCTCCTTTCCCTTAAATTGAGGAGGAAACTTGAGTTTCAGCTTCTCAGACTCCTCTTCCATGCCCACCACTACCTATGCCAGGGCCTGCAGTGCTGTCACAGCAGGACATGCCCTGAGGCACCTCCAACCATGGGAAACACGTGCAGGACACTGGTGACAGCAAGGGCTTTGCAGATATGGGAGGGGAGAAGTCTATGGTAGAGGATACTTCAGTCTCTTTTTCCCTAAGCAGCCTCATTTCACTCATGCTCCTGGGCCCTCCAGCACAGCTCTTGCACGGATACACTCTCCCCTCCGAGCTGCCAGGAAGGTTGGCTAATAGGGGACTTAACAAACGCAGAAACCTCCACAGAGGAACTTCTTACTAAGGGACAGGCATGAGAAAAGCAGAAATAGCCACAGTGACTGTTTCATATCCTGTGTCACTGGGGAGGCACTGAATCAAGCAGGGAGCTTCACTCTTCCGGGGCTGGGGCTGCTCTGTTCCATCACGAGACTGCACCACAAATGGACTCTGGTGGAAATTCCACCATGCCTACGCAAGCCACTGCATGGACCTCTCACCCCATAAATTGAGGGGCTGCTGATGGTCTCAGCATCAGACAGCAAAGAGACTTCCAAGATACCCTTGCCTGCTCCAGCTCCAGCCACCACTTCTCCACCAGCATGAAGGTGTATGTGGTTGCTCTCGCCATCCTCATCGCTGCCTTCTGCGACCAGACCTCCGCTGCTCCACGTAAGTCCAGGCTCTCCTCACCCTCCCTAAGTGGGGACAGGAGAAATGTCACTGCTGGGACAGCCCCTTCTGATAGCACTTCCAATCCTCCCTCTGTCCCACCATCTTCTGGCAGGTACTCCAGGGCTGTGGGACAGACATAGCTCAAAGGCCATTAGCATAAAAGCTAAAGGTTTTTTAGCCTTTTTAGGGTAAAAGTACAACCATGCCCCCTACCCCTGCTACAGGGGTCAAATGTGGGCACCCTGAGGAAGGCTAATGCTGGCCAGCTTTGGGCTGGGACATATTGCCTGGTGGCATGGGCTGTGTCAATGCCAGCTCAGGGTGAATCCAACAGGGAAAAAACTGAAGAAGAAGAAAAAAGACCCCATCTTTTCCTCCTCCACCTCTTCCCTGCTCCCTAGACCCAGGGATGCGTGATCCCAGCTCCCTGCCCTGTTCCCCATCCCTTGCCACTGCTCATGACTGTCTTTGCCTTCACAGTTGGCTCTGACCCACCAACCTCCTGCTGTTTCTCCTACATCTCCCGGCAGCTGCCCCGCAGCTTTGTGAAGGATTACTATGAAACCAACAGCCAGTGCTCCCAGCCTGCCGTCGTGTAAGTCCCTCCTCTGGGGCAGGGGTGGTTTTGGGCTGGAGAGCCAGGGAGGGAAAGGCCTTTTTCCAAACACAGGGAAGGAAGGCTGGGGTAGACAAGAGGTACAAGGTGGTGCTTGGAGCACAGAAACCACACCCCCCTTCTGCTCTACCCCTTTGCAGATAAAACTGGTGTCTGATGGATAGGATGGGCAAGGCATGGACCTGCTGATCCTTGGGAGAGGCTGGGCTTGGGCAGGGCTCTTGTCCCAGCCCTGGAAGTGCTCAAGGCCAGGTTGGATGGGGCTTGAAACAACCTGGTCTGGTGGAAGGTGTCCCTGCCCATGGCAGGGGGTGGAACAGGATAAATTTTAAGGTGCCTTCCAACACAAACCATTCCATAATTCCATGATTCTGTTATTCTCCATTCAGTGCTCTCCCACCAGAAACTGACTTCCTTGCACCCCACAGGTTCATCACCAGGAAGGGCCGTGAAGTCTGTGCCAACCCCATGGAGGACTGGGTCCAGCAGTATGTGAATGAGCTGGAGCTGGACTGAGGTCCTGGACAGATCCAGCTGCTCCATGTCCCCAGCTGCTGGGATGGACAAGCATGACCAACTGGGGTCCATTGGAAGTGCTTCAATGTCATTTAGACTTAGCTGAGAAACTGAAAACATTCCAAAATCCAACTAAATGTTGTGCTATTAAATTTTTTATAGGAGAGGGATCAGGTGCAATAACTCTGAGATAAAAAATAATTTTATTTTATATATATATTTTTTGTAATTATTTTTTTTACCAGTCGATTCAGGTTATGTTTTCTGTATTTAAGTAACTGTATTTTTGACACAAAATTCAATTCCGATGTCAATAAATAAATATTTTTGTAAGAATCTGCTGTGTTTGCCTGTGTTACAATCCTTTGGGGTGACAAACTGAAATTATAATAGTGACAAGAAGTTCTTTATTTCCTTTTCCACACCATCAAAACTCTTACAAGCTTTCTGTGTCTGAACATCTTGTTTTGCAAAATAATAACAAGAAAGGCCATGAAGGAGGAGTTGTGAGAAGGGCAGGGATTACATTCAGGTAACTTGTCTCAAGCTTTTTATAAGGTATTTAATTTCCATTCATTATGACAACTGGAAGCTCATTAAATTCTGTTGCTGGCCCCATTATAATCAATCAAAATATTACCTTTAGGGGCTGTAATTTAACATATTGGCTGTTTTCCAAAGGGAAAGCTTTCTGAAAGCTACAGCTAAAATGGATTGGCTATTTCCAGAGCTGAGGGTGGAAAAAATATGTTTAACTGGAAGAATTTTAGAATTATTTCATTAAGCTCTCATTTAGCTGGGACATAAAGCTTGGCAGATATTCCTTCTCAGCAATACCTTGACTCTAAAACCTGCCCCTGCAAGGAAACATCTCCCCTTGTTCTCCCCTGGAGCTGAAGGACATGGAGCCCACCTTAGTGAAGATATTTCCCACATCCCTGATGGCATTTCCCACACCACTGATGGTATTTGGGATGTTCTGATCAGCTCTGGACAGGCTCTGTTGGATCAGCAAGGAGGATTTGGGTTCCTCCTGCCTGGATCTCCGGTGCAGTCCACGGAAAAATGCTCGACTCGCTCCACTGCATTTCCATACTGGACTTGGGATTTCAAACATAAACACCAGTGAGACACAGGGGAGCAGACCAGGAGGTGGCCCTGGGGAGGGGTGACCTTGAGCAGACACTGAGGGTGGATGGTGAGCAGGGAGAGAAGGCTCAGGAGGGGCTGGGAGGGACTGGAGGACATGGGTGTGTCTGGGGGAGGAAAGAACACATCGCTCCTCACTTGGGGAACTGCAGCCCCCAGCTCCTCAGCCCACAGAGCCCTGTGGATCCCATCAGTCATCCCACCACAGTGCTGAATGCATCCAGCTTAAAATAGCACCCTGGCAGGAGGGGAGTGAGGTAGAGAGCAGGACAAGAGCCCCCTTCCCTGAGACGCTGCTGGGAGGAGAGGGAGCCCATGGCTGGGAGTTTCAGATGGACATTGCCACCTGCATGTGAAGGTGGTGGCTTTGGTGAAACCCTGGGCTCCACCAGACTCTGCACACCCCAGGGCCAGCTCCAGAAGGAGGGCTCATCAGGGCCAGGAAAACATCTTGGCCACTGGGTACCAGCCACCCTGGTTGCTGCTGGGCAGATTCACCCTGAGGACTGAGATTGGCACAAAGCTTAGTGCCCAGAGCTGCCCTCTCTCCAGGGAACAGCAGGAGCAGGAGACAGGAGGGGGAAGACCTGTGATGGGATTATCCCAGAATCACTAGACCCTCCACAGTCCTTGGATACAAGCCCCGCCTGGCCCTGTGGCACAGTCCCACAGCCTCAGGGTTTCTCCTGGAAGGGTACAGGTTCATCCAGGGAGTGCCATCCATGCCTGGCACTGCTGGAGCCTGCGGAAACACCCCCTGCTGCAGTGTCCTAAAGCACCCGGGATGCACTGCATCCTCCCCCAGCTCCAGGGTACTTCAGCTGGCTCCTTGCTGCTATTCCAGGAGCCTGCAGGAGCCTGGAATTACTCATGGCTTTCTTGATCTTGCACCCACCTACGTGTGACGTGCACCTCCTACGTGGCTCAGAGGAGCTCAGAGGAGCTGGAACTGCAGGCCCCCGGCAGAGAGGTGAGAACTGAGCAGAGGATGAGGAGTGCCCACAGCAGCAGGGGCTGCAGTACCCATGGCACCATCAGCTCAAATCCTCACCCAGGGATCACCCTGCCTCGAGCACTGGATGTATTTGTGTTTGGTGCAGCTCTTTGAGGCTGATTTTGCTGCTGGAGCTGAAGGATGCAAGGAGACCCTCGCACTGTGCAATCTTTGGGTCACAGAATTATGCAATCATAAAATCATGGAATGGTTTTGGTTCAAAGGGATGTCAAAGCTCATCCTGTTCCATGCACTGCCCTGGGGAGGGACACTTTCCCCTATCCCAGGCTGCTCCAAGCCCCAGTGTCCAGCCTGGCCTTGGGCACTGCCAGGGATCCAGGGGCAGCCACAGCTGCTCTGGGCACCCCGTGCCAGGGCCTGCCCACCCTCGTGTTAAAGAGTTTTTTCTCCTTAGGAAGCTCATGCCCAGGGCTCAGGGCTAATTTTGGTGTTCATCCCTCCCATAAACAGCCTCATGGGATGCTCAAGCAGGTGGACACCAGAATGACAGAATATGCTGAACTGGAAGGGATCCTTAAGCTCGAGGCAACAGATAAAGAGAAAAGTGGGACTGGGACCAAGAGGAGGGTGGTTTTCTGGGGAATTTCTCTGGATTCAGATCAAAACAAGAACAATGCTGTCAAGGGTTTTGGAATTTGTAAACTACTCATCCTGAAACCAGAGTGTGGTATTTACTGAATGTTTTGCACAATGCATATAAAAATAATTCTTTTTTTGTTTTTTTGGGGATTGGTTTGTTTGGTTTTGTTGTTTTTTTTTTCGATTTTGACAAAAGTTCTGGGCAAGCTTAGCTGTGAACAAAAATTCAATCATTACTATGATAAGAATATCATTATTATAATATATGCGCATGTCTCCATATTTACTATTTACATCACTGTAGTGTGTCTGTAGGCTTTTTGAGGCACATCAAATGCCAGAGGAGTCAGAGGCTGGAGTCCAGCATCTCACAGAAGGAGCTGGGCTGTGCTGATGGGGAGGTGGCCAGTCAAGTTTCATGGGCTGAGCTTTTACATCTCCACTTTTCAGAGAGAAATTAGATACACTGAAGGCAAAATGTTTGTGCACCCAGAAGTGCCAATTCCATGTCTTCCTCCCCATCCCAGGGCCCTGGTTTGCCACAGGGAGGGGAGGGTCAGTCCTGTATCCAGAGCAGCTCTTCCCAGAGACACCATGAGCAGGGCATGTGTCACTTCTGAAGGGCCAGAATCCAAAAATATAATGTAAAAGGGGATAGGTTTGTATGCTGCACAAAAAGTAGTGTTTTCCTAAAGTGGTAGGAAAA
The DNA here is from genome assembly GCA_013397075.1 of Rhabdornis inornatus. Taxonomy (NCBI): domain Eukaryota; kingdom Metazoa; phylum Chordata; class Aves; order Passeriformes; family Rhabdornithidae; genus Rhabdornis; species Rhabdornis inornatus. Next base: position 446,998 of record VWZS01007510.1, read on the forward strand.
CACTTTTCCTTCTTTTCCCCAGACTTCCAGGGCAAAAGAAGACACAGAAGTACTACAAAAGAAATTCTGCCTGGCTGTCACCTTCCCTGTGACAGCCAACAAAAGGCAGAAGTGGCCATGAGGACCCAAAAGAACATTTCTGCTGAGTTCTTAGAAAGACACAGACAATGACTCACATCCCCCTGAGATGGTGAAGCATTTTCTTCTAGAAGACAAAGATGCCACACTTTTGAGAAAGCACATTTCTAAAACTGCAGGTCTGTTTACTGTGCTGAATCATAACATGGGACACTTGTACTGATTGCTCAGAAAAACAGTAACACCCAATCCATGGTCTCTCTGCCAGATGTGGTATCTCAAGGGATTCCTGCCTCCAGCCAAACCACACCCCTTGAGCAGAACAGCTCTTGGCTGGGGTAATAGCTGGACTCGATGACCTTAGAGGTGTTTTCCAACCTGAACAATTCCATGACTCTATGATTGTCTGCTCTGCTGTGCAGCCATTCCCTCTGGATGAGGCTGAGCAGGATCTGGTCCGTGCAGGACAGGGAGGCTGGAGCCAGACACCAATGCGTTGCCACTGAGGACAGGGACAAACTCCACTTGCCATGGCTTAGAGAGAAATCCTGCTTGCAAATCACCCCAGGATCAGTTTCAGAGCAGCAGGGAGCTCCCAAAGCCAGGTCCCAGTGCTCCCAGCTGCTCTCCAGCTGCTCATTGCCAGTCTGGGCATCACAGAGCAGACTGGTGTCTGCCCCAAGCAGTTCCTTAGTAGCAGATGATGCAGAGTCCACCAGATGGAAAATCTGGCAGCCTACTCAGAGCTATCTCATACCTTTGACCTCCACTGTCCTTGCCGGAAGAGGCAGATTCATGATTTCTAGAAACACTTTGATTGCTGCATTGGAGTGAGTTCACATCCTTTCTGCTCATTCATTTCTTCCCCTACTTGCAAGAGCTCTGAATTGTTGCACTTCCTTCTGCTTCTTCTGGAAACACTTCACCCCCCCAGCAGTGCAACAAGTGCCACTCATCTGTCACCTGCCAGGATCAGATTGCTCTGGACAGTTTCTATCCCATAACTTCCTCCCACCCTGGTTCCTTCCCTGCACAACAGGTTTCTGTGTGTCCTCACCACTCCCTCAACCAACTGCCTCTGCTTTCAGCAGAGGCCTCAAAGTTCATGTCCTTTCTTTTCTCCTCAGGTTCCATAAACTCCCTCTCCACTGAATGGATGTAAGATCACAATCTCCATCTAGTATCTCCAGCGTGTCAATGCGCTGCAGGACCCACTCAGACCTATCACCCTTCTCCTTCCTGCGACGTGGCAAAGCTGTGACTGAGCCTGTCTCACTAGTCTGTTCTCTCTGCTGTGCAGCCCCTAAAAGAAAGATCCTGAAGGAGTGTGGGACTCCTCAAAACACAGCAAAACTCAGCCAAGAGGAACTGCTCTCCCAGTCCAGCTAATTTTTTCCTAGAAGACTTTGAAAGCGTCATCCAGGACGTCCTCAGAGAACTGGAGAGACACAATTTACAAGGGCAGGGAGTGAGTGACAGGACAAGGCGGAATGGCTTCCCACTGCCAGAGGGCAGGGTTAGATGGGATATTGGGAAGAAATCCTTCCCTGTGAGGGTGGAGAGGCCCTGGCACAGGGTGCCCAGAAAAGCTGTGGCTGCCCCTGGATCCCTGGAAGTCCAAGGCCAGGCTGGATGGGGCTTAGAACAACCTGGGATAGTGGAAGGTGTCGCTGCCCATGGCAGGAGGTGGAACAACATGAGCTTTAAGATCCCTTCCAACCCAAACCAGTTTGGGACTATATGATAAATTGTGCTGAGCATTTCAGACTGTGTTTTACCCAATCTCATTTTACTTGTATTGAATCAGACTTCCCATTGAGCAGCTTCTTGATTTCTATCTGAAGGACACAATGCACAGCCACTCCAGATGGTAGTCCAGGGCTGGTGGCACTTCTTGCACCCCATGTGCCACGGGACAGTGTTTTGTGCACCCAGGGCAGTGTCTCCTGCCTCCTGGCCCTGTGCAAAGAGACCATGGCTCCATTCAGGTTCAGATGAGCTATTCCTCCAGTGACACACTGGCAGCCCATTCAAGGCAAGAGCCTTGAGGCAGCAAGACAGCCTGGAGGAGAAGCGATGTCCCAGGGGATGGACAGACCAAAGATGAACATGGAAGACAAAGTTTGGGCTATTTTTCTTTCCCTGAGTCTTGCAGCCCTGAAGTTTCCCTGCCCTGTGGTGGGGCTCCCCACACTTGGAGGTTTCCCATCCATGGGGTTTTGAGGGGGGTCAAAGGGGCTGGAGCTGACAGACCTGGAGGGAATCTCCTGACCAGGGGACCAGAGACAGCAGCCCAGGGACCACGCACACAGATGTCCTCTCTCTTCACCCCAGGCCCCAGCACCACAAGGCTGGGGTGAAGCCACCACACAGGCAGCTGCCACTTCCAAATCTCTGCCTGGAGAGTGCTGCTGTGTCCCACAGATGTCACAGTGAGATCTCTCAAGGACCCTCTCTGGGCTGGAGAGGACCAGGTCCAGCAGCACCTTTTGCCTTCTGAGATATTTCAGAGTAGCAGCACTACAAACCCACACTGTTAACTACACAAGGCTCCCCAAATCAAGCCTTTATTGCCTTATTCCAGTACAATTCACAACAAAGTCAGCACTACATGGCAGGCTGGGTGCATAACTTGCTCCAGCAGCCTGTGAGATGAGCATCAGGGCATCAGTGATCAGGGGACTCCCCTGTCCCCACTAGCAGCAGAGAGGATTTATGGCACATCCCTGCTGCAAAGTGCCTTCCCAACACATGGCACACAGTGGCTGTCACACATGGCAGGTCACCCCAGAAGCCAGAACCATGTGAGAATCCTGCCAGGACGCTCACCAGGGCACTGAGGATTTTCCCTAGTGCTGCCCCACTCACAGGGAGAAGCCAGTTGGGCTCCCAGGTCTCTGCCCACCAGTGACAATCCAGGGCAGCCACTCTCACAGGATGATGCATCCAGTCCCCTGTGGGTCCCTGACCCAGGAGATCACCAAGGGTTCTGCATTTCTGCCCCCCAAAAAGGCACCCAGGAAAAAGAGAGGCCGGAGGTTGCCTGAGAACTTGTCAGTGAAGGTGTAAATGTGGGACCGGTCGCTCACGTTGTAGAAGGAGATCTCTCCCGCCTCGTAGTCCAGGAAGATCCCGACGCGCCGGGGCCTCACGCTCAGGGTCAGGGGGGAGATGGGTACGGTCAGGGCCTCGTAGATGCCCCCGTTTTGCAGCCGCAGCACCCAGTAACCATTGTTGGGGGAGAAGAGGACAGAGCCTTTGCGGGCAGCAGCCTCCCGGCACAGCCCCAGGCCCCACTCAGGCTTGTCTCCCACCTGCACCTCCCAGTAGTGGCGGCCCGAGAAGAAGCCTGGAGTGCCCAGCACCACCGGGGCAGTGCTGAACCTCTTGGGGTTGTCAAAGAGGGACAGAAGCAGCTTCTTGCTCCCACGTCGGACACTCTTGCGGTCCTCGGACACAGCGAGGTCTGGGTGAGCTGTCTCTGGGTCCAGAATCACATCCACTGGAGAGAGAGAGAGGGATGGAAGGATGGACAAGGCTTCAGGCATCTGCAGGCACAGACACAAGCAGGTGTCTGTGACCTGGATGCTGGGCTCTCCCAAACTGTCCCACATCCCACAATTATTTGCTCATGGTTTTGGACAACTCCCAGCACTGCCTGGCAGTGGGGAAGTGCAATATAGAAAATTGGCCACATCGAAGTATTTGGTGTCAGGCTGCAGAGCCAGGGCAGAATGAGGGGAGTTCCACAGCTTCAGAAAGAGCCAATACTGAAAGCAAGAGGTCATGAGCAACACAGTGCTTGAAACCCCCGAAGGACATTCTGGGCTTCAGGGTCACCTCACAATCCATCCAAGACCACAACAAAGGTCTTCCCACCATGAAACCAACCTGAACTCATCAGTAAACAAATTGGGACCATCTGGACAAAGCTTGTTGGGAAAACCTCCCTGTGCCCCAGGGTACTGGGGGAAACCAGAGCCCAAATGTGCCAGGAGCTGCCCCTTCACCTTTGAACTTCTTCAGCATGTCCCTCATGCCCAGGCAGCGCTCAGGAATGCTGTAGTTTTCCTTCAGGGTCACAGAGACAGCCTTGAGGGATTGGAACTTCACCCCTTCACACCTGAGAAGAGAGGGATGCCCATGGGCTGTATCCAGAGCCTGTGCCATGGCCCCTCTCCAGCCAGGAGGGGGGTTAATGCCCTTTTGTTGGCTACATAGATCCACTGCCACCCTGGAGCTCTGGCTGGGAAGAACACTAGGGATTATTACTTGCATATTGGCAATCCAAATGAGATCAGACTTAAACGATACAGGCAGTAGCAGTGCCAGGCCTGGGGAAGGAAGGAACAAAGCCACTGGGCAGCACATCCCTTGGGAGAGGACACAGCTCACATGTCACAAGCCAGGCAAGACCTTGGCTCTGAGCCTCTGGAAAAAGAAGACAGAACCTCTGAGGGACTGTCTTAGTCCCTCCTGTGTCTACCCCAGGAGGACCAAAGCAGATGCTGGGCAGGGAGGATGGGGTGGCTGTTGTGGAACAGATACAAACATCTGCCTCAAAGCCTGGAGGAGCCAGGACAGTAAGAGGAATAACCATGGTGCCTACCAGGAATAACCATGGGTACCTGCCAGGAATAATCACAGGTACCTACCAGGAATAATCATGGCACCTACCAGGATTAATCACGGCACCTGCGAGGAAAAATCACCCACCTGCTCAGGATGCTTTTCATGTCCTAGAAGAAGACAAAAACGACTCTGGGTTTGTCTGGGCCAAGCCACTCACCCAGATGACAAAGGTACCAGGGCTGAGTTAGTGGTGCTGGTGGCAAAGCCTGACCTTGAGCAGCCCATCAGCTGGCTGCTGGCTCTTCTCCTTTATCTCCAGGATAAGCTCCTCCAGCAAGCACTTCTCCTCCACCAGCCTGGCCAGGTTTTCACTGATCAGCAGCAGAATCTGCTTCTCTTCCTCCTCCAGCTTCTGGAGCAGTAGCTTCTCCTCATCAGCCAGCAGCCGATGCAGCTTCCCAAACTCACTTACAATCCTCTCCCGCTTTTTCTTTACTGTGTCCTTGGGATAAGAAGATTCATGGGGTGAACATTATCCAGGCAGCCGAGACGGAGCCGGATGCTCCGGCATCCATGCCCGGCATCAGGCCCTGGGAAAACACCACATTTTTGTGGTAAGTGCATGAATTTAAAAACCAGCCAGAGGCAAACTTGTGCTTCCACCTCACTGGAGTTCCCACTCTACATCCTCAGTTTACCAGCAGCAGGACTTTGCCTGGGGCGCTTCTGCTCAGCTTGACCCCAGATGTTGGGCTGCAAGGAGGTACCCTCAGGTGTTGGGGTAGGTTTTTATTACAACTTATATCTCCAGCCAAATCCAGGCTAATAAACTGCTTGGGCAGGTGAACAATGCTGGAAAAATCCCCAGTAAAGGGCAAGAGGTGGAAAAATTATAAAATCATGGAATGGTTTCAGTTGGAAGGGATCTTAAAGACCATCTGCTTCCACCCCCTGCCATGGGCAGGGACACCTTCCACTAGACCAGGTTGCTCCAAGCCCCATCCTGGAGCAAGGATGGTGGCCTTGGACCATCCATCCAGGGATGGGGCAACCAAAGTGTCTTTGGGCAACCTGTGCCATAGCCCCAGCACCCTCACAGGGAGGAATTTCTTCCTTATATCTAATCTAAATCTCTCCTCTTCTGGTTTAAGATGGTTCCCTCATGTCCTGTCTCTATCTGCCATGTAAAGAAGCCCCAGGACCGTGGAGGGATGGAAAGGCAGAGCCGAGGAGGCTCGCCAGGTCTCATCACAAGGTGAAGAGCCAGCAATTGGCAGGGTCTGCCAGTATTTTAGGGTTTTTCACCTCATCCCCAAAAACTGCCTGGAAACCTGGAGCTGCAGAAAAACACTGTGCAGTGAGCTTGGGCCAGGAAACCTCAGACTGAAGAAGATAAAGGAAAGGAAATTGAACTCCATTTTTTTTCCCATCCAAGTACAGCATTCCTTGGACCTGAGTCATGAAGACTTGATAAGTCAGGACAGCCTCTTTCCCCCACCATTCACATAGGACTTCTTGCTCTTTTTGCTATAAAAGCACAACCAGAGGAAGCTGGAGACAGCTGAACCATGGCCCTGAACCTTGACTCAGGCAGATGGGAGGACAGTGACACACCTCTCACAATCTCTGTCCCTCTACCCCATTGGAGACAGAGGGCTCATAGGAACATCCTCAAAACCCACCACCACTTGTCTGGACTGCCACAGACAAGGGAGCTGAGCAACAAACTAGGGGAGTTCAGAGAAACCTGTTTTCTCTGCCAGAGCTGATTAACCATTGGCTCAAATTCTGGGCTGGATAACTCATCCAGCAGTTTCATTTCCTCTTCTGCAGTTACTTTTACTTTCCAGCTTTCACCCCAAGGGACTTGAAATGCAGCTGTTTGCTGGCATCTGCTCTTCCCAGAACTGTCTGGAGTCGGGCAGAGGTGCAGTAATTCAGCTTTTTTTTCTTACAAAAACACTTCTGGTTCCTGTTGTTGTGGAGCACAGCTCACCACACAGCTAACACCTGGCTTGGAACTCAAGTACATGTTGTACAACAAAAGGCAATAAAAAATAGCCCATGTCTACTTGTTTAACCAGCATAAAATCCTCATGATTCCAGCAAATCTGGCATGCTGCTCCTTGCAAACCTTTTTATGGAGCCACACACGGTTACTGAGCCTGGTTTCCAGCATTGCTCCTACACATGACAGCAGGTCATGGGAACACAACCTGGAGACAATGATAAATCTGTGTCCCCAGACAAGACCATTCAGGGTGGGGTTTTTTTAAATCCTGATATCTCTGAAGCTCATTCTTTAAGAATTATGACAGGCACCTGCCTTGCACTCTTGGGTTTTCATCCTTTCTGCTGACTCACGCTTCTTCACTTCCTCCACTTCCTTCGAAAGATTCTCCAGGGATTTCTGGAGTTTGACCTGGAAGGAGGAAAAAATGGGCTCAGCTCACCCCAACAAGCACCCGTTGAGCACTGCAGGTTGGCTCGGTCCCCTCTGCCTGGGGGGAGACACTGACCCTGTGCCAGGCGGTGCCAGCGCTGGCACCCGAACCAAGCAGCTGTGCTCTTCACTCTGCTCGCAGTGTTAACCCTCCCCATGCTCCTTAGGTTTCCTCTATGTTTTTCCTCACTATTAAGGTTCTGGAGACCAAAGTGACAGCCCTTTTTCAACGCTGGGATGAAGGGTGGATGGTGGCACTGCCAGGATCATAGCTGGAATGTGGGGTTTGGGTGCCAGCTTTCCTCCAACGAGGTAAAATGTCCTCAGGGACCCACCGGCTCAGCTTCTCCAGGGTGAAAGGGCAGGGGGCCAGGCTGCCTCCCTGAGCTGGATGGACGGGATGAGCCTCGGTTCCAAATCAACTATTTGGAAGATAAGGCGGGTCCAGCCTTATCCCTACAGCGAAGGCGGCTGGAGGGCGGCTGGAGGGCNCTTCCTCTGCTTTCCCAGCAATGCCACTGGAGTCCCGGTGGCCGCACACCCCCGTGCCAGAGTGCCTCGGGGCAGGACAGGGGCCCGGTGCCCCACCCTGCCCTACCTTGTAGACGTGAGCCGCCTCCTCGATGGGGTAGACGGTGTGCGGGCGGTGGAGCAGGGACTCCCGGCACACCACGCAGATGGGCTCCTCGTCCTCCTCGCAGAACAGCTTCAGGCGCTCGTCGTGCTGGGGGCACAGGGGGGTGCCCGGCTCCAGCTCGGGCCCCGGGCCGCCCCGCAGCCCCAGCTGGCGGATGCTCTCCACGATGTTGGCCAGCTGCCGGTTGGGTCGGAAGCCGCTGCGGTGGCAGGAGGCCCGGCACTGCGGGCAGGAGAAGGGCCCGTCGGCCCACAGCCCCTTGTCCTGGCAGTGCTTGGCGATGCAGCCCCGGCAGAAGTTGTGGCCGCAGTCGATGCTGACCGGTTCGCTCATGTACTCCAGGCAGATGGGGCAGATGGCCTCCTCCTGCAGCCGCTCCAGGGCACCTGCCAGCGCCATGGGCCCGCTGCTCTCCACGGGCACTGCCCTCGCCCCTCGTCAGCCGCCAGAGGCGGGCTCGCAGGAAGGCACGGCCGGCACGGCCATGCAAGGCTGGAGGACGAGCCGGCCTTGCTGCCGGGGAGCACGGGCCACTGAGTCCACTGAGGGGGAGGAGCTGGCACCGGCCGGGACAGCTGCAGCCAGCCCCAAAGGCTGGCACTGCCTCCAGCCCGGCGGGGCAAAGCCAGAGAAAACCCCTGCGGGGAGAGCGGCTCACATTAGGAAGCACCAGAAATAACCCCGGGGCGGCACGGTGCTGGAGATGGGGTCGGGTCTGGTGTTGGCTGAGCTCAGCAGCCCGTGGAGCCCCTGTGGCACCTTCCCACTGCCCAAAGATGTTGGCCGAGGTCAAGGACCCCTCGCCACACCAACAATTGTGCCAAAACATCCCCCGTGACACCCTCTCACTGCAGGGAGCCGGGAGCTTGGGAATTAGCCGGGGCGGGAGGGACAAGGGGATTGAGAAGTGCTCTCCCATGTACAGAGCGGCTGGGGGACAGCCAGGTGTCATCCCATCACCCACAGACCGTCGAGTGTCAGCCCTGACCCCCTTCCAGCCACTGCTCCACACCCCAGTCTCTGTGGAGCATCCCAAGAACCACTGGGGGAAGTTGCAAGTTTTGCTCCTTTTTTATTATACAGAAATAACTTCAACACATTCAGTACAAAGGAGAATGAAAAGTTTCACTGAAAATGCCAAATAAATTAAGACTGCCTTTGCACAACTTTCAATAAAAGAGTTAAAACACTGAGTTGAATACCTTGCCAAATTCACAGGCAATGAGAAAATGGAATATATCTCAGAGGTGTCCATGAGAGAAGGTCCTTGAAGAAGTGATGCTTGGAGAGAGCAGGGTATTGCTCATCCTCTGTGCTCATTTTCCTTTAATTGATTCATTATGTCCTGGACCCACTTGTCATTAGGGTTGGCACAGACCAGATTGTCCTTGATGGTGGTAAATCTGGAAAAGGAAATCCAGTGAGGAGAGGAGAGGGAAAAGAAGACAGAGAGGAGAGTGGGATCACCTGCTCCACGCCACCAGTGAAGCCCACCAGACACCTCTACAGGCTGCAAAACAGCCCTAGGGAAATGGGCTGGGGGTGGCTCCATGTCCTTACAGGTGTCCTGCTCTCTGCCACTTAAGCCATTTGTCCCCAGCATCTCTACATCTGGGACACCATCCTGGATGAGCCCCACTATCTGGGCTGCGGAGGGTGACCAGCAAAAGCTCTTTTGGCTCAAGTCCAATAGGGAGGTCAACGAACTAGCTGCCTGGGATGTGGGATTGCCCTCTGATATGTTCCCAGGCTGTTCTCACATGGGAGAGCCCTGCCCAGTGCTTTTCCATGTCAGGATGAAGTATGATGTGGTTCCCTGACACTCTCAGGACAAGCAGGGTCCCCAGAAGCAGGGAAGGTGATCTACTCACATCACGGCTGGCGGGGAGCAGTGGCTGCCCGTGGGCTCATACTTCACCACATGGCTCAAGGGCAATGGTCTGGTGATGTACCCAACACAGCAGGGGAGCATAAATGTTGAGAGACACTGGAAGAGAAGTTTTCTGATTACACCAGACCAGGAAAAGTGCCAGTGGGGAGAAGTAGGGTCAGAAGATGAGATCCCCACTGGAGGAAGTGCTGCTCCCACCACAGCCATCTTCCCCTCAGGGAGCCAGGTAAGACAGACCTCTCCTTTCCCACAGCAGATGCTGGTAAGAGAGAGCTGCCAAGCATTACTAGACCTTATACAGCAGACAGAAAGAGGAGAGAGCTCCTTGAAGAGGAGAGATTGGACTCACGTGGAGAAGAGGTGGCCTGGTAGCAGAAGACAACCACAAAAAGTACAGAAAGTGCTGCTGTGAAGGTCTTCATGATACTGTTGGGTGAAGATGAATTGTAGGAGTGAGGCTAGACTGCTGCAGAGTGTCCCTCACTGTGCCTGGTGTGGGATCCCTGGGTTCAGCCCTCTTTATATAGGGAGAGAGCAACCAAGGACGGAAACATGACAGAAACATTGCTGAAAGCCATGACACAGTGGGAAAAGTGCAGTGTCAAGGATACCACAGAGCCCTGCAGAGGAAACTGTCCAGAGCCCTGATAAGATCAGTGTCCTGACATGGCACAGGGTATGATACCATGGGTGATAAGATACCATGAGAGGACAGAGAACAGGATATGACCTGTCATTTCATTTCTCCTGACCTAAGGACTCTTCTGCAGAAAACCCAGAATGAGTGATTCTGAAGATCAGTAGGTGGATCTCTTGCCTAGAAGTCACAGCAGTGGACAGAGGATGACCATGGTTGTCAAGCACTTGTGTTTCCCACAACATCTGCATCATGGACAAACAGGAGATCTCACCTCTGCCACAGCAACTGGAACAGGGAAAGTCTGAGAGTCAGGCTGACCACCCACGTGCCCACCCAGCCATACTGGGTCCCACTTGAAATGGGGGCTTCCTCCGTGGGACCCTGAAGGCCATCGGTGCATAAATGTGCAGAGCAGAGTGTTGAGCATGGTGCCATTCCAGACCTGGGCACCTCTTCTGTCCTTGAGCATCCCTTGCAATAAGTCTTTAGGGAAGTGGTTCTGCTACATCATAATTTCCCAAATACCAGTGACAGCTAAAATAGTACTCAATTCTTCATGGACATGGGAATCAGCCACTGATGCCTACAGATAACTTTAGGAGCTCATGACCATGTTAGCAGAGCAAAGCTGACGAAGATGGTTATTTAGGTCCAACAGTGTAGCACTAGCACCCTCTTGATACTGCTCTGTCATTGTCCCAGCTGCCAAACACACATGGAGAAAAGATTGTGTGATTTATCGCATATTGCTTGGGATGGGAATGGTGTCTCTGCAGTGTCAGAAAAACTGTTCAAAATGTTACATCCCTCCAGAAGGGCTCTGCTGTTTTCCAGGCAAAGCTTTGTGGACAAAGCCTCAGGAGACTGAATGAAGAGTGAGGTCTCCATGGTGCTAGGAAATGTGTCTGGGTGCTGGACAACCACAGCCACAATGGGAAAGCCACAGGAGCAGGCTGCCTTTCCTGATGGTCCAGTGACAAAAGGGGTCTTGATCCTCTGTGAAAGAGGATGATCACAAAGCCCCACCCAAAGTGGGGTTCCTTGTAGGACCCCAGAAGAAGAAATAAGAGGGAAATGAAGATAATTCCCTGGAAGGGCAGATTGCAGGCCTGGGGCTCCCAAGTGTTCTAGGGCATGTGACAGATAATCAGCACATCTCAGGAGACTGAACTCCATGGAGAAGTGAGCCAGACTCATTAGAGGATGCAGGCTGCTGTCATGTTGGGGTTTTGTTTTACACAAAGTTTTTTCTCTCTGTTAGTAACAACACTGTTACTAAGCATGAGCAAAACAGAGCCTGGATGAGACCACACATGGGCCTTGGTGCCAGGGAGGTGCAGCTGCAAGGCTGGGGAGTGGGCAGCTGAGGAAGGTCTGCCCACAGAGCCCTCTGAGCAAAGGGCATGTTGCTGGGTTTCTGGAAAGACATTTCCTTAGCAGGGACATACCTGCCCCTTCCCACAGCAGGTGGGCAGGCTCCATACAGCCCATAGATTCTCTGCTGCCATCACAGCCCAGGCCCAGCTTGCCACATTCGTTCCCTTCTCTGAAGCTCTTTCCCCATGGATTGGCTCACTTTCATCCCAGATCCTACTAAGGGGTTAAATTCCCAGAGTGAGAGCCAGTTGAGACAGCCAGAATCAAGGCTGAGGTTTCACTTGTGAAGAAGACTCAGAAGACCCTGCTCTGAACAGCTGAGGAGCTCAGGATTCCTCCAGGATCCTTCCTGCTCCATGACTTGCCTTGTCCTATGTTCCAGAGCCCATTCAGACACTAGGATGAAACCTGGTACCTCCAAAGGCATGAGGTCCTACCACCATCATGGATCCACTCCCCCCCACACTGCACACAGTGGGACAAGAAGATGTGAAGAGATCGAAACCCAAAGCTCAGCAAGAAGGAGTGCAAGGATAGGGACAAACTGTCTGCACACCTTAGGAGCAGGAATGCTGGTGGAACTTGGTGTGCCACTCCAAGGGAGACATGGAACAAAGGATGGAGCAGCACAGAGGCACTGCAGTAATTCTCTGTTGAAATCAAAGAAAAAATAAAACAAAAAGTGGTGCAGCACAGCAGTTTTGTGGACAGGCTCCATGGAAAACAATGCAGCTAATGAGAACTAAGCCAAAGGAATGATCTAGATGGAAATCGAAAGCTGAACTTTGCTTAACTCAGAAATACATATTATTTATCTCACCTCTACATATGCTAATAGCTAAAGTCAATCAAACTCCACCTAAACGGCAAATGACATCAACTGTAATTTTACCTTTTCCCAAGGAAATAATATAAATATAGCTGAAGTGGGGAGAGAAGTCAGGAGACTCCAACATTTTTGCGGTCAGTTATTATCAGTGGCAACCTCTAAACCTGTCACAGTCTTCTCTGAGCAGTGCTAATAAACTGCTCAGTGTGAGTCACAGGATCACAGAACCACAGAATAATTAATGTTGGAAAAGCCCTCTAAGATCAGGTGTCACCAATATCTACTCCTTCCATCCCCTGCTCCTTCCATTTCTACCAGCACATTCAGAAACAAACTTGCACAAATTCCTATTCAGAGCAACCCTAACTGCTCTGACACATCTCCACACAGGGACCAGAATAATACTGAGAGGAGGAGAACAGACTGGGGAATGAGCTGGAGCCTCCACACTGATGGCTCACACAAACACAGCCCAGCTCAGAACAGCTTTAGTTGAGTGTTTTGGATGTTCCACAACATTCAACTACAGTTTGATCAAAATGTCAAGATTTGTTTGGAAAAATCAGTATTTTATAGCAGGAGTATAAATGTGCCTCATCATTGTCAATGAATTTTCCCTCCTTTCAGATACACCATGCTTTATTTTCTGCTTCCATTCAACCGAAATGAATTCTTGGAGGTTTTGACACCTCTGTTATTTCCTCTATTCACTGCTTTCTTCAACTTTGTTCCTTCCTTAAAGATTCTGTACTTCAGTCTTGGCTGCTCCTTCCTGCCAAGACAAATAATGTAAACCTCTAAATATTTTGATTTCTAAAACCTCCTCCATATACATCCTAAATAGTGGCTATTTATGGAGTCTGTAAAACCTCTGCCTTATGGTGTGTTTCAGCTATAGACAGAAACCACACACGGTATCTTTGGATCCATCACCAGGACAGTTTTGGGATGTGGAAGGAAACCTCTGCTCAGCCCTGAGGGTAGCCTGCTCCACCACACCACCTCCTGAGCTGGAGTTGTGTCTGGGGGATCACTTTATCACAGTGCTCCTGGGAGCTGCAGGATCACTAATGTGGGAAACCGGGTTTAGCTGTTTAACTGAGCAAATCAGTTGGAAACAGAAAGAAAATTACTGGGGCCAGAGATCCCAGGGTGGTGCAGCTCCAAGCAAGATCTCAGATGAGCAGAAACATTTTTGAGAAGAATTGAGACTTTCCACATGGGAATTGAAGTCTACAAGATGATAAGTGGCCTAGAAAGAGAGACAAAGTGAATAGTCACTGTCTGTCCCAGAGCAGGAACCACGGATTATTCAATGGAGCGGGCAAGAGTCAGGTTCAAAAGGAACAGAGAGAGGCAGCTTTTCTCATGAAGAGCTCCTTGCCAAGGGACATAGTGAGCACAAGGAAATTTCCTTGAGTCTGAGCTTGGATTTCAGAGTGATAAGCTTGAGAAGATTTGAAAATGAGAATGGGTTGGGGGGTTGGGAGTGCACTCCAGGGTGCAGTACAAATATTGATCTGTATCTTCAGGGGGTCTGCTGTGGACACATCTGGAGGTATCAAGGCTGATGTAGATGGAGCCTTAGTCTACATCCTCTGGGACTGTTCATCTTTGATTCCCAGGACAACTGGTCCAACAGGACCATCAGTGCTACACAGTAGCTTGTGAAATTGCATAGGAGTCCCTGGTCTGAAATCTATACACCAGGATGTGCCTCGAGATAAATATTTTTGATAAATGTCAGCAGAAAGACTCCAACAGTTTCTAAGCACACAGCAAGGCAGAAATACATTGCTGCAGTCTATGCAATTTTCCACGACAAATTTGGGGCACCTATAAAAGCTTTATTTTGGGACCAAGAGTCTAAAGAGCAGGAGGTAGCTGGATGCCATGTTGGGATGTGGCCCTCACAGAAATGTGGTGGTACTTGCCAGGACAGCCAAATGATGCCTCTGCCACGACACCTTTGTTTCCCCAACAATGCGCTCAGTACTGAGCAGCCACTGGCCTGAAGCTGAGCAGAGCTTGTCCAGCAGCTGCAGCACAGCATGACAGGCTTAGCCACGGTTCAGAGAAAGGAAGGTAAAACCATTTGGTGTTGGGTTTGAGATGGGCAGGACCTGAGGCTGCCGAGCACCAGAGTGATGGCTGAGTTGTCCTTGCACACTCTGCCGCCTGTTGTCATCAGCTGGAGGTACAGGGGACATCTGCAAGTCACGCCATGGAGTTGCAGGAATCCTGAAAACAACATTTGACAAGAGCACTGGTGGATGTCAGATCATGGAAATCATAGAAATCATGGAGTCATTCAGGTTGGAAAAGACCTCTATCATCATTAAGTACAGCACTGCCAAGGCCACCACTAACCGTGGCCCTAAGCATCACATCTCTATTTCTGTTAAATCCCTCCAGGGATGGTAACTGCACCACTGCCCTGGGCATCCTGTTCCAATGCTTGACCACTCTTCCAGTGAATAAGTTTTCCATAATATCCAACCTGAACCTGCCTTGGTTCAACTTGAGGTCATTCCCCCTTGTCCTATCACTTGTCCCTTAGGAGCAGAACCTGACCCCCAACTGGCTCCACCCTCCAGCCAGGGAGCTGTAGAGAGCCAGAACGTTTCCTGTATCATAAAGGGAATACAGGGATATACTGGCTCTCCAGATCCATTCCCATGCCCTGCTGCAGTACCTGCCTTGTGCTCTCCCAGCACTGCTCCGCAGTGAACACAGGATTCCCACACCCAACTCTGCACACCCCAAGTATTACACAGAAATCCTTCCCTCAGTGATCCCGCTCTGCCAGCCAAAGCTCCCAACACAGAAATCAAGGAAGAATTAGGAAGAATTTTTTCACAGAAAGGGTGATAAGACATTGGAATGGGCTGCGCAGGGAGGTGGTGGAGTCACCATCCCTGGAGGTGTTTAAGGAAAGACTGGGTCTGACCTTTAGTGCCATGGTCTGACTGACACAGTGGTGATCAGTCACAGGTAGGACTTGCTGATCTCAGCGGTCTTTTCCAACCAATTGATTCTGTGAAACCTTTGCCATGTCCTGCCTTGAAGAGACCTGGGCTCAGTGGGGTGCTCCAGCTGGACCTGCTGGCCATGCCAAGGGGAAGCTCTCTAGGAAGTGGCAAAAAAGAGTTCCCACCTCCAGGTCCTGCTTGTGAGCCGGTTTCTCACCTAGGCAGCTGCCCCAGCATCCCTGTGGAGTTCAGGTCTTCTCCTGCAGATCCATCTGGAAACCTCTTCAGCTTTGCTTTTGAATTCTTGGGCAAGCAGAGGCAGTTGCTGAGGCTTCCATGCAGAAAACACAGCAGATGATGTTTTGGGGTTACAGCCCTCCTTGCAAAACCTAGGCAAGTAGGAGACCTAGAAAGGACAGAGGTGAGGGCCCCATGAACCTCAAGCACTTTAGCCAAGCAGTCCTCTCCAAGACCCTCTCCGTCTCAGGCTGCTCTGCCTCTAATGGTCTCCCAGCTCCTGCACGAGGACTGCCCCACATAGCAGCCCAGGGTCTCTCTGGGAGCACAAGCAAAGACTCAGCAGCAGCATCTGTTTGCCCAAAGCATTCAAAATATGGGATCAAAAGATGAAAAATCCTCTACATACTCCCATGCCTGCTCCTCCTGGCACAATCTTTGCTCCCCAAGGACCCTCCTGCTGGGTCTGGACCACTACCCTGCCCTCTCCAGGTGGGCACTTTGGCTTAGAAATTGTTTTTATCCCAGAGTCTGAGCAAATTACCCCATCACCGGAGCAGGGCTGCATCTGGGGCTGCAGTATTGGATTTATGGAAGGCTTGACATGGCCACTGCCATTTCGAGATGTGGCCCCAGGAATAGCTTGTCTGCTTGGGTGGAATCAGGATGGTGTGCCTTGGAATGTGTAAAGGGACTACTGAAGGGGATCCATTTGGGATCTATTCTTCCCACCTCCAAGGGGGGAAGAGCAGGATCTTAGCACAGAGCCCTCTGCCAGCCCATGCTGGCACAGCCAGCGGGATAACAGAGGAAGGACTGTGGAGCTCTGTGATTCTGTTTTCCTGCTGAAACAAGGGGGATTTGTGCTCTCCCTGAGCCCAGGCCAGGCCATGGGAGGGTGATGAGTGTTGCAGCAGCACCCTGGGACACCAGCTCTGGCTGGGGAGGGAATTGGGAAAACAGACTCTAGCTCCCAGCCCCTGCAAAAAGAGCATCCCTTAGCCCCTGCAGCCCCTTCTGGCCCCTCTCCTGCCACTTGCTCTTCCCCTTTGGGTTAAGGGTGTCCTGACAGAATGGGAGCAGACCCCCTTTAGGGTCCTGTGGACAAGAGCCTCTGGGCATGGAGCGGGAAGAAGGAACTGCCCTACAGAGCCCTGCGCCAGGGGAGGGATGAGCTCCAGTCCCACCTGCCTGGCCTGAGCAGCACTTGATGGGTGCCACACACTGCTGAGCAGGAAAAAAGAGAGGGCATACATTATCCTCTCCATGTCCAGACAATGCCTGTCCCCCATGAGGGGCTCTGCCATCACCCTTCAGTCTAGCCTCTTGGACAGGAGTGAGAACAGAGCACTGTGAGAGCAGGTGAACCCCAGCCATGGCTTCCAAAATGGACCTGCTGGGGAGGAAGAGCAATGCCCTGCTCTACCTCCACCCTGCTCACTTTCAGCCCTTTCCCATCATCCCCCCATGGAACCTGAGACAGAGGAGCAGACACTCCACAGGAACAGCTCTGTGCCTTCCCCTCTCAACTACCTGAAAACAAGGCACTCTCTCCCACTGGAACGGAGCCCTTCAAATCCCTGCAGAGCTTCACAGCACATTCCAGCCCAGGGTGGTCTGACCAGCAGCCCGTGGGCTGGATCCCAGTTCCATCCTGTTACAGCCCCTTCCTGGGGGAGGCAGGAGCAGCCAGTAGAAACAGCCTGTTCTGTCTCACATCCAAGCGCCTGCCTCTACTCCTGCCCAGGTCCCAAAGTGGGCACTGAGCCCTGGCTAGGGAAGAAGAGGATGTGACTCTGTTCTTCAGTAGGAGAGAGCAGCTACACCAGGCCTCAGCCTCGTGGTCCCATGCCATGGGCTCCAGGAGCAGGATGTTCCCAGCGAGGTGGAGGGTGGGAGAGGTCCAGATCACAAGGATACCACTGTCCTTTGTCCAGTGCCCTCCTTTGCTCTTCCTTTCCTCTATCTCTATTCAGCAATGATGTAATTTCTTCAATTATTAATCACCTCACTGCAATAGTGGATGAATCAAACCCATTAAACCTCCCCCAGGAGCAGCCCCAAGGAAGGAGGCAGGTTTCCAGAAAGTACATTAAGGATAATGCAGACAGGCAGCTGAGACAAG
This sequence comes from Rhabdornis inornatus, assembly GCA_013397075.1. Classification (NCBI taxonomy): domain Eukaryota; kingdom Metazoa; phylum Chordata; class Aves; order Passeriformes; family Rhabdornithidae; genus Rhabdornis; species Rhabdornis inornatus. The sequence goes on from VWZS01007510.1 coordinate 464,799, forward strand.
CCACAGTGGGAAGAGTGGCCTCACTGCTCTGTGCAGGCCATTTTCCACAAGCTGGGATTTGATATCCAAGGCAGAGGGACTGGGAAGGCCTGTGATACAAACAGCCTTTCACACACCCTGCTGGGCAGCTCCAGGAGGGTCCTGGTGTGGCAATTATTTCAGCTGAAAAGCCACAAAATAGAGTGGGAGAATTGCTTATACAAGAGCTCCTGACAGCTCACATCCTAAACAGCTGTTCCCAGATTGCCCCATCACCCCAGTGTTCTGCACAGTTCCTCCCCACCTGGAGCCAAATCACTGATTTGTTATGATCTGCTTTTAAGGATGCAGGAACCCAGCTGGCACAACCCCAGCATGACCCATTTGTTGTATCTGAGGAAGTCTCTTCACAAAAAAAAAGTAATTTCTCACAGTATTGCAGAAATGTGCCAACTGATAAATTTGCCTGTGGAATAGGATGGTAGTCCTGGTCAAAATTACAGGAGTCAGCAATTCACCAGGTTGAGAGAATCCCAGAATGGCTTGGGTTGGAAGAAACCTTAAAACTCATCCTGTCACCAAAAGAGCAGGAAAAACAAAACCTCTCCAACAATTTTTAGTGTTAGAGAACTCAAGCATTACTTTATTCTAGCCAGGATGTGCAACAGAAATAATTTCATCCACACATCACCTGGCTGTGCAAAGAAAATCATTCCATCGCACGTCTCTTTTCTAGATTTTTACATATTCATATAGTCAAAACCCAGAGAAATTCATTGGTTCAATGTTTATTGGTCTCAAGTTACACAGTTCTTAGTACTTGGTTATTGATCCCTTCACCTTCGATGCTCATCAGGTCCTCATTCTTCTCTTATGATCTTTTCCCAGACCAGGAGTCTCTGACACACCAGGAAGTATTGTTCAGGCGTTGATGTTCGTTAATGGTCGCCTATCTCTTGTGCATCCTCCAGCAGCTCCAACATTGAGATATTAAGCTCATCACGCCTTGGGTACAGTCTCTTGAAAAGAAACTTCCATTCCCCGCCCCGAGGGCAAAGATGAACAAAACCCCTGACTAAAGTTAGTTTAAAATTTCAGAAGTTGTATCATTTCCAACAGTCCTGTTCCACCCCCTGCCATGGGCACAGGACACCTTCCACTGTCCCAGGCTGCTCCAAGCTCCAAGCTGTCCAATGTGGCCTGGATAACTTCCAGAGATAGGGCAGCTACAGCTTCTCTGGGCAACCTATGCCACAGCTTCAACCACCTTACAAGCCAAGAATTCCTTCCCAATATCCAATCTAACCCTACACAAATCTCTGATCAGAGCGATGGCGCCAGAGACACAGGTTCGGATCAGGGTATGCTAAAGCACAGTCCAGCTGCTCAGGGGAAGCAAAATCCTTCTCTCACCTCTCCTCTCTTTTTTTCAGACACCTGTAACCGCATTTTGCGCATCTGCCAATGCTACGCCTCTCTGCTGGGCTCTGCCAGCTATGCCTGCAGCACTCCCCTCCAGACCTCCCACCCACAGCCTGGATCCCAAAGGAAAAGCCCTGCACAACCCTTCCCCAGGCCGCGGGGCCCTGCCCACGCTGACAGACAGTGGAGCCACCTCCGCACCCCCGGCCCCAGGCGGGGCTGGTGAGCCCTGAACCACCGGCTGCGCCAAGCACAGCCTGACAAGGGGGCTCAGCCCCGCGAGGGACCGGGCTGGGCCTGAGACGGACAGGTAGCAGGGAGGGAGGGGGCAGTGGTGCCGTGTCACCCCCGTGGTCACACTCCGGGCTCGGCTGAGGGGCCGCAGCCTCGCAGGCCGCATGGACGAACTACAAGGACCCCCGCGGCCTGCGGACCCGGATGGCTCAGCCGCGGCTCGGAGCCGTTCGACAGCGGCCCCCCGGGACTGGCGGACCCGCGGTGGCGACCCGTACACGACCGAGCCTTTCCCGGCGAGGCCCGAGCGCGCCCCGATTCCCGCGCGGGCCCCGCATGCCCGGCATCCCCACCGCCGCCAGGGGGCGCCGCGCCCCGCTCCGGTGAGAGGCGGGGCGGGACATCGAAGGGTGAACGGCAGGGCCGTGGGCTAATCACAGCAGGGAGCGGCGCGAAGGCGTGACCACAGCGCTGGGTGGGCGGTGCCAAGGGCGCGGTCCCTGAAGGAGGGGCAGAGGGCAGGGGACTCTTGGGGGGGCGGGAGCCAGCGTTGACTGATGTCCACCCGAACCAATGAGCTTGGCGGTTGGCACGCAGAGGCCATGCCGGAAACCAATGAGAGCGAGAAGCCGGGCCGGCGGCCGGAGCTGTGGGTGGAAGGGCTGTGCCCGCGGGGCGTGCCTTACCGTGAGTGGCAGGTGGGCGGACCAATGGCGCTGGGCCCGCGCGGCGGCGGCGCTGCGCGGGGCGGCGGGGCCAGGGCGGTGGCGGGCTCGGGGCGGCCATGGACCGCGTGAGCAGCACTATGAAGCAGGTGTCCAACCCGCTGCCCAAGGTGCTGAGCCGGCGGGGGGGCGGCGGCGGCCTGGAGGCGGAGCGGGAGAGCTTCGAGCGCGCCCAGGTGCGGGCGGGACAGGGCGGGGTGGGGGATGCGAACGGCGAGGAAAGGAAGGTGCCAGCTTGAGAGGGCTGGGCCAGGCTGCAGCGCGGTCCGATGGGAACGGCCCGAGAGGTACCTGGAGTGGGTGGAGTGGGGCGCGGCTGTGCCGAGCGGGCGGGGTTATCCCAAGTGGGCGAGGGTTATGTGAGTGGGCGGGGTCAGGCCAGGTGAGCGGAGGGCGGGGACAGCTCGAGTTGCCCGGCAGGTTGGTTTGGGCACAAGGGGCGGGGCTTGGAGGGGTGGGCGCGGCCTGGCCAGGCGAGCAGGGTTGACGCCAGTGGGCGGGGCTGTGCCAGGTAGGTGGAGATTGATGGGGCGGGGCTGGCCCCGCCCACCCAGGGGGCAGTGGGTTCCCATGGCGGGGCAGGGATGGGGCTGACCCTGGCCTGGAGGAATGCCCGGGGACATCAGGGTGCAGTGGCACCCGGGGTACCCCAGCCCAGCAATGGCTGCTCAGCCTGGTCTCCCCACCAGTGGGGCTAGGGAACATTCACACGCTGGCCTGATGCCACAGCCGGGCATCATGCCCAGGACAGTGCCACCCTGTCCTTGGAACCACCCTGGGCACATATAGCCTGTGTCTCCACTGGCTGGAGGGGACATGGAATGGCTCTTTGGCCAGTGGAGTCAGTCGCCCCACTGGATTCTGCTCCCATGTTACTCAGGGACACCAGGTGTGGACAGGGCAGGAGACAGGGTCTGTCCCTGCGGGTGGCTCCTGGGAAGAGGCACCGATATGTTGAAAAGCAGACAGAATTTGCTCCTCAGCAGCATTCAGAGTATTTGGATGGGGCCCTTCACTTAGGTTTTAGGCAATGAATTGGTGTCCTGCACAGAGGAAAGGTGGCAGCCAAGCTGGAGGGGAAGCAGGGGTGCTTTGGTGGAAAAAGCTGGTGATATGGGGAGAGGATGTACTTGGAGCAGCTGGGGATATGCCTGGACGAGGCATGGGGAGGGTGAAGAGGGAGGGATGGCAGCATAGCGAGCTGGCGACAGCTTGGCCCCGCTCCATGTCCAGGGATGGAAAGTACCAGTGAAGAAGAGCTGTCCAGACCTACTGTGTGGGAGGAAGAGAAACTGAAGTAGAAGCAAAGGTAGTAGTGGGACCAGTGGGAGCAGACTTGGATGAGCCCAGAGGGGGAACAACACGTGGGAGATGGCTTAGGGATGCAAAAAAACCACCAAGGATCAGGTCTGAGGAGGTTTTGCCGAAAAAAAGCCCACCAGGGTGTGTGAAGCTGGATGCAGGATCACGTGCAGGGCTCTGCTCAGCTTCCTGCTCAGGTTACCTTAGACATCAATTATTTACTGTTACTGCTAAAGGTAAGAGTGGAACTGGTTTGCTTCTGGAACCTTCTGGCTCCTTTTGTCAGCAACAGCCCATGGGCCTGGAGCTCTCACAGGCTGCTACTGAGACTCGGGAAGGGCTGAGTGGAGAAGGCAGTGGAGCAGCACCCACTGCCCACATCGCTCTGAGCTGGATTTCATCTTCCTCGTCTGATTTCCCGACTAATGACACAGCACGGCCCTGACTGACTTTTCCTTCTTCTGTGCTTCAGCTCCATGCAATTGCCTTTCTCACTCAATTTCCGCCCGCCCCGCCTTTTTTTTTTCTTTTTTTCCTTCATAATTCTCTCTTTCCAGTTTAGAGAACTTGCCAGGCACCCCTTAGGTCTCAGTCATACAGTTTTTGTTCAACTTCTTCTTTCTGAGGTTTTTTTTCTGAGAAACTTTGTGGGTTTGGGGTTTTTTCTTTTTTGAAAGTGACTTAAGTAAAGTTTCATCTGTTAAATGGCTTTAAAATGAAAATTTTCCCTGTGTTTCGGCATGTATAGACTCCTTCCCTCACTTCCAGTCCTGACTGTCTCAGGACAGCAGCACATGCATCACAAAGCCTGTTTTGGGCTAAAAGAGCCCAAACAGGCAGAAAGTGTGTCCAAATGGGCCATTGGGGACACCTGCTTGGGTTGGCAGCACCCAATTTCTGTAGTCTGAGCTCAATTTGGAAGAACAAGAGCATCCTACAAAGCTGTAGTGGTGGTGGGACGCCCTAATAGTGGGGAGGTTTGGTGATGGGATGCTCCTGTGGTGGTGGGATGTTTCCATGATGGTGGTAAACTGGTGATGGAATGGTTCCATGGTGATGGGATGCTCTTAGGATGGTGGGATATTCTGGTGGTGGAAAGCTTCCATGGTGGTGGGACGCTTCCATTGTGGTCATTACATTGCACAGCGACTCTGCCCTGACAACATCCATCTGTTGGCTTGGGGACAAACGGGAATAAATTCCCTGGTGGCCTCTCTTCTGCTCCTACAGTTGTTCAGGTGTCTCCGTTTTCCGAGGAATGCAAATGTAGGAAACCTGAGGACATGCCCAGGCACGATGTTCCTTTCATGCTGTCCTTGCTGCCTGCTGGGCAAGAGCAGCTCTGAGAGGACAAGACACAGCCAAGAGCTCCTCTTTTCTTTTTCATAGGAAGTTGAGCAACAGGGACACCAAATCCTGCAGTTCTGCTGCCATTGGGATGAGCTGGGTGCAGCCCTGCCATGGGAATATGAGTGTTGCAATGGCTGTTCCCCCTTTGCTGGTGTTTCACGTGGTGATTCACCACTCATCACCTCAACCTCAGCACAAATCTTTGGGCACAGCAAAGGTCACCAACAGAGGAGAAAAAACACCAAAAGTGAAAATTCTGCCATATTTTAAGATAAATGTTTGTATTTCACACAGTGTCTGATGTTTACAACCCCTCCAAGTTCTCCTGGTTGCATTAGGGGGTATGTCCTGGTGCTGGAGCAGGGAAGGTATTCTTTATTTAGGTTGGTGCTTGGGATCTTCCATCCTTGGGACCTCTCTGCCTTCTCTCCTTTGTTTTTCCTCACTGTAATTGTCCACAGCAGACATCCTTGTGCCATGATAGAGCCAAGGAGTAAAATTCCTTCTGTGCTTGACTGGTTGGCAAAGACTGGATGTTCCAACAATTGGGTGAGCCAAAGTGTTGAGGATGAAAATGGAGTTGGAAGGACACAGGACTTCATCGGGGCAGGGATGGTGCTCCAGGGCTGATGTCCCAGGCTCTCCTGCTCCTTCACTCATGTTTTGGACTGCCATGGCATATTTCCCTTCATTCCCAGCAGGGATTTGGCCAGCAGGGCATCAGTGCAGGTGCAACTGCAGACTGCCAGAAGTGGTGCATGACATTCCCGAGCAAAGCAGCAGCTGACGCCTGGAAGGCTGGAGGTGTGGAAAGATCTCCTTCCTGACACTGCTCAGCCTTGTGGGTTTTGGGTGGAAAGGAGGCAGCATGTTGTGGTGCTGTGTTGTCATCTCCTGGGCTGCAAAGTCATGAAATAACTCTCTTGTGTCTCCCATCCCGAGCACTGCTCCAGTACCCAGCTGTGCTCCATCATGCGCCATCATGTCCCACACCACTGCAGGCTGCCCTGTCCTGAGTCCGTCCTGTGTCCCAGGGATGAGGACATGAGGTGGAGACAGTGCCTGGGTCTGTGGAGGAGCTACAGAAATTCCATGTTGTTTCCCAGAGCTCATGGCTGCTGGAGCTTTATACCAGCAGATGTGTCTGCAGGCCCAGTATGGTCCCTGTGCCATAGGGACAATTCCAAAGGTAATCCATCCTGGCAAGGGTGAGGGTTGAGAGGAGACATTTCTTTAAAATTCCTGCAGAAAATCTAAAAAACTTGCATTTTAGGTTCTTCGGCTGCAGTTTTTTTTCTGGGAAACTCAGGGAGTAACAAAGGGAAACAGGGACCACTTGGGCTGCCCACAGCCACCACTACCTCGGCACATTTGCGCACTGGGTCCTAAGGACTGTGTGCAGCAATAAAAGCAATTTATGACTCAGAAATTACCCTGCGAAGACATATTTGCAGCAGAAAGTGATTGCTGACCTGGCTACGTCTCCACTTTTGCCATCAGAGTCCCCAGGGTGGTACTGGGGATGTCAGACCCTCCTGCTAAGGGTTACCCAGTGGGAAGGCGTGGCGTTTTCATGTCAGGGAGATGCAGAACTCTGAATGCAGCTGATGCCACATCTCCTCAGGAAGGTTTTAATGTCCTTAGTGTCCATGAGCCATCCCTCAGGGTCTGCAAAGCTGTTATGCTTCCTACCTTGCTGCTGGAGGAGCCTTCTTCAAAACCAGGTGCAGAGAGATGGTGCAAAAGAAAGAGAAAAAGTATCAGATGGAAATTAAATTGATTTTTTTTTCTCCCTCAGTGTCAGTTAATAAATCCTTTTGATATGTGAACCCAACTTTTTCACAGCCAAATGCAGGTTAAAAGCAGCTTTGTGCCCATCCTGTCCCTGTCGTGGGCTGGGCCACCGTCACAGCCCCATTAATGCAATTAAACCTTTTCTCCTGTCATTTTTATAATCGGGAATATGGTCCTGTATCTTTCAGACACAGCAACCAGCTGATTTCAGACCAGACCCAGCTTGGTCCAACTCACAGTTGCAAAGGAAATACCATTTACTGCTGAAAAAACCAATTTTTGTGGTTCAGATGCTGCAGCCACCAGCAGCTTTGCCAAAGTTTTTTCAGTTCTTTCACAGGAAATGAGGCTTCTTTCAAAGCACCAGAGTGGGGCTATATATATACAGCCTCTCCGAAAAGATATTTAAAGAAACATATTGACACTAGCAAGAACAGGAAAAAATAGCTCTTGCCTGTGGGGAGCGAGGGCTGATGGCAGCTGAGCCCATCCTGGGGGAGTAGGTGATACAGGGGATTAATTCATGGCTGTTTCATCTCCAGGAAAAGGAGCTCCTGGGTTTTATGCTGTGTGAACCCCCGTGCTTTCAGTCTCCTGGCTTTTACTGGGAACTAGAGGTGCTAGGGATTGAATGCAGCTTCAGCAGTGAAGTAATGAGTCATCTCTTTTCAGAGTCCCTCTTAGAAACTTATTTCAATCCCCAGGGAAAGAAAATAGTTTATCTTGTACCAGATATGGGACTGCTTTTCTTGTTAGTGCACACAGGGATGTGGCGGGGTTTAGGAGGTTTTTTTTAGATATATCTATTTTAGATGCAGAAATATCTGAGATTTTTAATGTGGGAATGAACTCCAGAAGCAGCTAAGCCTCAGGAGGATGAACAGATTTGGTGCTGAAAGTACTGCCAAGAAGTCCAGGAGCTTCTGTAGCTGGGAAAACGTGATGGTTTTGGACCACCAAGTGACAAGGGGGAAGAACCTTGCCCTGAATTACACCAGAGGCTGAGTGGGAAGACAGGGATGCTGGGGGATGTTGCTGCCCCAAAAACCCCTTTCCCTCTCATTCAGCATGTACTTCCCCACCAAGGATGGGGAATGGGTGCTGAGGGCTGCAGGGGGGTTCTTGCCCTCTGAAATTTATCCAGCTTGACTCCATCCATCTGCAGAGCTGAGGAGAGACAGCCAGGAAAGCAGGGTTTTTACTAAATTCCCCATCAGAGGACTGGACTGTGTGGTCCCCTCTGCTGCCCCTGGCTGTGACACAAGTCCAGCAAAAACTGGGGAAGGGCACCTAGGATGTGGGCACCTGTCCTGAAGAGGGAGTGACTCATCCCAGCTTTGCTTTCCCAGAAGAAAAAAACTCTAGGCAGGGGCTGGAGCTGCAGGAGGGACAATTTTGACTGAAAGACTGAGAATCCAAGGATGGGGAGAAGGTACCAGTTGCAGCCCATTGCATCATCCCATGTACATGACATGCGACCAGGATGAGCATCGCCTGCTCCAGCACTGTCCAGCACATGACACTCCAGCACAAGCCCAAGCACCTGGATCCTGTGCCCCGTCCTCATCCCATCACCCGCTGCTGGCTCTGTGCCCTCTGAACCTGGGACAGGGGTCAGCAGCGGGGGGTCATACAGCAGCATGAGGGCTGGAGGAAGGGCTGGATCCTTGCCCTCATCCCTGCCACCAGCTTGGCTGATTTATTTTGCACAGTCACCAAATAAGAAAACTTCCTGGGGACAATCTGTTCCCCGGATGACAGCAGAAACAGGCAGTACAGCCGGTGTTTTAGCCCGGATGTGTGAGTCCAGCCCACGGCTGGACTAATTATATATTTTGTGCTGTTCCAGCTAATCACGGGCCAGGGTCAATGATCCCAGTCCACAGCAGAAAGGTGAATTATTTTCTCAAAGGCATACACAGGCACTGAATAGTTTATTATGGACTCACTGAGAGGGTTGGGTTGGAAGGCACCTTTAAAGCTTAGCTTCTTCCATTTCCTGCCATGGGCATGGACACCTTCCACTAGACCAGGTTGCTCCAAACCCTGTCCAGCCTGGCTTTGGACAGTTCCAGGAATTAAAGTGCAGCTGTTGGAGCAAGTCCAAAGGAGGCCATGAAGGTGTGCTGGGGCCTGGAGCCCCTCTGCTCTGGAGACAGGCTGGGATACCCTGGGGTGTCCACCTGGATAAGAGAAGGCTCTGGGGAGATCTTAGAGCCCCTCCAGTACCTAAAGGGGCTCCAGGAGAGCTGGGGAGGGACTTTGGAGAAGGGGCTGGAGTGACAGGACAAGGGGGAATGGCTTCAGATTGACAGAGAGTGGATAGATACGGGATGCTGGGAAGAATTCCTGGCTGTGAGGGTGGTAAGGCCTTGGCACAGGTTGCCCAGAGGTGCTGTGTGTGTCCCATCCCTGGAAGTGTCTAAGGCCAGGTTGGATGGGGCTTGGAGCAACCTGGTCTTCCTTCTAGTGGAAGGTGTCCCTGTCCATGTTCTAGCAGGGGCTAGAACTGGGTGATCTTTAAGGTGATTTCCAACCCCAAACCACTCCAGTATTCTGTGTTGTGTGAGTTCAAGCTTTCCTTGTGCTCTTTAGGTGTCCCAGTGGGCGATGACTGCTGAGGTCTCCCCACTGATGCCATCCCCTGTTTCCTGGGCTCTTAGGAGAAGAAGGGACAATTCCTGGGTTTCCCTGAGGTTCTGGCACAAGCACCTTGCAACATAATTTGCACTTAAAAACCCTACACTCTTGTTCATTTTCATGTGAACATAATGACTGGAAAAAAATATTTTCCAACCAGCATCTGCTAATTCAAACAAAGCGCAATGCCACGGGCTCTCGAGAGAGTGCTGAGCTGCTCACATCTGTCTTTTATTCCAATAAAAGAGACAAATGGTAACAATAAGCAGCAAGTCTCCAACCTGGCCCTGGTGAGACAAGCCACTTCTCCCAAAGGATCCCTTTCTCTAATGGAAGTTTCCTCTTTCCAGCATGGCAAGCACTTGGCACAACAGGACTAAACACCCATCCAGGAAGGGCACAGTCTGATGGTGTTAAACTGGGATTTACTGTCATCACATGAAGCTGGCTACCAGTCAGACTAGATAAAAATAGCATCAAAAATTATGGAAATCTTGGAACAAAGTAGCCACAGCTCAGCAGGGTTTTCTTCGTTTGCTCTACTGCCAATCAACAAAGGGTCTTCTTCACCTCAAGACTTTAGTATGGCACATTTGGGCAACCCGAGGTCCCCTTGAACCTAAGTTTCATGGCCAAACCATCAAACCAGCCTGGCAACCTCCCTATGAGCTGAGCACAGCTAGAGCAACTCTGGAGCTGCCTGATTCCTCAGTCCATAATATTTCCAGCCACTGGACTGGTGCTTTCTGCATTGGTGGGAACAAAGGCACCTTTTTGTTGGAGCACCAAACTGGCACAACCAAGGGGCAGGAGGGGATTGATGAGTGAGTGCCGAGCACTGTGGAGGGCACGGGCTCCAGGACAAAGCTGATGGACATACCCAGCCCAGCCTGTGGTGGGGACTGACACCCTGTGTTGGCCTGAAGATGTTGTTAGCAGCCGTGGCTAGGGTCCAGGTCTGCAGCAGATACAGAGCTAAGCCCATGGTCACTGCACAGCACCAACCACAACCAACCCTTAGGACATGCTTTCCTTTGATGTGAGGCTTGGCAAGCTGGAGAAGTGTCCCACAAAAGGAGGGACTGAGATTCTGCAGTTACAAAAGGCAGCTCCATGTGCTAAGAGACTGTTTTAAAACATTGGGGTTAGGCTGGAAGACCTTTAAAGATCATCTAGTCCCAATCCCCTGCCATGGGCAGGGACATCTTTCTCCCGGATCAGGCACAGGAGGGCTCTGTTGAACTGCTGAAAAGAGCAATTTGCATCTTCTGCACAAGCCAGATATGACCCTCAGATCCCCAACCTGATCCTGGTGAAGTCACAGTTCATCCACAACCTCTGCATCCCACCTCTAAACGAACTAAATGCAGCCTCTGCATCCCACTGAATAAAGCATGGATCAGCACTCTGGCATCTCCATGGGCTTGGCAGCAGGTCACACCAGTGCTGGCATGTGGGATACACATATTGAGAAAGTAAGAAATTACAGCCTGAAAAATATTTCAGGTTGGAGCTTCTTAGCTCTGTTTCCAGCCTGATAAGCTGGTCCAGCTGAAGGCCAGGGAAAATCTCTCCCAGCATGATAACTTGGTCAAAATAGAGAGGAATTAATAACAAGATAAAACACCTGTTGTGTGTGTGACCAGGCCCTGGGAACGAGGTGTCTACCCTCTGAACCAATCATCTTTTTCTGCTCTTGAAGTTACGAGTCATGTTATAAAAACCAGTGTATTTCTAAATAAACTTCTCTCTCTTTCCTGTCATGAGAGATGACCATGTAGCTGTGCATCTTATTTCCGCCGCACCTAAGGAGTTAACACCCCATTCCACGGCTACACTGGCCCTCACCTTGCTGATCCTTGCTGATGTGGGCATCACAGAATCCTTTGGATTGGGAAACTCCTCCAAGGTAATTGAGTCCAGCATGTGACTGATTCCCACCTTGTCACCCAGCCCAGAGCTCTGCGTGCCATGTCCAGTCATTCCTTAGACACCTCCAGGGATGGGGACTCCACCACCTCTCTAGGAAGCCCTTTCCAATGCTGGACAACACTTTCCATGAAGAAATTCCTTTTGATGTCCAACCTGAACCTCTCCTAGTTCAGCTTGAGGCAATGCCCTCTCATCCTATCTCTTGTCTCTCCTCCTGAACCGTGGTTACAAAGTGTGCCAACTTCAGGTTGCTTCATATGGACCAGCCAGTCCAGCTCTACAGCCCTTGGAACTGCTGTAGGAGGAAAGTCCTACAGCACCAATTAGTGGTGTGAGGAGATTTTCTGAGGTCTAAAGGGAATGCTGAAGTAGTGGCAGAGGAAGACTTCAACTTTCTAGGTGTTGAAGAAGTCAGTGTAGGCTGGGAATGGCTGTGCCAGAAGAAATGATGCTTCTGCACTAAGTCAGTGAAGCCATTGAAGAACTCATCTGTCCTGGTGGTGCCATTCCAGTCAGTGACCTGGGTGTTTTTCCAGCCAGGCATGTTTTGTTCACTTCACAAATGGGAATTAAATGTTCCAACAGTCTGCAAGGTTTGGCTGCTTCTTCAGAGGTAAATACTTGTCTGGAGAGGGAAAAGGGTGGTATTCCTGAGTTTGCTGAATTTTATGATCACCTGGAACTCGCATAGTCCATCCTGTCCTTCTGAGACTCATGGAACGGGTGTCAGTTGAGGCTGTTAACCCTTTCAGCAGCCTGGGGGAAGGGGAGCTGTATTTTGGTGGAGCTTCTTCCACCCTGTGGTCCCAGGGGACACTCCATGCTCTGTCCCTGATCACCATGGTACCTTTGATCCTCCCCAAGCGCAGGGAACCCAGAATTGTATTGGAGTGATGGATGGGGCCAGTCTGAGACCTTTTCCTCACACAGGAGGGGTAGGAGGCAGTGGGGTGCCTTGGGACACGGCACAGACAACATTTTGGTGGGTGGGATCCATCCTGGAATTCTGCTGTGCCCCACAGCTCTCCTTCCTTGGTGGCGCTTCAAAAGGTGGGTTGAGCAAGAACCTCTTCTGGCTTTACCCATGTCCTCAACAGGAGGGCAAACTACTCCCTTGTTTGTCTTCCTGGCTCTTGCAGTCCCACTCCAGCTCTTTTTATAGGTTGGGAAGAAGTGCCTTGAGTTTCTGAGTTGTCTTGGAGGCCAAACACATAGGGAGGAGTCGCAGCTAGAAATAGGGCTGCTCTCTGCTCCTGCATTCCAGATTTTTTATTTTTTTAGCTGAAATGTCCGAATTTGAAGAGTCCCATTGCCGCAGGCACGGAACTGGTAACCATCCACATTTTTTCCATTCACATTGAGTCTTCTTTCTCCTTTGCTTTATTTCCAGTGCCCTCACACCAGCCACTGAGCCCCCCTCAGGATGATTTTCCTGGCAAATGGGGTCTGTCAGCCCTGCCTGTGTTTTCTGTAACCCCCAGATTTCACCCCTCAACACAGCTGGTTTGGCAGGAGAACTCCCTGAGGAATTAGTAATGTCTGGGGGGTGGAGGAGCAATCAGGTACCAGCCAAAGCTTCTGAGTGGCAAGCAAAGAACTCAGACTAAATATCCAGGAATTTCTGCCTACAGGGAGGGAAGCAAAGCATTGGCAGAAGCATGGATGCAAATAAACCAGACCAAAGAGGAGAAATTGTTGGACAAAACCTGTGGTTTCCAGCCAATTATTATCTGGGATTTTGGCTGTGGTGCTATGCTGGGGCAGGGGCATGTGGACAGAGCTGCCCTGGGACAGCATCCACAGCATCCTGAGGTCAGCTCCTCTCTCCCATAGGAGAGGGTATAATTAACTGTGTCACGTCTATTTTCCATTAATCCCTTAATACTTGGATACCATTGTGGGGCATACCCTAGCTTCAATCTCCCCTCTGAGCGTTTTTTTTTAGCACAGAACCATTTTGGGTCCCTGCTGCCCCTTATCTGTCAGCTTCCAGAGTGCCGTGTGTGTGCACCAGCATCTCTGTGAGCTGGGAATGTGACATGCCCGGGGAAAAATAAATCTGGGATCAAATCTGAACCAATCTTTCTGCTAATCAGCCATCACATGGAATTGACAATTAGCCAGTGTCCCTGAAAGATCTTTTATAATTTTAATTATTTTCCCTCCTTTTCTGCAACATTCACTAGCTCTGGGAGCAGTTGCAATCCAACTTCTCTTCCCATCCACAGGGAAAAGAGATTTTTCACGTTGTGGGAATGCTAAGAACTATGGAATCCTGTCAGAGAGGTGAAGTCTGTCAGGCCCTTTCACTGGACAATAAGCAAATTTTGGGTACCTAGTCCCAGCACCTCCAAGGGATTCTTTCTTTCCAGCTGCCGCAGGAAGTGCTATGATTCCTGCTTGGGGAAATAGCAAGCATCTCATGAACAGAGTGTGTAGTCATGGTGAGGTCTTCTGCTTCTTCCCATGGGTATTTCCATCTTTCCCAGCGCTGGAGGGTAAGGATGGTGCTCAGCTCCTTCCACAGCAATCCCTGACTTGTCCCACAGCCTGGGTGTTTCAGGACCTGGATGTTTGCTTCTCCCCCTGAAGATGTTCCAGGTCCTGTGTTTATGTTCAATATGCTCTTCCAGAAGGAAGCAGCATTTGGAAATTCCCATCAATTGTCCCCATATGGATTTGTTTCTCTGCCTCACCAGGGTACAGCAGAGGAGCTGGTCGTGGTGGTTGAGCTATGCTCAGGGTGCTCTGGGTTGTTTCTAATAATATCATACAGCAGATTTCTTGCACATTTTTCTTTATTCATCCAAAAAAGTAAAAAACCACATCATCGGAACACAAAGGATTTTCTCCACAGAAGTACTGGGTGCAGCTCCCGTAGTCCTCCGGCTGGTGCCTGGCTTAGCCATCCATCACCTTCACTGAGGCCACTCTGATTCTTGTGGCTTTTGTGTCCCAAGAGCCTTATCCCTATGTCACTCCACCCAGCCCTGTCACATCCCAGCTCAATATGTCCCCAGCAGGAGGATGTTCTGGGGACAGGGAAGGCGGGAGGGGGGATGAGGACCAGGGTGCCCTGTGCTGGGTTGGGCCAGCCTGGCAGTGGCTGACAGTTGCTGAATTGCTGGAAAAAGAAGGAAATTGGGTGTGTTTAGTGTCTTTCGGAGCCAATTCCTCGTGTTTGGGTGTCCCATATGCCCCTCTGCCAGCATCGATGGTATTGTCTGTGTTCCTGTGAGTTGCATTCAAGGGCAGAGATTTCACTCCCACATTAAACCCCCTAGAACAACATGGAAATCGTGGGGCTGCCCTTCCCTCTGCCCTGATGAACTCCAGCAGGGGAATCCCTGGGATGCAGAACCCTTCAGGCGCCCCTCTTCCCACTTTCATCCTGCTGTGGAAGATGTATCATCCTGCTCATAGGGCCAGAGGAGGCAGGGAACAGAGTGGCAGGCACAGCCCTGCACGCCCAGCCCATTCCAGTGCAGAATTACACATGGGGGATGCCCCCCATGCCATGGGGAACCAGTGGCTCCCAGCACAGGAGGCATCCCCTGCTGCTGGAAAAGCTCCCGATGGAACTGTTTCTTGTTGCCTGTGCTTATTCCAAGTGCCTCCCATCCGTTTTCCCAATGCTTCAAGTAGGCACAGGCATGTTAGCACACCCAGAGTGTGGTTTCATGCTTAGTGCCCCTCCAGCCTCCGTGCTGGGGCTGGCCAGAGCAGGACAGTGCAACCCTTCTCCTTGGCCTGGGTGAGCCCAGGTGTATGCTGGCAGCGCTTCAGACAGTGGTATTTATTTCCACACAAGGAAAATCAGGAAAACCAAATATTTATATCTCAGGATGGGATTTTGCAGCCTGTTGTGTGGAATCGTGCCTGCTATTCCCTCCTCGGTCATCTCAGACAGTCAGCAATAACACATGAAACACAGTTTTCTTTATGTGCTGGTTTTTTTTTCACCTTGGCCTCCACCCTGGTCGCCTAGCCCTGCCAACTCCTCAGGCCCTTCTCACACCCAAGGAGCAGGCAGCTTGCCAGGTGCTTCTAGCAAGGCAAAGTTATGGGGCTGTTGCAGGAACATCACTTGTGGCAGGAACAGCCACAGGCGCTGGAGAGGTGTTGGATGCAGGAAAGGGGACTGTTAAGAGAGCACAAGGAAAGCTTGAACTCGCATAGCAGAGAATCCTGGAATGGTTTGGGTTGAAAGGAACCTTAGAGACCATCTCACTCCACCGCTTGCCATGGGCAGGGACACCCTCCACTAGACCAGGTTGCTCCAAGTTTTACCCAGCCTGGCCTTGGACACTTCCAGGGATCCAGGGGCAGCCACAGCTTCTCTGGGCAGCCTGTGCCAGGGCCTCACCACACTCACAGGGAGCAATTCCTTCCCAATATCCCATCTATCCCTGTCCTGTGGCAGTGGGAAGCCATTCCCCCTTGTCCTGTCACTCCAGGCCCTTGTCCAAAGTCCTTCTCCAGCTCTCTTGGAGCCTCTTTAGGCACTGGAAGGAGCTCTAAGGTCTCCCTGGAGTCTTCTCTTTTCCAGGTGAACACCCCAAGGTATCCCAGCCTGTCTCCAGAGCAGAGGGGCTCCAGCCCTCAAGGTTCACCCAAAGGGTTTCATCCTGGCACTGGTGCACATGAGGCGATGCCAGGCAGGGAATTTACCATGTCATTTTTAGCTGTCATTTGGGCTCCTATTTACTCCATTACCAGCCCTTGGCCCCTCTGCAAACCCGCGCCTCTCCAGAGCTCCACAGCCCTTCTGGGAAGCAACTGTTTGGGACATAGGGAGTTGGACGGGGTCTTGGTAGCTGGGGTGGGGGGAGGGAGCTGGGAAGTGGCCTTTGTGGCCAAAGCAAGCAGCCAAACCTGTGGGAGCACTGGGAGGAGCCAGCATTGCTGTGAGGCAGCATTGCCTGCTCTGCTCCAACCTCCCCCTGCAACCACACAGCACTCCAGTGTGAGCAGGCTCAGGGCTGGAAACTGTCTCCAGGCTGGAAGTATGTTGCATATTTCCTATAAATACCTCAGCTGCTGCCTGTTAGCCAGAGGTAGGCACAGCACCTTCATGCCCCCCACAGCCCCAGCACTGCTGAGGGGGCTGCAGGCAGGGGCTGGCCAAGGGCTGGCCTCATAGGACGTGGTCTGATGCAGGGAGGACACGTGCTGTGACATTTCTCAACCTATTGCATCCAGTGGTTTCACTTCAGGCGAGTTTGTTCCCCCTTTGCTACATGTCTGCAACAAAACTGTTCATATTTAGGACTTGTAGGAGGTGCTGAGGTGTGTGTGCCTGTACTGGAGCATCCACACAGTCTCCTGCTCCCCTGTCCAGGTTCACATGGATGTAAAGCTCAGGAGAAGGTTTGGGAAGCTCCTGGGAGGTGGTTATGGGCTGGGCACTGAGCTGAGCATCGCGCTTGGCATTGCCAGGCTCTGCTGTCTCAATTCAAGGGGCAAGCAAAAGCAGATAAATAAAGTGATTCTTCTGATGGGGCAATTGAAGGATCACCTGAGGCAAATGTTTGGAGATTCACGAGGGCCTCACTATGCTTTGGGGGAGGGAGGAAGGCACCTGAGGGCAGACACTGAATGTGTTTTGGCACTGTGCTTCATGTGAAGCCTCAGCTCCCCATTTATGAAGTCTCCAGGGTAGAACTTGGCAACTTTAAAAGGAAGTGAGTGGGAGATGTGTTTTATGGCTTTAAACTGAGAGTAAGTTTGGATTGGGTATTAGGGAGGAATTCTTCCCTGCAAGGGTGGTTGCCCAGAGTAGCTGTGGCTGCCCCATCCCAGGAAGTGTCCAAGGCCAGGTTGGATGGGGCTTGGAGAAGCCTGGGATAGTGGAAGGTGTCCCTGCACATGGCAGGGGCGGAATGAAATGGGCTTTAAGGTCCTTTCCAACCCACATCCTTCTGGGATTCTATGATCTATCAACCATCTTCTGAGTCACTGGTGACATTGAGCCAGATATGGAAGGGCTGCAAGCAGAGAAAGGAGGACAAAGTTGGGGGTTGTTGATGGAGGGGTCAGTGGACTCATGGCTGGGGGTAAACATCCCCATGGATGGGGAGAGCTGCTGGGGGCATTGACCCCTGTAATCTTTGGGGTTTGCAAGGTGGTGGGTGACATTGGAGCTCCGGTCCCTGTGAGCCCAGGAAGCAGTGAGGGTCAGACATGGCAGGATGAGCCAGTTCCCACTGCAGCTGTCTCCTTTGCTGACCCTGTTTCCTTCTTCTGGGCATTGGCTCATCTCAGTGGTGTCAGCGTGAGGCAAGAAGGAAGCAGCACCACAGCAAAGCATTGTGCTTGTGCAAAGGAAGAGCCAGCCTGGGGGTCCTAGGAGGGTACCCAGATAACCTGCATATAAGGATGATGCTGCAGGGGACCCAGGAGACATCTGCAACGATGAGCAAGTTCTCCCATTAAGTGTGAGCTTAAGTGTGCAGGTTTACATCCCACTGCCATGATTCACCTGTGCCAGCCCCTTACCTCCCTCATGGTCCTACATTTCTTCCCCATGTTTAACCTGACCCAACCCTTGTTCAGTTTAAAATCATTGTCCTGTCGCCAGAGGTGCAGGCAGCTCCCAGGGGGTCTCAGAAGATGCTTGACTTTTTGGGCTGTCAGCACACATGGCTGGATCATGTCACATTTGTCACCTGCCAGAATCCCCCAGTTGTCTCCATCCATCCATCTATTAAATCAGTAGTGGTAGAATACGCTGAATCATATAGAGTCAGTGGATCCAGGATATGGAGGGCCTGCAAGTGGAAACAAGAGGACAATGTTGCGGGTCATTGGTGGGGGTAAATGGCCCCATGGATGGAGAGAGATGCTGAGGATGTTTATCCTCAGAGACCTTTGGGGTCCCCACAGACCTCCCTAGTCTGTGCTGGCACTAGGGATTGCCCTGGTCCAGGTCCATGATCTTGCTCTTGGCCAGTCTGAATCTCATGAAACTCCCATGGACCCACTGCTTCAGCCTGTCTAGCTCCCTCTGGATGCCCTCCCTTCCCTCCAGCCTGTCGATGGCACCACTCAGCTCAGTTTCTCCCTTTCTATGGGTTCCCAGCCCTCCACACCAGGTTGGAAACAGGAGTTTCATCTGCCTCTGGTTTGGATGGGAGGATCTATCTACCTGTCTCCTTGGAACACTGGCAGGAGCTGGAAGCAGCAAGGGGGAGAATGCTGCTTATCCCACCTCTCCCCTTTCCCTCTTGCATTTTTAATCCCATTGGCATTGTATTGCTGCTCTCTGAGCTCCTGCTCACCTTGGAGCAGCCCCACTGAGCAATATTCCATGAGGGTGTGCGGTTGCTGTAACACCAACAGGGATGGATTGAACAAGGAGCTAAAAATACCAAATGATCAATAATGGCACCATGAACCTGGCTTTTTTTTTTTTTTTTTAAGAAAATCTCTATATTGACAACTCAACCAAGTGGCTTCCTGTAAAGGCAGTAGGGGTAGTGGAGCTCGGCTCCCTGCCCACACACTATGCTAGCAGCAGCTTCACCCACATCCCTCTCTCCATGGGGATCCCTGTGGTCTGCCCTGGGAGCCCTTCTGGATCTCCTGCCTGGGGTGATGTGGAAGGGCTGCTCTCCTCCCTGCTCACCATGCTTACCGGTCGTGGTGAGCAGCTGGGGGAGCTTGGTGCTGAAATAACCCCTGGGCTGCCCACTCCTGTCTGCTCCATGCCGGCACAGCCCTGGGCGCAGCTGCCAGCCCTGGCCATGTGCCTGCTTCAGGCTGATCTGCTTTTTCCTCTCGCTTTCACATGTCCAGGAAACTGCAGCATTACAAGGATTTGAAAATGGCCTTGAGCTTTTTAAGCACTGCTCCCAAGCGGATATTTTTCCTAAATCAAGATTTGCAAAGGTATCTGGGCATGAGCCAGCCAGGGGGATTTCCAGAAGTGTTGGAGCAGCCAAACACCCTTTAAATCTTCCTCCATGCAGTGCAGGGTTGGGGCTGGAAGTAGCTGGTTCACCAGGACTATGACCATTTGGGGACATTTTTTACATCACCAGTGTCAGCATGAGGATTTTTCAAAGGTTGTTCATCAATGGATCTCTTTGGAAAATCACAGTGGGCTGAGTCCTGAGGCATTTGGCTGTACTGCAGTATCTGGATCCAGAGAAACTCATCACACCCCCAGCTCCTGCCAGTGCTGTTCCATCCCTGTATCCTGACTAATCCATGATGTGGTGCTGGCAGTGGGGAGCGTGCCTGGTGCATGTCTTGGCTCTGTTTTGGAGATATATGGAGCAGTGCAGTAAAGCTGATCCCTGTTAGTGTTCTAATATCCCACTCAGTGGGGAGAAAAGCCCTTGCCACCAGTGTAGTGAGAGTAAGGTGGGTTTTTCCTCTAAATCCCACTATCCCAAACACCCCCAATGCCCAGCATTCACCCCCTGCTCCTAAAATGCAAGCTCCTCACACAGCCAGTGCTGCTTATCCGGCTCCAAGGACCAGGCACCAAACCCAGCCTAACCCAGCCTCCTCAGCACATCCTGCAAGGCAGTGCTCCAGGGCTGGAAAGCTGCTGGAAAAAACTGAAACCTGAAAAAACAGAATTGTTTTCTAAGTGCTTGGTGGTTTCCCAGTGAACCTGCTGTTCTCCCTAGAGCTCTGAAAATGCCAGGATCCTGGAGCTCCCATACCAGAACAATGCTTCAGCAGCATTAGGCAGGTGTAAGCCATGGAGCAGGATTAGTTTATTGTGAGCTGGGGAGGTGGGTTTAAACTGCTGCTGCAGTGGAAGAGCTGGGAAAAAATACCATTCTATGAGGAAAATTAATTTAGTAGTCTGAATCCAAGGAGCTGATTGAAAGCACAGCTCTGGTTTGGTTCATTCCCTTGGGGAAGACTTGGGAAATACAGAGAGATCAAGGAGCAACAGATATTATTAGTCATCCAGGAGGGAGGTGGCTGCAGGGGAAGAGGGTTTTTAGTGGAGTATTTTTAGATGTGGTAAAATGAACAGAAGGAGAGGAAAAAAGAGGGAAGGAGACCTTTGAGAGGCACATAAATGCTCCCTGGAGCAGCTTGGCCCAGGCTTCCCACTCCCGTCCTGAGCATCAGCTCAGGCGGAGATTTGCCCCAATAGAAACCAGAGATGTAAAAGCAATAGAAGCCAAAGCCTTAGAGAGCATTTCTGAGGAGCCTCTCTGGGCTGCAGTGACAAAAGGCCACACTTGCTGAGACATTTCACCTTAATTCCCATCATTTTAATGGGAGGTGATTGCTGAAATAGAGTTTAAAAGCTGCTTGCGGAGCTTCCGGCAGGTGGGGGAAGATGCTGAATGTCTCTTCTTTTTTCATCTGTCGTGATCTAAACCACACATATCATTCTGGAAGCTGGCAGGAGAGTCATGGAGCTGCAGGAGGGTGGAGGATGCTTCCAGGGTGGAGAAAAGGGACTTGGAGTGAAGCACCCAAGAAGATTCAGTACAGCCGGGGGAGGATCTGCACCTCTCCAGATCAGACCAGAGGATGATGAATGAAGGCCCTCAGGGTACAGGGTGAAGCAAGGAGCTGCCTCCCCCCGGGTTCTCCAGGAAAGCAGCTCTCACTTTGCCTTCCCTATTCCCTGTAGGAAAGGCTCCTTCCTACCCCGGTGGAGGCAGTGCCTGTGATGCCCTGCAGTTGTGCAGCAGTCCCATCAGTGGTCTCCTAATTCCCTCTATCCCACCTGGACAGGCTTGCTAGGGCCTTTGCAAGCACATCCCAAATAGTTGAGATGGGATGCAGCCCTGGAGAGGGTTTCTGGAGCCTGGGATGAAGCATGTGGATTTGCACATCTGACTGGGATACTCTCTGTATCCCCCGCTCTTCACACCTGGGAATAACCCAAGAGCACCCTGGGGCCGGGAATGCCTCTTCACCCTCACAGTGATGCAGTGAACTACAGCAAGGAACTCCCCCGGGAAGAGCATGAAATTCCACCTCAGTGGATCCCTGAAGTGATGGGATTTGTCCCCATAGGCTGCACCAGCCTTTCTTGAGCACTGGATTGGTTGGGTGCTGTCATATCTGCTTGGTGTTTCCAGCTTTCCTGGCCCCTCTGGACCCGAGATTTCCCTTTGCTCTGAGGATCCTCCCAAAATTGCTTTTAAGTTAATTTCCAGATTTTCTCCTCGAGCTGCCTTGGTCTGATTTTTTCCCCCTGGCTGAAGCTCCCCCCATGCTGTGAACCCAGGTGGATTTGGAGCTCTCTGCCTTTGATTCCTGGTGGTGTCCAAACTCTGGGCTTTGCCAGCTGGAGCAGCTCAGCCACGAGGAACCACACTGCAGCCGTGGCCTCAAATACTTAGATGTCCTGGCTCTGCAGGAGACCCTGGATACCTTCCCTCTGAGCTGAGCACTTTGTTCAGGGGGAGCTGGTCTGAAAGCTTGATTTGGAAAATTAAGGTTAATGATGATGAGCTGGTTTTAATTTGGGGGATTGAATAAGGATGCTGGGAGCACAAAGCCTGTGAGTGGGGGGTGTAAGCAGGTTTCAGTGGCATTACAGCATGTCACCAGTAACTATGAAAAAATGGATGTATCCTGCTTATTATTTTAGAGGCTATTTTCCATGCAGGTGACGTTGTAGAGAAAGTCCCATCTATCCTGTGCGTGTGGGAGGGACTGGGTGTAGTTCAGATCCTCTTTGGTTTTGGCTGTGCTCTTTGCGTACCTGCCATAAGGTCTCTTCATGCAATTGAGCCATTAATACTTGATGACCAAGTGCTGATATTGCAGCACTGTGGCCTCTGGGTGCTGTGGCTTGGCTTCTTGGTAACTCTTGGAGATGGTGCCTAGGAAATTCTGGACTGCACCTCCAGGATATCCTGGGGCAGCAGGAAACAGCGGTGGTGGCACTGAGTTCAGAGTGATGCTAAACTCAGCTAAAGGGGAATTAATTAATTCCAGGATCCCTTTAAGTGGGGGGAACGCTAGGCTGGAGGGTGGGCTGCACAGCAAGGAGCCAAGCTTTCACTTTTCATGTTGAGAACACAGTTGGGAGTTGCTCATTGAGGGGCTTCACTGCAGGGAGGACACAAAACCTGGCCCCATGATGGCACCTGTGACAGGAGCAGGTACCCTCAGTAGGGGTAGGTGCCTGCCCTGATTGCAGAGCATTGATCCATGCTCATTCCCAGGCTCAGAGCAGCATCCAGGCTCTGTTCCTGAAGGAATTTGGCTGCTACTTGAAACCATCTGGTCTAGCAAAACACATTTAGTCCAGCAAAAAACCTGTGAGCTGTGTGCTCCGAGACAAGCAGTGCTGCTGAGCAGTGCTCTGTCCATCTGGCTGTCCATCCCAGGGATCTCACAGGGGCTTTAGCAACCAGCTGACGAAAACACAACCTGGACTTGGCCCTAAAAGCTCCCCCAAGGCTGGGATGAACTGGGTGGTTGCAGAGCTGGGTGTTGGGAGAGTGCAGGAGTGGCAGCACTCTGTCCCCTCAGGGATGTGGGATCCTGTTATCTCATTAAGAGAGGCCAAGTCACCATCCCAGAGTAAGTGGCTGAGGCGTGACTAGACTGCAGTAATCCCGAGGGATTAGTGTGTTGGCTGGGTTGGCCCAGCAGCAGCACTTTGTGCTCCTCTGCCGGCAAGCCAAGGGACTGGGCAGTGCTTTGGGGTTGCTTTCAGGAGATTCACTGAGTGATAGAAGAATTGTTTGGGTTTCTTTTGTGCCTCCCGTCAGAAAATGTTCCTTGAGCACAAGGAGGAGCTGGGGAAAACCAAAATCCTGCCTGGATGCTTTCCTGTCTCTCGGTGCGGTCATGGTGGTCAGTGAGCCCTGCCTGCCTGCCCATGGGACGGGCTTTGACCAGGGGCTTGTTACCACGCTGGTTTAATTGCTTTTGTTATTGGAATCAAGATGCTAGCAGCCGAGTGGGCACTGGAACAAGGGAACCCTGGGCAGGTCCCAGACAGACCTACCGGTGTAGCTTCAGCCCCAGGCACAGAGATGGGGCAGGGGATGGAGCAGGGGGGATTGACAGAGAATGGACCAGGGGGCAGACACAGGGGTAGGGAGTCTGACAGCAAGTAAGAGAGGGGTCTGGCAGTGGAGTAGAGGGTCAGGCAGTGGGGTAATTAATTAATTAGGGGATGGTGCAGGTGGTACAAGGGATGAGGCAGGGAATGGGGCAGGAGGCCCGGGATGGGGCAGCATATCTGGCAGTGGGGCAGGAGATGGAGCAGGGCAGCAGGGCTGGGCCGCCGCGCCGAGGGATGCGGCGCTCCCCAGCTGCTCACCGTCTGGCCATCATNCTCCGCCGCCGCTGCCTGGCAGAACGTTCCAGCGCCGCCGCCCCGCGGAGCCGCCGCTATGGGCACGGCCAGCGCCGTGGGCACCTCGCCGCGCTGAGCCCGTGCCCCGACCCCCGCCATGGAGCTGGGCAAGGTGGTAAGTGCTCCTCGAGGACCCGCGCGCCCCTCCCGGGATCGCATCCAGGGAAGCTCCTTCCCGGGGAAGTTCGTTACCCTCGATACCGGCTGTTCCCGGAGGAACATCGCGGGGAGCGGGGATGATTCGTGTGGCGGCGGGACCCACCGGCGGGTACGGGGAGCTCGTCTCCGTGGTGTTGCGGAGCTCCCCGTGCGGCTGCGGCCGGGGCGGGTTCGCTCCCACATGCCCGTGTGAGTCGTCTTCCACCAGTCCCCGGCTCGGCAGGGTTCAGGCCGTGCCACGAGCGCCCGTGTCCCCGCGGGCGTTGGTGTCCCCATTGCACCCGTGTCCCCGCGGGCGTTGGTGTCCCCATTGCACCCGTGTCCCCGCGGGCGTTGGTGTCCCCATTGCACCCGTGTCCCCGCGGGCGTTGGTGTCCCCGTGCACCCGTGTCCCCACGAGCACTCGTGTCTCCATGCATCCACGTTGCCATGTCCGCACGAGCACCTGTGTCCCCGCGTACCTGTATCGCCATGCACCTGTGTCCTCGTGCCCAGTGCTGCTGTCACAACTCCTCCGGCCCGTGGGGCCTGCCTCGAGCCCAGGTAGAAGGAATGGAAACAAGTTTGGGGTAAGAAGTGGGTTTTTGTAGGGACTGTTCCTACAGGGAGCGTGTTCACCCCTGTGCTGCTTGCCTGGGAAGAGGGATTTGGCTTTTCCCGGTGCTCCAGCAGGTCCCTCAGATGCAGCATTGAGCCCACGTGGTCGTGGCTCTTGGCACCATTGTGGGATCCAGACATCCTGGGGGGATAACGGGGGAGGGATGCCCCAACCTGCTCCCGGGAGTTGCTGCTCACCCAGAAACATTGCAAGGAACGATTTCCACCAATACCAGATCCCAGCTTAATTTTGGAATATCCTGCTAGGGCAATACACACCACCATGTTCCTGCTGGGGTGATGCTTCCCGAGAAAGGTGGGTCCTGGATGGCAGATGATGATAGAAATGCACATCTGGATGAGCTCTTTGCATCTGCTCCCCAAATCCTCCATCCTCACTGCTTTATCTCTTCCTATTCCAAAAAATGCCCAAATATTTGCATCTGTGGAGAAGCAGAAGACTCTGGTCAGCATGGCTGGGAATGTTTCAGGAACGTTTGAAGGTGGTGGAAGACGTTTCTGGGCTGCTGACTCTGGCAGACACAGCCAGACTCCTTCCCCAGACAGAAATCACCATTGCTGGAAGAGATTATCGTGGTGTAAAATCTCCATTTAAAATTAAAGGCCTGGCTATCGGGGCAGCTCATGGGAAAGGCTCCAGCTGCAGCCAAACCAGCTGGGCATGTGGGGCAGGATTGACAGAGTGCCCTGAGCAGTAATGGGTTGATGTGCATGTTTTCTTGGAGGGATGCAGATCCTTGTGTTCTCCCTGGATTTCTGCCTCTCTTCGGATCCAGCCCCCTGTGATGGGCTCCGGTTGTGCTCTGGGGTTGGAAGTGCTGGGCAGTGGCAGCCTGGGCTCTGAACTTTACAAAGTCGGTTTCCCCCAGTTGGTCCTTGTGAGGTCTGGATTTTGTAGCCTTGCTTTTTGCTAGCTGTTCTCCCCAAAATTGCTTCTTACCATGCTTTTTTTTCCCCCTAAGGTTTATCTGTGTATTGGAAAAGTCCACATTCCTTAAACCAGTTTTAAAAATTCCATGTCCAAATAATTAAACTGCATTAAGTTGTTTATGGCTAGAGGAATCTAGTTGCCCAGCACTCCAGGTGCTGTTTCCTTGTGGTGGGCAGTGATGTGTTCACTGTGGTGAACTCTCATTTCTGGGAGCCAAACCCTCCCTGGGATCATTCCAGCTCTCCCCTGCTGGCATCAAGTATCTCACTGGAGCCCTTAGGACCCACCACAGATTGGCTGGCTGGTTGTCTTCCTTCTTTCCTTTGCCTCGAAGGTGGAGGAGCAATTGCATCGCACTGTCTCATCCTACCCCATCTCTCCCGATGGTGTGGAACTTGGGATTTACACCGGAGGCTCAGGAAGAGCCAACGGTGGGTCAAGTCCTTGTATACACAGCTCATGGGTGAATCCTCCTATGGATCCCAACCTCTGTTACCCTCAGCAGGAGCTGGCAGCTGGTGGAGTGGGCTGTCCAGGCTCATTCGAAGTGGACATAATGGGCATCCTACAACTTTATTTTGGTTTTCCTACTGGGTTAACAGCACTACAGCTCTCAAGGCAAAGGCATGCTAGGAGTCAGCTTCCAGCCTCGCATGTCTCCTTGTGGTTGGAGACCTCTGAATCTCGCACCACCACTCCATTTCCTGGCCCAGGTGTTTTTTTCCCTGGAAATGTCACCTGTGCTGGAAGAGCTCCATAACACTCCTGTATCGGACAGGACATTGCTGAGTGCCGGAGGGGCCGGTGGTGTCATTGATCTGAAGTCATCATACTCCTGAGCTCAGGGGGGCAGACCTGGAGGCAGCAATGCCAGAGCAAGGTCTCTGCCAACAAGAGCATCATGGCCATGTCATTGGATTCCAGCATGGCTCACGGAGCCTGTTGCCATCTTCCTGGTGACTCTGTTTTGGGGTGTTCCATGTGCAAGGTATGGGACAAGGTGACACCAAACACCTAGACTGGTATCACTTGGGGTTCAGGGCTGTCTCTTGGTCCTCCCCCTGTTGGCATCTGGGCTGGTGACATCAGCATCTTCTCCTGGAGAGGGACATCTGAAGCCACCACCACTGGGAGTGACCCCGATGGATGCAGTGAAGTTTTGGCATCTCTGTCACTGGAATATGTCACTGGTTTGGGGAAAATGGTTGTTTTTATGGCCCAAGCAGTGGGAAATCTGAGACTTGTGTCATTTTGGGAACTGTTTTCATCTGGAGGGAGCAGGAGGTGAGAAGAGTGGCAGCATCTTCCAGGGTATGCTCACAGAGCCTGGACAAGGAACTTCATCCCTGGAGCAGCTCCAGGATGTAGCCGGCCAGGAGAGGAGCACTTGTTTTTCAAACGCATGGATTCAGCAGCAGATGCAGCCAAATAGCCTGGATTAAGTGGTAGGAAGGTATTTTTCACGTCTCCTGACTCCCTGCTCCCAAGAAGCCCATGGGACTGAGCAGAAAGTCAGGTTGACCATCCTCCTGTCCCATACGTAGAAATATATCCCTGGATTTTGCATTCCGTGTGGCTGGCCAGGCCTGTCAGCGTTGCTTTCCTGCCTTCCTGCCTCCCTTTTCCTCTAGCTGCTGGCAGGCACAAAGCCAGGCTTGTTTCCTGCTGCTGCTGTCAGGCCACAGGTGCCAAGCATGGGGGGACCGCAGCCACCCCAACGGTTCCCAGGAGTGGAGCATTGACCACCCCAGGTGTTATCCAGCTGGCTTTGTTCCAGGGTTTTGCTGAACAAAACCATTCCTTGAGTCCCATCGAGGCTGGGATTTGACATTAGCTGCTGGAGGTGGGTGGTTTTTAAAGAGAGATGTGCCCTTGAGAGTGTTCACCTGCTTCCTATGTCCTGCATACCTCCAGGGCCTGAGCCAAGCTCTGCTTTACTGGGATTTTCATTTTAATTAAGCCCGTGGATTTTGTTTGCAGGCGTGTTGTAGTCAAGTCTTCCTGCTCACTCCCTTCTCCGAAGCTCCTGTGTCTGCAGGGCCTGTGAGCGGTTTTCTGGAGGTACACGCCATCCCGGCTCTCCATTTATAGAAAGGAATTAAGGAGAAATGAGGGAGCATTACTAAGAGGATTTGCACTGCGACTTACTCAGTTTCTCCAAATAATTTGCAGTAGCTCTGGATTCTTTAATCAACACTCGTTTCCTTTTGGAAATGAAAGAAGCGGGAAGGCGTTGTGCTACTCCTGAGCCAAGCTTGGCTCTTTGCCTCCAAATGGGAAATTTTGCGTTCAGAGAGTGAGAGCATAATCTGGGGAGAACTGGTGGAGAGTGAGGGTGTGTGTGGCAGAGGGAAGTGTGTGTCAGGGCTCAGAAAGCCTCTGTCACCCTGACCCTCTTCCTCCATGCAGTTTTGGACTCCTCTGTCTGGAGTCTGCAGACGCATACCTGGAGACTTGACATGAGACCTGTCCATGGGTCACCCTAGTGTGGAGCTGTTGATGGCTCTGCCCTGCTGTAGGATCTTCTTGTGAGAAGGGCTGGATCAGGGATTGGGAATTCTTGTGGGACATAGCTAAGGTGGCTTGTCAAGCCATGGGCAGTAGACCTTCCGCAGGTTTCTGGGAATCGTCTTGGTGTTGCAGAGGGAGGAAAAGACTATTGGAAAGATCCCATTGCTCGGGGATAGATAGTCCCAGACTGCTCCTCTCCCAAATGGCCTGTGCCTTTCCATGCATGCGCCAGTGGCCAGATGGCAGTATCACCCTCGCACACCTCCTTATGCAATGGACCCCTCTGGACTGTCCTCCCACTTCCTGCCTGGCCTGTTGCACAAGAGGAAACGCTGGGGTTTCCTGTCCCAGTGGCAGGGTAGGGTGTGGGACTTCCCTGTGTCTCTGTCCCCTGCTCTGGTCACGAAACTGGAGCGGTGCTGGCAGTGCTGCCCAAATGTGTCCTGGTGGGTCAGAAGTCACCCTCATAGGTTGGAAGCTCATAATTAAATTAAAATTCTATCAACTGCAGGTGTGGAACGGTGGTAGGGAGTGGCATCTCTAAGTCAGGGTGAAAGACCTTCTGTGGAAAAGGGGTCTGGACTTTCTGTCCAGGCAGCCACTCCAAATTTCCCTCTGTTCTGACCCAATTTTGCAGCCAAATCACCCTCCCTGACCCTGCTTGTCCCCCGGAGGTAACAATTCCAGCCTTGGTCTCCTGCTGCTGCTCTGTGCTCCAACAGTTTGCTGATGTGGACACTGCCAGAGACACTGTTATGGCAATTTGGGCATGTCCCAAGTGGCTCCTGGGATGGGACCCCTGCCCTGCACTCCTGGGGATACAGTGTGAGAGTGGGGTGTCCACAAGTACACCCAGAAAGTGAGATCCAGCTTTTCCTCGGAAACCTTTCTGCTTTCCAGACAGATGTGTGTGCTTCAAATGGAGTTGAGGAATTTGGGGATGGAAGCTCCAGCTGGTCCCTGCCTGGAGCTGGGGACTGCCAGCCCCCATCACCCTGCCACTGTGTCTCCTCACTCTGGGAGGTCACTGGGGCTTCCTTGTTTGGAAAAAACTGTCCTTGCTTTGCTGGGAGAAGCTGGCACAAAAGAGCAGTTAAACTGGGAGCTCCATTTCTAGCTTTCCCAGGGACACAGCACGGCTTCCCTCCGGAGACCACCCCTGTTCTGGTCGTTGAAGGACGGCAGGAGTGGCTTCGGGAGAGTGGTGCCTACATCCTGCCTCTGGCTATGAGCTTCTGCTCCCCAGCTCTGGCTTTGCATTTGGCTTTTTCCTTGTGGTCCAGGACTCCATTCTGAGGTGGAATGTGCATTCAGATGCTGATCCTCCACTCAACACTGTGTTAGCCGGTTCATCACAACTGTCCTGACAGTCTTGGGGGCTTTGGGGCTGCAGACTGGGATTTTGGATGAGGACAAGCTGTCCCTGGAGCTGGATACATGGCATGTGTCACGGATGACTGTTGGGATGCAGACATCCTGCTCCAAGCTTCTAGGACATGGGCATCCCTCTCCAGACTGGCAGAGGCCCCTTCCTAAGCATTTTTTAAATGCTGAATTTAATTTTATGGTTTTCCTGACAAGGGGCTGTGGCTGGTGGGACAGGCAGAGCTGCAGAGGTGACTTCCCACTCTTGTCCTCATGCTTGGAATCTGTAGCCTCCATCCAGCCCCTCAGGAAGGGATGGATGGGTCTCTCCACTGCTGGTATTCCTTTCAGCTCTCCTTAAAAAACCAGCCCGAGATCCAGGTTCTGCTCTGGGTGCCTGGGATGGATGTCTTGCAACTGCCAATTCAGCTTCCCTGACACCTCAACATGGGCCTCCTGAATCTTGCTGATGACCTCCCATGTCGTCTCCATGGTCCTTACTGGTCACCACCCAGAGCCAGTAGGGATGGGGCTACAAACACCGT
This sequence comes from Rhabdornis inornatus, assembly GCA_013397075.1. Lineage (NCBI taxonomy): Eukaryota > Metazoa > Chordata > Aves > Passeriformes > Rhabdornithidae > Rhabdornis > Rhabdornis inornatus. The sequence goes on from VWZS01007510.1 coordinate 494,610, forward strand.
AGTACAAAACACATTGGCAGTGGCACCCCTGCAGCATACCTGGCTCATACTGGGACACCTGGACACAGTTTCAGCTAAGGGGATGTTTGGCTCTGGGTTGGGGGTGCAGCTGTGGGTGGGGTCTTGTCTGTCACAGGCCGTCGTCATTCCTGCACCAGCTGGCACATGTTTTGGTGGCGGAGGGGCTCCCTGGGGGATTCGGGCTGTACTCCACCACATTTGGGGCCTGTGGGCCCTTCCAGCCCCACTCAGCACAGACTCACCAGGGTCTGTAGAGGTGAAGCCATATGGGGCCACCTCAGAGAGGGCCAGGAAGCAGGGTTGCAGCAAGGACTGTAGTGAAAAAGGCATTGAAATTAATCTCACAGCTTTAATTGGTTTATATCAGTAATGAGCTACTTCTGGCAGTGCTGAGCCAGACAGTTCTTCCCTTGGCAGCAGGATGTTCATGGAAGCAGCTGCCAAGGAGGTACTTGGTGATGTGTGAGCTTGGGGAGAGGATGACCCTCAGCTGGCGTTTTTGTATCCCCATGAAGGATCAGAAATGGGGTAGAGTTAAAAATCCTGCCTGGAAAATGCTTCCAGTGGCTGCCACTGCCTTCCATAGGATAAATGGTGGCTGGCTGTGCTCAGGCTCTTCAGTGTAGACTCCCCAGGGTCCTCAATACCTGCATGGCAAGTCCTGCCTGTGGGTTCCACTCCTGTCCCTCTAATCCATGGAGCAGCCAGGACTTTGCCAGGCAGCCCTGGCAGTGGTCTTGCCATCCTGCTGCCTGATTTTTGGTGCTCCCCAAATTGTCCTCCCCATTCAGCACCCCCAAAAGTGGGGTAGGAACTGCTGCCCGCGATGCAGGGGCAGGGGAGGGATTTGCCTTCCCTCTGCCTGTCCCACCACTCTGAGGGCAGCAGAGGTTTCTTTGTGGGCACTGCTTTAATTGCTTCATTATTATCCTGAGTAAATGAGTCCTGGCAGCAGCTGAACCTGGTGGATGCCAACTGCATCCCAGAAAGGCATCCAGGAAAGGTCAGCATCCAGCTGGCACAAGCAGGGATTGGGGACCTGGATGGAACCCAGCCACTGAGAGAGCCATTGAGCTAGAGGGTCTCAGTGAGCAAGGGGGGAACTGTGAGGGAGCCTCAATGCTTCCCATCTCAGCCCCTCAATTACTTCTCTCTTGCAGACCGTCAGCATCAATAAGGCCATTAATGCACAGGAAGTGGCTGTCAAGGAGAAACACGCCAGGAATATCCTTCTCAAAGCTGATCGTGGGACAAGGAGTGTGAGAGCAGGGCTGGGGCTGCCTGGAAAAGGGGCAGCATCAAGAGGGTGTGTGAGAAGAGGTGCCCAGGGTGCTGAGAAGGCTGGGATTATTGGATGCTTTTCCAGCATGGCACAGGATCACTGCTGCTGCTGTCACAGCCTTTAAATGTTGGTAGGTGGCCAGGCTGGTGCTCCCAGCACTGCCATCCCAGAAGAAGGCAGGAGGGGAAGGTGCCCACAGCAGATTGGGACATTGCCACCAAAAGTGGATCCCCAGCATTGCAGCAAGGCATCTGTGAAGGCTCAGCAGAGGCACACTCCCAGCCTTGCATGTGCTATGGTATTCCCAGAGCAGGGCTGGGGGGCAGAGGGTGGCTTGTGCCACTTTGGGGACACCATATGCCTGGGCTGGGCATTATTAGCTCCCTTTGGTGGCCTGGCCCCCCTGGGCTCTGTGGGTGCAGCTGTCTTTGAGTGGCCATTCTCCATCACCAAAGGGCAGAGGAGTGCTTCCTTGACCACCAGCACCATGCATCCTGGGCACGCACCATGAGAAGGGAGCACAGACCTTCTGGTCAGTGGTGAACCGGCTGCCACTGTCCGGCAATGCTGTGCTCTGCTGGAAGTTCTGCCATGTGTTCCACAAGCTTCTCCGGGATGGACATTCCAATGTGAGTACCCAAAGTTCAGCTTGGAGCCAAATCCTTTCCCCTGCAGGGCTGCCCTAGGTGATGGCAGATGCTGGAGGGTCAGTGTCCTTCTAGGGGATCAGTTCTGGGGTGGGGACTGGAGTACTCCTGGAGGAGGGTCAGCCTCCTAGGGGTCGATCCTGAGTAGGGCCTGGAGCTGGAGCTCTCCCAAAGGGTCAGTGCCCTCCTGCAGGTGAATCCTAGGTGCCAGAGCCCTCCTGGCACCCAAAACCCAGTGTGCCTCAAACCCCATCGGCAATGCCCGTGCCAGAGGAAACTGCTCGATGCCTGGCAGTGATATCGGTGCAGGAGCCATCAGCAAGTATCCTCCTTGGGGAAGCGGAGGCACTCTGGGCTGGTGGTGGCAATAAAGGGTTGGGAATGCATCAAGACCTCCCATTTGTCACCCAGTTCGTGGTTTCAGGTATGGAACACTGTGTCCTGGTGCTCTGCCTACTGATTGTCACCATCATTCCTCCAGGTACTGAAGGACTCCGTGCGATACAAGAATGAGCTGAGCGACATGAGCAGGATGTGGGTCAGTGACCAACTCTGCCAGCATGGGGGGAAGACGCTGAGGGTGCCTTGGCCAGGCTGGGGGGTGTAGGCTTGGGGGGGTTTCCTCTCCCAGGAAGCGGAGCACAGCCAGGTTGACCTGTGACTGTCATCACCTACCTGGGCTAGGTTTCAGCTGGATTCTGTGTTCCCTTCTGCCAAAATCAAATGCCACCTTCCTATTTTGTGGCAAAACCCAGTAAAAACTTGGCTCTGGCAATCAAATGAAGCATTGAAACGTGCAGAGGAAGTGATGAGGTTTGACCAAATCCCTTCAGTACAGCCAGCCTGCATCCAGGTGCCAGCGAAGAGGGTTTGGCTGTGGTTTTGGGGAGATAAGGAAGGGGTCAACTATTCTGAAGCAGAAAAAGGCTTTTCCACAGCCTGCCCTGGATCTCAACAGCTTTTTGGGGTCCCCACAGGGCCACCTGAATGAGGGCTATGGTCAGCTCTGCAGCATCTACCTCAAACTGCTGAGAACCAAGATGGAATTTCACACCAAGGTGAGCCCCCCTGTCCCTGTTTCCAAGGCTGTAACAAGGGGTGGGCACTTGGGTGACAGCAAGGGACCAGCATGGCTATCCTGCTGCCTCCGCGAAATATCCTCAAAGCTGCCAGTGGCCATCAAAAATGGCCCAAGGACTAATGCTTTGGAGGTGGCAGGATTCCTGGTGGCCTAGGACTCCTTGGGCTGAGCTGGGAGTAGGCTACAAGTAGTAGGAGACATACACACCCCATTCTCCCCCAGCTATCGTAGATGGGAAAAGGGGGTAAAACTGCTAGAAAGAGGTATTTTCTGTGCCCATCACCCTGTTTTGGAAGTATTATGTGACCTTCCCCAAAATGCCAGGGCAGGTACCCCCTGGGGTAGATATCACTCCATCCCATCCAGCTCTCTGCTGGCAGCCCTGTCTCCTCCCTGCTTGGCAAGTTTCTCAGCCCAGGGAGAATCAGATTTTCTTGTTGGGAAGAGAAGAGGTGCTGTGGATTAGAGATGCTGTGGTCACCCAGGGTTCAGAGACCTGTGCTATGTCCCTTTCCTCCCACATCACTCCCCTAGCTCATCCAAGAGCTGACTTTGAGGCTGCAGGATCACAGCTCTGGTGCTCCCAGAGCTGTGGCCAGACCAGGAGATCCTCGGAACCCTTTCCTGACTCCTGTTTTCCCCACAGAATCCCCGATTCCCTGGAAATCTGCAGATGTCCGACCGGCAGCTTGATGAGGCTGGGGAGAACGATGTCAATAATTTGTGAGTGCAGGGCAGGGGAGGGTCAGGGAGGGAGTGGGTGCAGGTGGGTGGCACGATCTGCCCAACCCCCACTGGCAGCATGACCAAGCCAGGACAGGATCCTTCCTCATGGGTGGCCTTGGGGACAGTCCCCAACCATCCTCAACCCTGTTTCCTAGTTTTCAGCTGACGGTGGAGATGTTTGACTACCTGGAGTGTGAGCTGAACCTCTTCCAGACAGGTAAAGCCCTGCATTACTGAGACATGGTGTAGTGAGGGATCTGACGAAGTCCAGCCCCTTTGTGGGGCTGATCTGAGTTGGATGAGGCTCTGATGGGGATGTTCGCTGAGGGCACCACAGCTCAGATCTTCTATGGGCACTTCACCTGAATAACAGTTCAACAAGGCAAAGTGGAAGATGCTGCACCTGGGTCAGGGCAACCCCTGTCCAGGTTGGAGAATGAAGGGATGGAGAATAGCCGTGCTGGGAAGGACTTAGGGATGCTGGAAGACGAGGAGTTCAACATGCCCCAGCCATGTATGCTCCAAAATCCCCCGTGCCCTGGGCTGATCCCCCAGCGTGGGCAGCAGGTGAGGGGGCAATTCTGGCCCTCTGCCCCACTTAAGTAAGAGCCCACCTGCAGAGCTGCTTCCAGCCCTGGTGTCCCAGCACAGGAAGGACATGGGGCTACTGGAGCAAGTCCAGAGGAGGCCACAGAGATGCTCTGAGGGCTGAAGCCCTTCTGCTCAGGACAGGCTGGGAGAGCTGGGGATGTTCAGCTGGGGAACAGAAGGCTCCAGGAAGACATTAGAGCCCCTTCCAGTGCCTAAAGGGGCTCCAAGAACACCAGAAAGAGACTTTGGACAAGGGATGGAGTGACAGGACAAGGAGGAATGGCTTCCCACTGCCGCAGGATGGGGTTAGGTGGGAAATTGGGAAGAAATTCTTGGCTGTAAGGGTGGTGAGGCCCTGGCACAGGTTGTTCAGAGAAGCTGTGGCTGCCCCATTCCTGGAAGAGTTCAAGGCCAGGTTGGATAGAGCTTTGGAGCACCGTGGTCTAGTGGAAGGTGTTGGAATGAGATGGTCTTCAGCTGCTCCAAGCACGTTTTGGAGCACCTTCCCTCTGGCACACCCAGCACACTACAGTGGCCAGTGGGACAGCAGTGACAGGCAGAGCACAGGGGTCGCATGTCCGCTCTGCCCAGGGACACAGCTGGGGCTCAGTCCCAACTGGAGACCTATGGTGCCAGGCTGGAGTGCTCCCAGGCCTGGGTGGGAGACCTGGGTGGGAATTTCCTCTCCCAGTGAGCTCACACACAGCTGCAGGGCAGCAGGCTATATCCCCAAGGGCCAGTGAGCATCTTGCTCTGGATGACATCTGTGGATTTGGCAGACACAGCATGGCATCCTCTGATGCTGCACTCTTTGCCTGCAGTATTCAGCTCCCTGGACATGTCGCGCTCAGTGTCGGTGACAGCAGCAGGGCAGTGCCGTCTGGCCCCACTCATCCAGGTGATCCTGGACTGCAGCCACCTCTATGACTACACTGTCAAGCTGCTCTTCAAGCTCCACTCTTGTGAGTGTCCCCAGCACCACTGCCTTTGACGGGGGGGACACACAGGGAGGCACTGGGGCCACCACTCTGCTCAGCCCGGGCTGTTCACCACCACCTCTTCTCCAGCCTCTTTTGGGGGATGGAGGGGGTCACTATGGCAAGGAGGTGCAAAACCCAACTCCTTCAGGATCTGGCACTGTGGCAGCCACTAGCCCACACTTCTCTGTGCCCTGGGGGTGTGGTCCCCTCCTGCAGCAGGACACTGCCTGGAGTATTTGGACCCCCAGAGGAGGGTGGCCATCTCTGGGAAAGAGCCATCTCCACGTGGCTGTGCTGGTGGGTTGTTCCTTGATCCATGAAGACACCTGCTGACATTTCTGCTTGCTGCTTCTTCCAGGTCTGCCGGCAGATACACTACAGGGCCATCGGGATCGCTTCCTGGAGCAGTTCCGAAAGTAAGTGCCCAGACCCAGGGCATTGGTGCTCTGGGAGTGCACCAAGGCACTGAGATTAAAAATGAGTGAGCAGGGATGTGCTGTGGTCTCTGGTACATGATTATTTAGAGTAACCAAAACAAAAACTGGCCATCGAGAGTAGGGAGGAGATGTCAGGTGCCAGGGGAGGATGTCATGGTGCTGAGGGACAAGCTTGATTCAAGATCACAAACTGCAAAGAGCAGATAGTAGTGCTCTACCTACACAGGGACTAACTTTGAGGGTTAGCGGGGACAGGGTTCAACAGCGCCAAGATCCTGACTGGGATGCTCAGGTGACTGGGAGAGGTGGGAGCTAGGAGTGGTGTGGCTGGGCACTGTCCCTCTTCCCCAAAACTGTAGGTCCTGGAGGAAGGTACCCTGCTTCTGGGGAAGGTGCTCCTGCAGGAACTGAAGGTGAGGGTATTGGCTCCAGGCAGGAAGCCCCTCGGCTCCTGAAAACTTTGGATAGGCAGGAAGTGGTTTAGGTTGTAAGGGACCTTTGAAGGTCATCAGGTACAACCCCCTGCTCTGGGCAGGGACACCTTCCACTAGACCAGGTCGCTCAAGTTCCAGGTCCTTCTCCCTGCCCATCAGGCCTTCCATCAGTTTGGTGGCAGCACAAAACACCTTCCCCTCCAGAGCAGTACAACAGCCGGTTGACACCCCCTGGAGCCAGGCAAGGGGTTGTCCAGGCTGGACAAGAGCCATCCCTAACCATTCCCTGCCCCTTGCAGGCTCAAGGACCTTTTCTACCGCTCCAGCAACCTGCAGTACTTCAAGCGGCTGATTCAGATCCCGCAGCTGCCAGAGGTGAGACCTTGCAGTCCCCTAGTTCCCTGTTCTTCTGCCCAGGGGCAGCAGTGGGGACACTGGCAAAAGGCCCAAAAAAACCTCTTGCTGCCTTGCCCAGCTTCTTAGGTCTGGTGGCAGTGTGGGGCTCCTGGGCCTTGGGGATCATTGTTTTATCCCTCACTGGGTGGTATCCATCTGGATGGAGCTGGAAGCTGGGATCCCCTCTCTCACTGATCCATAGCCCTTGCTGAGATCCATCCCTGCAGGTCCTGGTTCCATCCTTGTGGGTTCTGATTCTATTCCTCTGCATCCTGACTCCATCCCTATGGGTCCTGGCTCTATTCTCATGGATCAAGGCATGGCCAGCTCAGTTCCAGGGCAGGATTTCAACCAACTGTGCCTTCAGCCCAGTAGCAGTGCCAGTCCTTCCCCCTCAGCCCTGCTCTGCTCCCTCCTCAGAACCCTCCCAATTTCCTGCGTGCCTCTGCGCTGTCAGAGCACATCAGCCCTGTGGTAGTGATCCCCGCCGAGGCGTCCTCGCCCGACAGCGAGCCCATCACAGACCTGGTGGAGATGGACGCAGCCTCGCAGGTGAGGATGGTGGGGGCTCTCTGGCTCTGAGCCCGGGGTTAGTTCTCCAAATCCATGTTGCAGTGAGGCCTGAGACAGTGGGGATGGTCTCAGGAACTGGGGAGTGTCGCTGGAGAGAGATGGGTTTGGTACTGGATGTCCTGTTTGAGTGCTGGGTGTCCTGTCTGGGTGCTGCTAGGGCTGAACTAGCCTGAATTCTCCCAGTGCTGCTCAGTAGTGTGGTGCCCTCCAGTGATGAGCAAGGAGAGGTTTAGCTTCGAGCATTGCCATGGAGACCTTTAGATCTTACCTTCCTCTCCACCTAGGGTTGTCCTCAGGAACTGAATGGGGAGGGGAAGGAGCGTGCAGTGACATAGCTTCGGGGATCTTCTCCCTCCAGGAGTTAGGTGGGGATGGGCCATAGCTGCTCCATGTTCGTTAAGTTCATCACATTCAGTGTGCTGGAAGTGGGGATGGGGGAAGCAGCCTCAGTGTCCAAGCAGCTCATAGGCTGGCTTGGCAGTGACACTGGGGGCATGGAGGGACAAGGGCTCCCAAGTGGTGGTAGGGTCACTCCAGATCTGTCCTGCTCTTACCACAGAGCCTGTTTGACAACAAGTTTGATGACATCTTTGGCAGCTCCTTCAGCTGCGACCCCTTCAACTTCAACAGCCAGAATGGGATGAGCAAGGATGACAAGTAAGCAATCCTGGCGATACTGCGGAATGGCCAGGATTGTACCGGGAGCTCCCTGCCTGGAGCAGCATTGCAGCCATGGTGACACAGGGGACACCTCCCCTCCCAAGCTGTGTCCCCATGGCACTGAGGGTGTACCTCATGTCTCTCATTCCCAGGGACCGGCTAATTGAGCAGCTTTATGGGGAGATCACAGCCCTGAAGGAGGAGCTGGAGAGCTTCAAGGCTGAGGTGGGTGACAGCGAGGTGGGCAGGATGAGACCCATTGGGAATGTGGCGTAGGCTGGTGGCTATGTCCCTGGGTGGACAAGACAGTGACCCTGTCTCTGTCCTGCCCTCTTCACAGTGGCTTCCCCTGTACAGGGGGTGGTACCCATGGGGGGGCTGCTGGACAGTACTGGTGGGCAGTGGATGGTACCAGTAGGCACCATCAGCCCCCACCCATCCCTGCAGAGTGCACGGGGTGCAGTGCAGCTACGTGGTCGTGCCAGCGAGCTGGAGGCTGAGCTGGCCGAGCAACAGCACCTGAAGCAGCAGGCACAGGACGAGAGTGAGTTCCTGCGTTCAGAGCTGGAGGAGCTGAAGAAGCAGCGGGAGGACACGGAGAAGGCTCAGCGGAGCCTGACGGCAATTGAGAGTGAGCAGGGAGTGCCAGCACTGGCATGGGATGGGGATGGGCCCCAGGCAGGGAGTCCCAAGTGCTCAGCTCTGTGTCCCTGCATGTGTGGCAGGACGGGCACAGGCCAATGAGCAGCGGTACAGCAAATTGAAGGAGAAGTACAGTGAGCTTGTGCAGAACCATGCTGACCTGCTGCGCAAGGTGGGCTCCCCAAACCCTCTCAGCATCCCCTTCCCCAGCTGTGCCCCTTGATACCAGGGGCTGCTCAGCTCATTCTCTGACGTTGCCAGAACGCAGAGGTGACCAAGCAGATTACAGGGGCCAGACAGGCCCAGGGTGACGTGGAGCGGGAGAAGAAGGAGCTGGAGGACTCCTTCCAGCGGGTGAGCGAGCAGGCGCAGAGGAAGGTCAGTAGGAATGGAGGGATACACCAGGGATGAACAGGGGCTACCCGTGGGGCACCAGTGCTGCCATCCTCTCCCCTTGCTGCAGTCTCAGGAGCAGGCAGAGGTGCTGGAGATGCTGAAGCGGGAGCTGGCAACCAGCAGACAGGAGCTGCAGGTCCTTCGGGGCACACTGGAGTCCAGCATGCAGGTGAGAGCACATGGGCAGCCCCTAGCACTCCTCTGGGCTGGGTAGCCAGGCCTTAGCCATTCAAGAGGTGATACCCACCACTGGCCCCAAAACCAGCTGCCTGTCATCTTCTTTGCCACATCTGAGTGGATTTGATGTCACACGGACGGGTTTCACACTCCTGAGTGTGGTAGTATGTGGAGCAATGGACTCCAGTAGCAGGGGTCATGGAATAAAATGCCTGGAAGAACAGGGTCAGTCAGCAGCTCTGCCTGCTGTAAGCCCAGGTAGCAATGTTGCATCACACTGCAAGATGTGCCAGAGGGTATCCCATGCTTACAGAGCTGTGGAAGACAGCAGGGGTGCCTGGGCTCGTTGAAGGAGGCAGAAGCTGGCAGGAAAATGCAGTCACCCATCTATGAGGTGGGCAGACTTGTCAGCGGGATGGGGCAGAGGCAGCACCCTGAATCCTCTCCTCCACCAGGGTGGTGACAGTCGTGATAAAGATGCATTTTCACTGATGGAAGTGAAAAGGCTCCCCAGGAGCTTCAATTGTCACCAGATGATGAGATCATCAGTGCTGCTCCATGTGGGGAGTTGTGCTTGTGCAGGTCATGGTGCACCCAGCAGGGACAGTCGGGGTGGCCCAAGCTTGGACTAAGAATGAGTCCCCAAACTGGAAGGTTCACCCTCGGCACAGCCCCGTGTCGTGTGCCCCCCACCAGGCAGGAGCAGAGCAGAGGACTCGGATTGCCAGCCTGGAGCAGGAGAGGGATAGGCTGAGCCAAGCAGCAGAGCAGCACAGGGTTGAGATGGCAGCTCTGCAGGCTGAGCTGCTGCAGCTGCGGGACACGCTCAGCCACGAGCAGGAGAGCAGCAGGACAGAGCTGGAGATGCTGCAGACCCAGCTGAGAGACAAGGTACCATGAGGGTCCTGCCATCCCCATTCTGGCCAGACCAGAGGGGTTTGGGTTGGCCAGGTGCAGGGAGTACCCAGTGGCCCAGCAGGTGCTCTGAGCCCATCTCTGGCCCAGCAGGAGAGCACAGAGCAGGCACTGCAGCAGCTCCTGGCCAAGGAGCAGCTGTCTCTGCTGCAGGGCACCATACATGAGGCCAAGCGCATGGTGCAGGATGCCCTGGCTCGCATGGAGGATCCTGCTCACATCAGCTGCACCGGCTCAGCAGGTGATGCCCCTGCCACTCCCAAACCTGGTGTTATCCCAGCCTGCCTGCTCCCTGTGGTCCCGACTGAGCCCTCCCCGCTGTCTGCCTGCAGATTGCCTCCTGTCCCAGACTCTGGCAGCCTCTGAGTGCACAGAGCAGCTGCGGGATGCACACAGCAAGTACCTTTTGGATGGCACAGGTGAGAGGTGGCAGCCCTGGGCACAGGGGCAGCCCCAGCATGTGGGGTGGGTGGGCAGCACAGTGGGGGCTGAGGCCTGTGCCCACTGTCCTGCCGCAGCCATGAGCTCCTTGCTGCCTTGCCTGGCGCTCTTTGCCCACCTCGTCAGCAACACCCTCCTGCAGGGCAGTGCAACCTCCCATGTGGCCCCTGTGGAGCCTGCTGATCGTGAGTGTTGCCCCAGGCCAGGGGCTGGTGGGCAGGGGTCAGAATGGGTAGGGGATCAGCATGAGCTGGGGCTGGAGTGAGCAGATGTCAGGGTGGGAAAGTGCCAGGGTAGGCTAGGGCAAAGAGAATGGTGGGGTGAGGCCAGGGTGTGCAGGGGTCATGGCAGGATGCTGGGATAAGGTGGGCAGGGTGCTGGGGCAAGTACGGTGCTGAAGTGGGCAGAAACCAGGGCAGTCAGAGAACAGCACAGGCAGGATGCTGTGGTGGGTAGGAACCAACATCTCTCCACGTGTGGTCCCTTCAGCCCCCCATGCTGCCCACACAGGTCTGCTGGAGCTGTGCAAGCAGTGTGGCAGTGAGGCTGTGAGCTACCTCAGCGCCCTGCAAGACCCAGGGACAGTGGCAAGTGCTGACTGCAGCCTGGTGACAGCCTGTCTGGGACAGATCAGTGCCATCGGGGAGGTGGGTGGCCCAGGAGGGCTAGTGGGATGGGATCAGACCATGGCAGGCACCACCAGAGGGACTGTAGTGCTCCTGGATGGTCCCTTCCATCCCATCCTATTCCCCAGGAGCTGCGTCCCAGAGGTCTGGACATGAAGCAGGAGGAGCTGGGTGACCTAGTGGACAAGGAGATGGCAGCAACGGCTGCGGCCATCGAAACAGCATCTGCCCGTATTGAGGTGAGGGTCACCGTGAGCAGAGAGGTGCCTGCAGGCCACCACGCTGGGGACTGCTGGGACCACTGTAGAGACCAGAGAGGCGCGTTGGGTTCAGCACAGCCTCTCTCCCTTCAACCAGGAGATGCTGAGCAAGGCACGGGCTGGTGACACTGGGGTCAAACTGGAAGTTAATGAGAGGTGAGTGGTGATTGGAGCACTGGACAGAGCCAGGCAGGCAGGATGGGGACAGATGCTGCAGGCAAGGCAGCTGCTCTGCAGGGAGGCTCAGTGCTGTTTGTCTTGCAGGATCCTGGGCTCCTGCACAGGCCTCATGCAGGCCATCCATGTCCTGGTCCTGGCCTCCAAGGACCTCCAGAGAGAGATCGTGGAGAGTGGACGGGTGAGCTGGGACAGGGGTGGAGGCAAGGGAGCAGACAAGGATGTAGGAAGGGCTGAGGGCAGGGATGAAGACAGGGTGCTTGTCCAGCTGGGGGTCATAGCGCACTTGCTGGGACGTGCTACTCCAACCCTTGTCCCACTGGGACTTGCCCACCAGCTGCCAAGAGCTGCTTTCCAACCCCAGGGGCTCACCCTGGTTATGGTTCCTGGGATGTCATGGAGTCCCTGATCTCCATACCACACAGGGGACCCCACAACCCCCAAGTTCAGTGTGTCCCTACCTCTCACACACATCCTGAATGACACCCTGACCTCCTCCTTTCACCCCAGAGCAGGGGTCTGTGGGTGCCTGGTAACTAATTGTGCCTTTATCGACGGTAGGGTGCAGCATCCCCCAAGGAGTTCTATGCCAAGAATTCACGCTGGACTGAGGGTCTCATCTCTGCCTCCAAGGCAGTGGGCTGGGGTGCCACTGTCATGGTGTAAGTGCCACTGTCACCCAAGTGGGGAGAGGATGGCAGAGTCCTGCCATCACCACGGAGAGGGGACATAGGTGGTGGGATGATGCTCCAGTTCCTCTCTGCTCTCCCACAGTGATGCTGCTGACCTGGTAGTGCAAGGCAAGGGGACATTCGAGGAGCTGATGGTCTGTTCCCGGGAGATCGCAGCCAGCACCGCGCAGCTGGTGGCAGCCTCCAAGGTAGGAGCAAGGCTGCTATCCTGCCCATGGTTCAGGATGATGCTGGGGCACCATGTGGTCACCCCACATCATGGGGCTAGTGTTCTGTTTGCCTGGCGGGGTGTGATTCCATCCTCACTGTCCCGGCAGGTGAAGGCAGACAAAGACAGTGCCAACCTCTGCAAGCTCCAGCAAGCCTCCCGGGGTGTCAACCAGGCCACGGCCAGTGTGGTGGCCTCCACCAAGGCTGGGAAGTCTCAGGTGGAGGAGAAAGGTAAGTGTTGGGCTGCAGGGATCTTAGAATCATATAATCACTAAGGTTGGAGAAGCTTTCTAAGATAATTGAGTTTAACTGTTCCCCCACCACTAACCATGTCTCCAAGTGCCACATCTACACGGCTTTTAAATCCCTCCATGAACTGTGACACTACCATACCCTGGTGCAGCCAGTGCTGAACAACCCTTTTCATGAAGAAATCTTCCTTTTTATCCAACCTAAACCTCCTCTGGCATAACTTGAGGACATTTCCTCTGGTCCTAATGCTTGGAGCACAAACCTGCCCCAAAACCTCTGCTCTTGGCACTCACCACCCTTGGTTGGCTGTGCCCCTGTGGTCTCTGCTCATGGCTGCCCCTCACTCCCTCCTTGCATATCCTATGGTGCCAGATCCTTCCAGCAGCGTGGGAGCTGCTAGGAGGTCTGACTGGGGAGCAGAGCTTGAAGGGGGCTGGGGGTGTCTTTCTCCACAGATAGCATGGACTTCTCCAGCATGACACTCACCCAGATCAAGCGTCAGGAGATGGACTCGCAGGTAAGAGATTCCCACGTTTTGGGAAATGCACCTGATCATGTCTCTCTTGGGCTGCTTGGAGTGGGGCATCAAATTTGGGGTCACCATGCCCAACTGCCCCCAGGTAGCACAAGCAAAGGTGAAGCCCAAGGTGTGAAGGCAACAGATGGGTTTGCCCAGAAGTCACATGCACTTGGTCCTCAATCCATCCCCCACGCTGTTCCCATCATGACATAGCAGCCCATGGCCACCCTTGCCCCCTGTGTGCTACCCACAGCACCCACTTCTGCCTGGCATGGGGCAGCTCTGGAGAATTCTCCTGCCTGGGATGCCCACACAGATCATTGTGCCTTCACCTGCCTGCACATGCAGTGCTCACCTGAGCTCCATCCCCTCCCCAGGTCCACTCATCATTGGAGCTCTCGTGGGATGCTCTTCTGTGGTCTTTGGGCTCAATATCGGGGGCGTAACGGGTGTGAAAGGGGAGTGCTTGGCCCAGCTCCGTGCCAGAGTGGACGTGTCCTGGGCCATGTCCCCAGGTACGGGTGCTGGAGCTGGAGAACCAGCTGCAGAAGGAGCGGCAGAAGCTGGGGGAGCTGCGCAAGAAGCACTACGAGCTGGCTGGTGTGGCAGAGGGCTGGGAGGAGGACGGTGAGTGGTGCTCCAGCTGGTCAGCTGCTTCTTGAAAAGGTGCAGGAGAAGCCCTGCCTGCCATCATGGCAGTGAGGAGGTTTTGCTGCAGCTGGCACAAGCCTGGGGATAGTTGGCACGTGTGGGCAAATCCTATGGGGGTCTCTCCACAGGAAAGACCCAAACACGTGGGATCTGCATCAACCCCAGGCAGGGGGCTCTGGTGCTGCTAGAGCAGCCTTGTGGTGGCAGAGGAATGCTGGTGGACAGCGCACTCCCTGACCATGTCTTCCCACCTATAACTGCAGATTAGCACCAGTGGTAGAAGCAGCCCACGGGGCACCTGGGACCCTGCGGTGGACACCTCTGGGACCCCACTTGGTGCAGTCCGTTGAGAAGATCCCCAAGGAAGTGGTGCAGAGGCCCCCCTGAAGCACACGTCCCCTGTGTCCCCCCCCCGCCCCGGAGCCACCTCCAGCACCAGAACCGAGTGGCCAGCAAGACCCTGGGGCCAGGGCGAGGGTGCAAACCCCACCTATATTTATTAGACCTGCTGGGGGTGGGGGGAGGTGTCTACGTGGGGGTCTTTAACCCTTTAGTTTTGTTTTTGCACAGATTCTGGGAACTCCTAGAGCCGTCTTTGGCTGAGCAAGAGTGGTCAGGCTTCTCTTGCCTCTCACTGCTTTTCCAGCCTTAATCCATCCCCTGTGCTCAACATGAACGTCCCCCCACCCCAGGAATAAGCATGCTGAAGGCCCCGGGGGTGCCACCGTATGGAGGACAGCTTTTGGGGTGCTGCTGGGCTTGGTGCTAAGTGTGCTCCCCCTGGCGGGGACACTGAGTGCCTTTGGCCGCTGCAGGCAGAGAGGTGGTGCTCTCATGGGACACTCTGGCCGGTGACACAGGGTGCCAGGAACAGCTAGGAAAGGGGCAGCAGCAGAAGGGATGCTGCCATGAGCTCCTGCCTCTCATTCCAGGTCCCCAAAACGCCTCTCAAGCCCCCCCTGAGCTGGGCTGCTCTGCCCTGACAGTTCACTGTGTTCATGCCAGCAATAAACCCTCTGCAGGGTGCTGGGTGCAGGTATGGGTCACCACGGTGCTACCACACAAGCCACCAGCTCCTGGGGACGGGGGGGCAGCAGCACAGAGGGTTTGGGGGGGAAAGCCAGGGTGTCCCAAAACCAGAGCACCCCAAAGCCAGAGTAAGCAGCTCCCTGTCCTCGCTCACTTTGGTGCCACCCTGGTGTCACTGCCACCCTCTTGGGTGTAGGGGGACTAGGGCCAGTGTGGCTGTGGGCATGGGGCTGGCACCAGCCTGGGAACCTTTGTGCCTTGAGCAGGGGGCTCAGAGGGCAGGGGGCATCAGCCACCTCCAGGCCCCCCAGCTCATCTCGCTGCAGTGGAGACAGTGATGTCAGACCATGCAGCTATGTCCCCATCCCCCATGGTCCTGCTGGTGCCCCTGTTGGGGCCAGTGTCCCTCCATCAGGGTGCTGAGGACAGGATTTGTCCTTTCTCCCTTTGCGAAGGGGCTGGGCTGTCACTGTGCTTTCCCAGCAGTGCCCACCCGTCAGCACCCAGATGGCACCTGGAGCAGTGGGACCTGCCACCACTGTGGCCTCAGAGTTGCCACCCCTCCATGCAGCCATCCAGCATGTAGGGGCCCACTGTTCCCATGTCCCTTGCCAGCCCTGCTGCCGGACCACCCGCTCTGTGCACCAGCCTGCCAGAGGGACCTGGACCTCCCCCTGGGGGTCCTGCTGCTTCCCCATCCTCAACCCCTACTGGCTCCCCTCGGATGCAATACCAACCATCCCTGCAGGACACAGGGAGCCCCAAAACTCCCCACTTCATTTGGGGGGAGTCTTGCCTGCACGCCCAACTACCTCAGGCCTTGGGGCCGGGGAGTGGCATGGGGGTCACAGTGGCAGTGGGGGCTTGGGGACAGCAGAATTGCTCTAGGCCAAATCCATTTGTCCCTTTTATATCTCAGCCAGGCAGGGGCAGAGAGTCCTTGCAGTGTCCCTTGTCATGGCAGCTGGTGACAGGGATGGTGGGGTTACCCGCCGCTGCAGGGTGAGTTGATTTGGGTTGTCGTTGTATGATAATAATGACCACGTTGTTTGTTTTGGATTTTTCAATAAAGCCTTCAGGCCAGCCCCACAGCTTGAGGCGGGGGGGGAGACACAGGAGACCTGCGTCACAAGGGGGTCGTGGGCTCTGCCCTCATCAGTGTGTTCAGTGGCCCCCAAAATCACTTTGGTGTTGAGGTGACCCAGGTGTTGTCCTGGTAATGACCTCCAGCCTTTGCCCCTACTGTCCCACACCTACGGCCATCCTGCATGTCACCTCTTTTTGCTGGAAGGGCACCAGGACATGGTCCCTGCCCAGCCCCAAGGAGCACTGGTGGCTTTGTCCTTCCTTCCTGGGGGGCTGATGCTGCAGTGGGGAGGCCATGCAGATCATCCTGTCATGTCCAGTCAGCCCGGAAGAGCCATGGCAAGGGGGTCTTGCTGCTGGGTGGCCCATGAAGTCCACAGACAGGGATCTCAGGGGCACGTCCCCTCCTGAGTATGGTTAACTCACCCTGGGCAGCACGTAGTGTCCTCCAGCCCTGCCAGGGCTACCTGGACCCCTGGGATGCAGAAAGCCCTGTGACAGCAGCTGCTGTCCCTGCCCGCCGTGCTCCCTGCTCTGCAGGACACAGCTGCCTGGAAGTGGGGTGGGATATCCCCAGGGATAGCCATGTCTCCTGGGGACCCCAAGGGCACAGTCAGCCAGAGAGAATTTCCCACAGTTCCCAGCCCTGTCCTGAGAGCAGGATGGTGGCAGTGGTACCCTTCAGTTGGGACAAGGGAACAGGCTGGACGCGGTGGTGGTTGGGGAGAGGCAGGACTGTGCCCCCGGGTTCCTGCACGTGGGACACGCGGTTAGATACGGGGACATGTGAGGACACACAGGGACTGGGACAGCAGGACACAGAGGCGGGAATGGTATGGGGGGGCTGTAGGGGACAGGAGGGGGAGAGTGACACAGGGAGGGGCAGAGGGCTCAGGGAAGGGCAGAGCAACACAGAGGCTGGAATGATGTAGGGGGGTTGTTAAGGGACAGGATAGGAACATAGGGACCGGGAGAGGGAGGACATGGGGATTGCGGTAGTAAACAGGACTGTGGATTGGAGTAGAAATGGGGAAATTGAAATCAGCGTGGGAGAGACGTGGTGGGGAAAACGTGGTGGGGAAGGGATGGGAATGGGGGTGGGGCAGGCCAGAAGGTCCGGGTGGGAACATGGGCACATGGCCTGGGGCAGGGGAGATGGATGACGAGACGGGAGAAGACGCGTGCCATGAAGGGTCTNACAGGGCGGTCGTGACCCGGGGCCGCCTACCCCATAAATCGCTACAAGCGCAGCTCCCCACAGAAGCTCCGCCCCCCACGCCGACACTAAGGGCCGGCCCCGCCCAGGTAGGTTAAGCCTCGCCTACCCATGGGTGCCCGCCCCCTCCGTGCATGGTGGCAGGATTGGTCGAGCTCAGACGGGAGGTTCCGTCTGGTGGGCGTGTCTCTCCCCATGAGCCTCGCCGCTGCGGACCGTGGGGAGAGGGCCGGGCCCGCTCCCCCTGAGCTCCGCCCACTCAGG
>VWZS01007510.1:512079-536418 GCA_013397075.1 Rhabdornis inornatus
CGCCGGGAGCGGCGGGCGCGCGGCGATGGCGGGCGCGGGGCTTGGCGGCCGGCGGGATGGGGCTGCGAGGGCTGCGCTGGCCGTGGCCGCCGCGCTGGCGCTCGCCCNCAAACGGGGGCCCGGCCGCGAGGGCCGCGCCGCGTCGCTCCCAGCCTGGGTAAGTAAGGGGAAGATGGGGGTAGAACGGGTGGGGAAGCCCCAGACCGCGTTGGAGGCGCTGACCGCGCTCTGTCCCCACAGGGTCCTGCGTTGCCGGCCGCAGGCCCCGCGCCGCCGGTACCCGCTGCCTGATGCCCGGCCGGCCGTGCTGCTGTGCTTGCCCGCCGCCCGCTGGGAGGGCGGCTCCCCCCGCAGCGCGCCTTGGGCTCGCCGTGCCGGCCCGCTCCGCAGCCCCGTCACTGTGAGAATCGCCCCGCCGGCTGCCGGCATCGCCCGCTCACCGGCGTGAGTACGGGGGAGACCGGGACACACCGGGGGAAGCCCTCAGACAGCTGTGCTGTGCCCGGGAGCAGCATCCCGTCCCGAGTGCTGCCATGTGGCTGGGAGGATGGGGCTGTCAAAACGTCCGGGAAGGGCTGCATGGGAGACCTGTATCCTCCCTCTGTGGGAGCATCAGGCTGGGCACCCCAGCCTGCCTCACACCTCACTCTGCTCTGTTCCACAGTCTAGAGCACCTGGTCTCGCCTCTGGCCTTCCCGGCCACCAGCAGCCCTGACCCGTGTGCGAAGGAGACTGTGCTGAATGCCATCAGGGAGAACAGGAAAAGGGCTGTGGAGGAAGAGGAGGAAGAGGACCAGACTTTTGGGAATGATCAGGAGAGCAAAAGAAGGTAAAAAGGGAGCAGTTCAAGTTGCAGCCAGTGTGTTGGAAAGGTCACAAATGGGATTCTTGCTCCAGAGGTGACAGGTGGGATGTGAACCAGAGCATGCCAGGCCCCATGAGACCTGGAGTCAGGACTGGAGAAGTACTGTGAGAAGTGAACTGCAGAGAGGAAACACACCCCATCCATCACCCGGCCCTTGGTGCTGTGTCTAAAAGTCCTCCTTTGCGGTCAAAGGAAGATGGTGTAGGTGTGGGTCCAGTGTGTTCCCTTGGCTGGGATGTGTTTTGGGAAGCCTGGGTGGAAGTGGCTTGTCTCCTCGCGGGGGGTTTGCAGACTGGGAAAGCATGGTGGGAAATGTTGGTATCTGCTGTGGGCTCTGTCCTTCTGTCAGCCCCGGGCTGCCAGGAGAGACGGGATTACCAGGCGGAAGCATTGCACTTGGAGAGCTCCAAGCACTTGCCTTGTGAGCTGATCTAGTAGAGGGAGGTGAAACAAGAAAGCAAGTGAGACTCTGTCTGCTGCTTTTATTATTCAAGGTCAGCAACTTCCATCCTTGCGTTCAAAGGACGGAGGGTGCTATGTTTTTGCCAGTGTCCTAAGAAGGACAAGGAATGAATTCTGAGACCCATGGTTTGCCAGAGCCTTTCCAACCACCCAGCCACAGCACTGCCTTGCTATCCCATTCTCCTGCTTTTCCTAGAATCACAGGATGATTTGGGTTGGAAGGGATCTTAAAGCTCTTCCAGTGCCACCCCCTGCCATGCGCAGGGGTGTTCTCCTCTAAACCAGGTTGTTCCAAGCCCTGACCAATCTGGCCTCGAACACTTCCCGGGATGAGGCAGCTACGGTTTCTTTGGGCAGCCTGTGTCAGCGCCTCACCACTCTCAGAGGGAAGAATTTTTTCTGTGTATCCAACCTAAATTATCCTGCTTTCAATTTGGAGCCTTTCTCTCTTGTCCTATCTCTGCGCTTCTTAATGCAGTCCTTCTCCAGTTTCCTTGCAAGCCCCTTCAGATCCTCAAAGGCTGCTGGGATTTCCATACAACCTTCTCTTGCTTCTGGCTGAACAGCCCTTGATGTCTCAGCCTGATTCCATAGGGAAGGTGCTCCAGTCCTACCAAATTTGTAGCTTCTTTCTGGACTTGCTCCAACGGTTGCTTTGTCCTTCCTAGTTGTGTCCATGGAGGCTCTTCTGTCTAGGTTGGGATGGGGAGCTGGGACACTGCTTGGGTGGTGCCTGGGGCATTGTCCTGCACCAGGGCTGCTGCTGGAGGTGGCCGAGGGAGCAGAGCAGGGTAAAGCAGGGCACACCGTCTTCTTCCAGCACTGAATTCCCATCTCTGAATGCTTGGCTCATTGGCTCTGAACCCCATAAGAGCTAATCAGGACGACAACAGAATGGGTGCGCAGACAGGATCAGCTCAGGGTATTTTTCTACAAATTGGTTTTTAATATGCCACTACACAGCTCTACTACAAAAGCTAATTTTGGAGGCATTAATGTCTGGCAAGCATGAGGAATGCTTTTAGATAGAAAATTCTGTGTTCTTGGTGGACAGAAAGGAGCTGTGTCAGCTGGGGAGTGTGGGATCACCTGTGCTTTGGGGTCAGCATGCTCTGGGCTTGAGGGGAGTGCCTGGCCAGGTGACAGGGCTGTCCTACACCTCCAGCTTCACTTTACAGCAGGATGTCTTTTGTAATATTGACACTTCAGATTCTCATTAAATCATGGTGTGAATGGGAAATCAGTTTTTGACTTGAACCATCCAAGGCACTGCTTGGGAAAAGGTCAGAGGTGGGAGTTGCAGAACTCAGGTCTGTTCAGAAAAGCTCAGCAACTCATTTTTGGAAGTATTTTGGCTTACAGTAGTGGATTTAAGCAAAGATTTTTTTTTTTTTTTTTTTTTTACACCAAACTACTGTTCCCAGCTGGCAGCTGGAGGAGCTAATGGTGTTTGGGGTGAGAGTCGGTGAGGACAGGCCCACAGGGAGAGAAAATCTGCGGCATGTTGTGGATGGGGGAAAGCTCTGTCCTGGGTATTGGGTACCAGGAGAAAAGCAAGGTTTGACCTCTCTCTGGGTGCTCAGCCTGCCTTTCTCCAGGCTGGAAGAGGCTTCCACACTGTCACAGGCTTTCACCCTCTCTTCCCACAGGCGCCACGACAGCAGTGGAAGTGGGCAGTCAGCATTTGAGCCGCTGGTAGCCAATGGTGCCCCTGCTTCTCTCATACCCAAGTAAGTGCCCAATGGGCCAAAAGCAACTCTTGGGATGGGAGGGAGCAAATGTCTGTGGGATCTGGAAAAGGGGCCTTGGGCTTTGCTTGCAGAACCTGGCTTCAGGTCAGAGCAAGAGAGGCTGTGGTCGTGCTTTCAGTCTGTCACCCTGTGACAGTAGGGCTGTGCTGCTGCTGAGGGTTGTTTCTAAGCAGGATTGCCTTCCTCCAACTGCCCTGCATGGAAAGGACTGGTGGGCAAGAGTGGTGAGGAGCTCATCAAACCTTCATTCCCCTCCAGGCCAGGCTCTCTGAAGAGGGGCCTCATCTCACAGTGCCCAGATGACTGCTCCAACAAGAGGTCTCGCACCTCCTCCATGAGCTCCCTCAACAACACCTATGCTGGTGGGATCCCCAGCTCCATCCGCAACGCCATTGCCAGCTCCTACAGCTCCAGCCGGGGCCTCACACAGGTAGGGACACTGTAGCTTGACATTCTTTTGGAATCACCCATGTAATCCCAGCTCTGAGCTCATGAGGAGACACTGGTGTGGCTGGGTGCCTAGACCCAGTGTGGCTCAGTGTGGCAGTCTCACCACCCTGGGGATGAGGTGGGCTGTGGGCCATGGGCCAAACAGCAAATATCTGCCCTTTGGAGGAGTCCCAGGATGAGCTGTACTGCTGCTTTTACACCAAACCAAGAATGAGACTGTTTTCCCTTCTCTTCTTCTTGACCAGTCTGATAGACTGGATAGATCCAGGTGAAGGAAAATAAAATAGTTTTGCTGTGCTGACATCTTTTCAGCTGGAGTCAGCAGTGTGGGAGCCATGTGTCCCACTCTGACCCAGGTACCACCTGCTGACTGTGATGGAGCACTCGCTGGTTGTGGCCTCTCTGGGCTTGCAGATCGGACACATAGCCATGGCTGCTTGAGCTCTGTCTGTGTGGGGAAAGGTTTGCTTCAGGCAGTGGGAGGGAGAGGTTTGCTGGGGCTGCAGAGAGTTTGACCTTTGCATTGGGATCCATCTGCTTTGAACTCCTGGCAAGGAGGTGCTGGCTGCTGTCAGAGCAGCCCCACACATGAGAGTGTCCAAAGCAGTTGGGTGGCCTCTGCCTGTGTCACACAAAGGCAAGAGCAGGCCCAGTGGTGTTCTCCCTCGCTGTGCTCAGCCAGGGCAGTAAAGGCACTGGAGGCTACTTTTTCCTCATGTAAATTCAGCTTGGGGTGGCCAGACTTTGGGCTCCCTAAAATGTGGAGGGGAGTTTAAGTGGTGGTGAAGCAGGAGAAGTTCTAAGCTCATTGGGCTCAACAGCCATGGCTCTGGGCAGTGGGGCTTAGCGTGGGTGAGCAGGGAGGAGGGGATTGTGCTTTCTGCCAAACCCATGCCAAGTTACTGTTGATACCTCTCTGCATTCCAGCTGTGGAAGAGAAGTGGTGTGAGCATGTCCCCTCTGTCCAGCCCAGCGTCCTCCCGCCCCCAGACACCAGAGTGGCCTCTCAAGAAAGCCAGGTAATCAGCCGGTCACCTGGCAAGTGCCTGCTCGCTGATGGCCAGCCAGCAGGAGAGCAGTCCTTCCCAGCCATCTTAGCATGCAAGTCCCCCTTTCCACCGGAGCTGGGACAGTCCAGGCCTCTCTCCTAGACGTAATGATGTAGAGACCCACTTGTGTCAATTGGACTCCCTGTCACCGTGTCATGCTGTGGTGTGTCCAAGCTGTGTCATCCCTGGCTTGCTTGCAAGCCAGGTCAGAGATTTAAGAGCACAGGTTACCGCAGTAGTGATGGTGCCTGGTGGCATTGGCATGGCTTTGGATTGCTGGGTCATTGGGAAGAGACAGGCCTTGATTTTTGCCATGTCAAAGTCAAATCCCAGGATCTGTATTTTTGTGCCTGCCTTGGAGCACAGCCTGTGTTCTCCTCTTTCCCGAGTCAGAGGAGCCTGAGCTTATGTCAGAACTAAAACTGACACAACCATCTGGGTGGGCCCAACCTGTGAGGGGCAGTGACTCCCATCTGAGACCTCCCAGCTACCTTCCTGAGACTGGCTCGTCTTGTGGAGGGTGCACAGGCTCAGCCAAGTTGGAGCAGGAAGCAACTCCTCTGCCTGGAGCTGGGCAAAGTTTTTGTCTTGAGATCTGTTTGCAGGACGTAGATAAATACACCGGGGATACTCGTGTGAGTCTTCAGCTTGTTCAGTCTCATCCTGCTCCCTGGGGACAGGGCTGAGCCCAGAGTTAACCCTAACTGTCTCTCTTGCTTATACAGGGAAGAGGAGTCACATCGTTCCAACACTTCCACCCCAGTGAAATCAGACAAGGAGTTGCAGACAGAGAAAGGTAAGTGTAAGTGTGCCCTGACACTGCACCCAGGTCACTGGTGCAAGCAAGAGAGCAAGACAGGAGGCAGCTGAGGGCTGCAGTGGGATTGGCTTGAGGGGTCACCTGGAAACTTAACATGTGCTGCTCCCAAGGCAGTGGCACATCTGCTGGCCTCAGTGACTGCCCTAGTGGGATTTCCAAGTAATAAGGGGATGCTGGCAGCATTGGGGTGCTAGCAGATGCCTGGGAGCTGGCTTGCAAGGAGGAACTCCAGCTCCCAATCCAGCGTGGGTCAGGTGTCAGCCTTGATCCACAACCTGCTGTGGCATGAGTAGCACTCTGACCAAATTCCAGTCTGATCTTATTCTAGTGCTTCCTTAGCTAAAACAGAGAGGGAATCTTTGGTGCCCATGGCAGATGGGCCCCATGATACAGTGCCAGCTGTGCCATGTGGTTTGGGTAGGCAGTGTGTTGGCACCATCCTTGGAGTTAGGAAGGGGCCACTGCCCCACAGAGCCCCACAAGCCTCATGTCACAGACCTCCTGTGTGTGAAGCTGTCCTTCCAGGGCATCACAGCCTTGTCGTCAGCTTCAAACTGTGTCCCTGGTCCTGGCCTCTGAGCAGGGCCACCCAGAGCGGGGTCAGAAGGGACAGCCCCATCAATACAACCAAACACCTCTCTGCCCAGAGTTTGGCCTGACTTGTTTCCTTCTGTAGTGGTGGAGTCACCAGTGTGGAAGAAGCAGAATTCCTTGAGCCCGCCATCCGCACTGGGGAGCAGTGGGAAGCGCAAACGGAAGATCCCGTTGCTGTCGTCTCTCCATGGGGACCAGCTGGTGCTGGTACGTCACTGTCTCACAGCCCCTTTCGCCCCACTCTGGCAATAGAATGTGCTCACTGCAATTTCTGCAGGGCTGGGGGCACACTGACCTGCCTGCCCTCAGGAAGGAGGCCCCGTCCTTGGCCGAGTGGGAAGTGACGCTCTCCCCAGCCCCAATGTCTGGTGGGCTGTGTGTGGTTGTGCTGCCTGCTGCCGGACCAGGTAATGGCCTGGGGAAGGCCTGCCATGCCCTCAGTGCCACGCCGGGGCCCACCAGAGTTGGGGACTGGAGCTCCGCGGTAGCTGCGGCAGGATCACCACCTGCTTCATAGGGCTTGCTGCAGCCAGTCGCCAGCACACCTTCAAAGAGGCTCTGCCCGCTTCCCTGGGAAGGAGCTAAGCTGCTGCTGCTCTCTCTTGGCAGCCCCCGCCGCCTCAGCTGGGCTACTCCATCACCTCAGAGGACCTGGACGCAGAGAAGAAGGCAGTGCTGCAGTGGTTCAACAGTGTCTTGGAGGATAAGGCTGGTAAGGATGGGCTGGGAATGTGGAGGGGTAGGAACAAGCTTGGTTCTGGGGGTGCTCCTGATGCCTTCCAGCTGAGGAGATCTCATGCCTTGTAGTGCTGGATGAGGTTGCCCAGGACTGTAGGGTGGTAGGTGCTGTTCCCTACCTGCTGGGAAGCTCTGCTGAGGGTTTGTTCCTTACAGCTAGTTGTGGGTCCTGAGATGTTGCTGTTTCCCTGTAGATGCAGTCCCCAGCACCACTGCAGCGATGATACCTGTGTCCAAGCCACTGGTGTTTGCTGTGACCTCCCCTGGGCCTATGCCTGCCTCCACAGCTCCTGCTCCGGCCAGCTCCTCGCTCCTAGACAGCCTGAAGAAGATGCAGAGCAGCCAGGCTGTATCCACAGCACCAGGTGAGGAGGAGGAGGAGAGTTGGCACAGTGGAATGCCAGCAGTGTTGGGCAGCTGGAGCAGGAACTCCTTGTTGCCTCTGCGTGAGGCAGTTGACAAAATGTTCTGTTCAAATGCTCTGCAGAGCAGCATTTGCAGCAGAGCTAGGAGGCAGGGCTTGAGGGGACACCTTTGGGGACGCTGAGTCCCTGATCCTGCTGGAGGCTATGGTAACTGTGGAGGGTGTGATGAGAGCTCCGGGAGCCTTTGCAGCAGTGGGTGGGTACCTGGCAGAGGGGTGGGCTTCTGAAGGTGCCCTCTTGTCTGTAAATAATCTTTCTTCCCTTTCCAGACTCCACTGGAATTGCAGCAGTATCTCAGCCACCTCCATCAGCTGCACAGCCACCTGCTCCTGCTGTGTCATTGGAGCCGAGCTCTCTGCCTGCCATCTCTGCTGACACCAAGCCTGTGCCTGTATTGAGCACACCTGGCCCCAGTGCTCCCCCTGCCCTGACGGTGCAACCCCCCAGCAGCCTGGCACCTGCTGTGTTCACTGAGCTGGGCCAGACCCCCAGCAAGCCTCCCTCCTTCCCAAAGCCAAGCATCCTGTTTGGGATGGTGAACACTGCTCCAGCCAGCCAGCCAGCACTGACTGCGGCCACTGCAGTGTCCACCATGGCCACTGCTGCACCCACTGCATCCACTGCTGTGCCCACCACAGCCACTGCCATGCCCACCACAACCACTGCCATGCCCACCACAACACCCATTTTCAAACCCATCTTTGGTGCTGTGCCGAAGAGCGAGAATGCAGCAGTCTGCACGGCTGTCACTTCCATCACAGCCACCGTGTCTGCAAGCTCAGGCCCTGCCTCAACATCCTCAACATCCTCCATATTCAAGCCCATCTTTGGCAGCATCACTGCAGCTTCATCTCCAGCGAAAGTCTCTCCTTTCGCCTTCAAAGCCACTGCACAGCCAGCCTCAGAGCCACCAACTGCCTCCACAGCTCCTCTGGCAGGATTCACAGGTCTTCCGAGCGTCATCTTCACCACTGCAGTGACAACTGCCACTACCCAGAGTTCCTCCACAGATGCCACCATTAAACCTGTCTTCAGC
Organism: Rhabdornis inornatus; assembly: GCA_013397075.1. Taxonomy (NCBI): domain Eukaryota; kingdom Metazoa; phylum Chordata; class Aves; order Passeriformes; family Rhabdornithidae; genus Rhabdornis; species Rhabdornis inornatus. Next base: position 520,270 of record VWZS01007510.1, read on the forward strand.
TTTGGACTGAACCCGCCTGGGTCCACTGGCTCTGCCCCCAGCGTAACTGTCACCGCTGCCGCCTCCACCAGCACAACACAGCCCTTGCTGTTCGGGGGCCTCGCCAGCTCTGCTCCCAGCACAGAAGCCAGCTTTGCCACCTCAGCGCCTGTGTTCCAGTTTGGGAAGCTGCCTCCAGCTGCAGCCACTGCCACCACCAGTGTCCCAGGAGGCCCTGCCTTTGGCCAGGTACCTACAAACTCCACAGCTGCTACCACCACTGTGGGCTTTAGCATATTTGGGAGCACTACACTGACCTCCTCTGCCCCAGCCACCACAGCTCAAGCACCGCTGACATTCGGCTCCTCTGTTTCAGCTTTTGGCAGCTTTTCAGCCAGCACAAAGCCACCACCACCATACCCAGGCGCTGGGAGCCAGCTCACCTTCAGCACTGGGGCTGCTGAGAGCCAGGTGCCTGCCAGCAAGCCTGCTGCTGGCCCCATCAGCTTCACCCCCCCATTCAGTTTTGGAGCCCCCCCAGCACAGTCAGTGGCTCAGCCAGCATTTGGCAGTGGTGCCCAGCCAGCCTTCGGCACAACCAGTGCCCAGGGCTCCTTTGGCACCAGCAGCACCCAGGCAGCATTCGGGACCACCACCTCAGTGTTCTCTTTTGGAACAGCCACCTCCACCACATCCAGCTTTGGTGCCACCACCCAGACTACAAGCAGCAGCACCAGTGCCACTGTCTTTGGCACCACCCCATCTCCATTCACCTTCGGGGCCACCACCCAGCCGGGCCCCTCCACCAGCGCCTTTGGGATGGGTACGCCAGGCCTCAGCACTGGGTCTCCAGCTGTGGCCTTCAGCTTTGGGGCTGGGCAGAGTGGGGCAGCCCCGGCAGCAATGCCCTTCGGCTCATCTCTGCCACAGAGTGCCCTGGGAGCCCAGGGCCAGAGCACGCCCTTTGCCTTCACCATGACCAGCACTCCCAACAGCAAGCCTGCGTTTGGAGGTGAGTCATCATGGAATCATGGAATGGGTCATGTTGGAAAGGGACCTTAAAGATCATGTTGATCCACCCCCCTGCCTAGGGCAGAGCGAGCTTCCACTAGACCGGCTTGCTCAGGGCGCTGTCCAGCATGGCTTTGAACATTTCCAGAATGAGGTGGGGGCAGACAGGCCATCTTGAGGGTCAAGAGTTGGGCAGTAGTATTACTGATGGACCTGCCAAAGTTCCCAGGTTCACAGCCTGATGAGGCCAGTGTTCCTGCTGTGCAGAGCATTGCCATGCAAAGGGAAGGCACTCCCATCACTCCCTGTAAGAATCCTGGCCCTCAGGGGCGGGGAGTCCCTAAACTCTGTTCACTGGCCCCTCTGAAGGCACCAGCTCCCCAACTCTGCCCATCCAAGTGTCCTGCAGGAGCCAAGATCATCTGAGTCCTTAGTAGCCACCTGGAGCACTTTAGTAAGCTGGAATGCTGCTAGCCAGGAACTGCCATCACTTCGTGCTTGCTCTCAGGGTTTCCCTAACACTTCAGATCCTCGCTAGATATTCCCAGCTTCCATGGAACTGAAACCCACCCAGTGAGCAACTCCTTGATGTAGAAAGGCCAAGGTCTTTGTTCCTCCCTGGCAAATCCTTCTATGCAGCCCTGCTGTTCGGAGAGCCCAGGGATTTTCCAGAGAGTGTAACTTTTCCATTAAAAGGGCTTTTCAGGACCAGAGGCTGATTCTGGGGGATGGACTGTGGTGCTTCAGCCCCCAGAGAGCATCCTGTGCCTCTGGGTGCCACTGGCTCCCAAAAGCTCTTTCTCCTTTGCCAGCCCTGACTCACAGTGACCTGTTGCTTTCCAGGAGCTCCGGTGCCCACCTTTGGGCAGGGCACACCTGTCCCTGGAGCTGTGGGCAGTGGAAGCAGCACCCTTTCCTTCAGGACACCCAGCACTCCTGCCTCGAGCTTTGGAGGGGGCGGCACTTCCTTTGGTAAGGAGGGAGTTGGTGCTCCAGTGTTGGGGAGCTCATGGGTCATGATGTCCCCTTGGGCTGGGGACAGTGGTAGGGCCAGGTATGCTCTGGGAGATGGCTCAGGTGGTACCTGCTGGACTTTGGGGGATGCCGAACCTTCTGTTCCTCGCAGGGTGAGGATCACACATCCCAAAGCTACAGAGACCTGAGCAACCTTTCTGCTTCCAGGTTCATCCACCCCCACCTTCTCCATCGGGGCAGGATCCAAGATGGGCACTCGACAACGGCTGCAGGCACGGAGACAGCACACCCGCAAAAAGTAACCCTAGTGCTGCTGGGCTCCACTGGCCCACATGTGGGGGGCTCTGGCCTGGAGCTGTCCGTATGGTGGGCCCTGTCCCTGACACCCACCAGAGACCATGCTGGGACAGGATAAACCAAACTCTTGTTACTTGAACAGTTCCAGAGCCAAGGCTGGACAAATCTCTGTACATATCCGCAATGTTCTTACCCTCAATTTATTTTGCCTTGTTTAATAATGTGTACGTTTCTCCCCATTTGCTTCTAGCTGTTTCTGTGGCCCTCCCCAGCCCTCAGCCAGCCCCAAGGCCATGTCCCGCTCAGCCTGGCTGGCAAAATGCTGTGGTTCCGAGCTGCTGTCAGACACCGTCTTCACCAGGTCCTGAAATGTTTCCAGTTGTTCATCCCATGGCTGGTGAACATGGTCCCATGCCTGCGGCAGGGCAGGTTCCAGCCTGGCTCTGTTTCGTGCCACAGGTGACTGGCATGGGTACAGCTGGGTGACACCCCTTGCTGGGACCTAATGTCCTGCTACCTCCAGCTGAGGACATGCCATAGCCCAGGACCTGAGCTGGAGGCACAGGGTGAGGATGGGGGTCCCCCCACCCCTGTCCCATCTCCGCTACTCCCTGGGGCTGTGGGCTGCTCCCACCCTACTCCCCAGTTCTGCTTTATCCATGCTTCTGTTCCTGCACTCACTGAATCGAGTTTGGAGGAAGAACTGAACCGTGTGTGTGGCGGCATGTTGGTTATGCCGGATTTGCTGTTTGGAGTTTCTTTTTTGGGGGGCACCAGTCCTTGGGGGGAGACGTGCCCTGGCTAATTGGGTGTTGACAGTAGCATCACTGCGTGGCTGCTCGTGCTGGGGAGTTGTCCCTTCCATGTCTGTGACTGAAAGGCAGCTAGGACAGGGGGTTCCAACCGTGGCAGTCTCTCCCCTCCCTTTCCCTCTCTGCTAGTACCTCTTCTGCACTTCAGGGGGCTCTGGAATTTCTGTGGGCAATTGCTCACAGAAATAGTCCAGAGCAGATGCGTTCTCCCTCCCATCCCAAAGCCAAGTTGTTTTTCATTTTGCAGTTCATGTCCATCCCAGTGAGTTTTACTAGCTCCTAGGAACTGTGGTGCTGCCTCCCCTGTCCCCATCCAGCCAGGAGTGGGAATCCCACTCTTCCCTGTCCTGGAGCTTCTGTGGGAAGAGACTGCCAGAGCTGGGGGTCACCAAAGAGCCACCCCTGGCCCTGTCCCTGGTGAGGGATGGGCACTCCATTCCCAGGAATGCTTTGCTGCCGGGTTTTTACTCTCTGAGCCGTGTGAGTGTGTGTGTTTGCTGAGGTCTAAATTTAAAAAAAACTAAAAAAATTAAAAAATAAAAATAAAAAAACCAAGAAAAAAATCACAAATATTTAAACATTTTTTAACAAAATAAAAATTTATTTTTATATTTAAGATAAATTGCCTTCAAATTCCTTCAAGCTTGGTTCAGTGAAGTTGTCTGCCCGCAGCTGTTAGTGTTTAGCTGTTCCCACCCTGGCTGTGCCTGCGGGAATGCATTATGCTGGGGAAGGCAGCTGCATCCTGCAGGCTCTGCCATGCTCCCCCTGCTGTACATCATCCCCTTCCTTTTCAATGTGATGTGTATGTGGATGTGACTAAACCTTTTTTTGTTTTATAAAGTTTTTTAATTATTTCTCTGAGGGTGAGGAGCAGGAGCTCACATTATGGTGCTGAGTGCCAGGGTCAAGGTGTTTCTGCCAGCAGTAAGGGCAGGTGATGAGCTCTGTGTGGTACAGAGGGGACACAGTCCCAGCATAAGGGGACATAGAGAACCTGTAGGTGCTGGTGGCAATGTTCTGGCCATTACCCACCACCCTGGCTGAGGGTGCAGTGGGCCAAGAGCAGCCAGGCTGGGAAAAATGTGTCTTTGAGGTTGGAGGAAGCAGATGCCAAGGGGCTAGTGCCTGCCAGCACAGACCCTGTGTGTCCTTCCCTCTGCCCCAGTTAGGGTCCCGGGCCAGGAGAGCACCTGCTCCCTGTCCTTGAGGTGCCACGGTTTGGCCAGGTCAGCTCTGAAAAGATGGGGATGAGCTGGGACAAGGTTGAGGGCACCCTGGCTCTGGGTCCTGCCCCAGAAGTAGCTGCCCCACATAGTCCCACACACCCATGAGGAGCCAGGCTGTCCCTTCCCTGCCACACAGGTTGCTGGGAGAGCCCCTTGTGCTTGGGGGGAGGCTAGGTTTTAACTGACTGAAGACTTGGATCATTCCTGGTGTGGCTGATGAGGATTTTAAGTGTGAATGTGCAATTTTTGTTTCCTTGCTTCTTATGTCCCTGTTTTAAAATAAAATTACTGTGTTCACATGGCTGTGCCAGTGTGTGATTCCTGGGGCTGGGATTGCCAGGGCAGAGTGGTGCTGGTGGGGTTCAGGTGCAGCACCCTCTGACTCATGTATCCTTGCTCCCCTAGTTCAAAGAGAGGTGCAGGGACAGGATTATTATTTTACCTTTTTCCCCCCCACTTTGCCTCTACTATGAGTAGTGGCAATTTCAGGGCAAGACTGCAGAAACACTGGAAAAGACAGTGAAGAGAGAGAAACTTTTAATCTGCTTCATCCCTACAGTGAAATGCTTTTTCAAAACTCCACATCAGGCTGGAGGTTGGAATTTTTTTGGGGGGAACATGATAAACCACCCTTAATCCAGCTAGAGGACCCCAGCCTTGCAGGGTGTGGAGTGGGAATTGCCTTGAGGGCAAACCTGGGGCAGGGGCTGGCTGCAATGGGCAGCTCTGTGTGACCAGTTGCCCCTTCCCAGCACCAGGGTGGTCCCAGTGTTGGCACTCAGTCCCGGTGTTACAGAATTCTCACTGACTGCAGTTGGCACAGAGCTTGACTTGTGTTTAGACCAGTATGTGTTCCCCACAAGGCCCAGCTGTGCAGGGTTTTGTCCAGAAAACGTTGTTTCACTCTTTCACCCGCTGCTTTTTCTTCTTCCTCTTTTTGGGAGCGGCACCTGGCTCCATTCTCTCTCCTGCCTGTGGGTTCTCCTTGGCTGTTGCAGGCAGGGAGCTGTGGACAAGAACAAACAGCCTGAGCCACGCTTGCCACTGCCCTCTGCTCCCACAGCCACACCCCTCACACCCACCCCAGGGTGCCCCCAGAAACAGCTGGAGTCTTCCAGAGCCCCTCTCACCTGGGGGCAGCAGCCCCTTCCTTGCACCGCTCCAGCACAGCCACGAAGAAGCCATGGGTGAGGGTCTCTGCAGGGGAAGCACGGAGGCAGCTCTCTGCTCCAGAGAAGGCAGCAAGTCCTCGGCAGGGCCAGGATGGGAAGGCAGTCACCAGCCTGCAGCATGGAAAAGGGGTCAGCACCAAATCCTGCCCTACAGCCCTCCAGGTTCCCTGAGCCAGACCCACCTGAAGGCCGAGCCCCACTTCTGCAGCACAGCCTGCACCACATCCTCATTTTCCTCCTGGTGTAAGGAGCAGGTGGAGTAGACCAGGCGCTGGAGAGCTGGAAAGCTCAGGGCATGGTTGAGGACCCGACGCTGGAAGCCAGCCAGGGCCTGCAAGCGTTCAGCACTCGAGGCCACCTCCTCCCCTGGCCCCCGGGCCACCATCCCTGTCGGACAGGAGCTGTCACCTGGGGTTTGCACACCCACAGCCCGGCTCCAGGTGAGCAGCTGGAGCCTGACACATTACCTGAACCACTGCAGGATGGGTCAAGAAGGATGTGGGTCACCCTGCTGTATTTGGGGTCTCTGGGGTCCACGGTCAGGAAGTCCTGCTGGGCCAACTGGCAGCCAGCGACCCCTGCCCGTGCCAGCAGCGTGTTCATGGTGGCCATGCGCTTGGGGTCCACATCAAAGGCAAAGATCTGTCTGAAGGCAGAGCCCAGCACCCAAGAGAAGCTGTGAACAGACCACCTAGCTGCCAGGAACACTCAAATACTAGGCAGGCAGACCTTGAGAGCTGCCTCCCCTCTGGCACGGTTATGGGACAGGGCAAGGGGCTGGGAGTGAAGCCCTGTGTGACTTCATGTGCCCTCAGGTCCTTCCAGTGGCCCAGAACTGTCAGAGCCACCAGCTCACCTGAGTTGGCAGGTTGCAGCTCCTCCTGCCACCTTCTTGTGCTCTCTGTGGGCTCGGGGAAACCAGTGCCACCTCTCCCCTTCCCTCCACCCCTGCACACAACCCTGCCCTCACCCCTTGTTATTCAGGATGGCAGCCAGGTGGCTTGTCTTGTTTCCAGGGGCAGCACAGGCATCAATGACGTGGGAGCCAGCAACAGGGCCAAGGAGGAAGGCAGGGAGGCAGCTGGCCTGCAAGAGGGCAAAGACTGACACAGGAGTGGGCAGAAAAGACCTGGCCCCTCCTCGGGCATGGCTGATGCTGTGGGGTCACAGGGACAACCACGACACAGGGCCAAGGCCACCAACACTCTCCATCAACAGCCTTGCCCAACCCACAGCCCCCTGCTCCTCCTCAGCTCCCACAGGGGTTCTGTACCCCAGGATTTCATCCTGAACCTTCAAACAATGGAAGCAAAGGCCCAGGGGAGTCCCACAGTTTTTGCTTAGACTTAAATGCTGCAGCAAGCTGAGCCATTGCAGAAGAAGTCCACCCTTCATCCTATCAGTAGTTTCCCTGCCCTGCAACTTTCTGCTCCCCAGTTCCCTCACCTTGTCCTGCAGAATTATGTGTCCTGAAGTATACAGCAGGTTGTCATGGAGGTCTGTCTGCGAAGGGAAAACCAACAGCTCCGGGAGATGCAGATCCAACAAGAATTTTTTTCCGGAGAGGGCCTTCAGCTCCTCCACACTGCCCATGAGACACAGGGAGCACGTATTCATTCAAAGTCCTAATCCCAGTGCTCACAGCAGAGCCCAGACCGAGAAACCCCTTCGTCCCACAGCTCCTCTCCAGCTCCAGGCAGCAGCCAGACAGGCAGCATCTAAGTGTGAGGAGTGACGGAGACCCCACCCCAACAACTCTGAGCGCCAAGTTCAGCAACTCTTCAAACTTCATCCCATGTCACTTGCTGACATCCTAGGAAAGGCGGGATAGCAGAAAAAAATACTTACCTGGCTGCCTTGCCCAGGTAGGCATATCCCTGGCGCTTAAAGAAGTCAATCACATCGTCCACACAAGTCTTCAGGGTGTTGACCCGGACATAACGTGGGACCCGGGCGGCTGCAGGGGCCAGACAGGTCAGACACAGCCCCCCACTGCTCCCAACACAGGGTGGCCACCCAGCCCGAGCCCACTCACCTGCGGCGCTTACCGCCTTCTCTGGGGACAGCAGGTCCTCGTTGCGGCTCACCTTGTGCCGCACCTTCATGCGGGCCAGCTCGGCCTCCAGCCGCGCCCGGTGCCGCCGGGCCAGCGCCTTCCAGCGGCCCCCGCACTTCAGCCCCTTGCCGAAGAGCAGGTCATACACCAGGACCTGCGGGGAGGGGACGAGGTGAGCCCGGCCCCGCTGCCCAAGCCCCGCGGCTCCAAGGACACCGAGGCTCCAGGACACCGCGGCTCCAGGACATCGTCCCCCGGCACCGCGGCCCGCGGGTTCCGCGGATGACCGTACCTTCGCCAGCTGCGGCGCCAGCTTCTTCTCGGCCTGCAGCAGCGCGGCTCCATCCAGCAGCTTCTCCAGCACCGAGGCGTAGCGGAGGGTCTCGGACACCAGCGCGTACAGCTGCCGGACGTGCTGCGGAGCGGTCAGCCATGAGCGCCGCCGGGCCTGCGCCGGGCCCCGACTCCCCTCCCGCCCTCCCGAATGGGATTCCCCCGGCTGCCCCGCACCCCCGTTCCCTCCGGGCGCACCGGGAAGCCGCTGTTGTACACGAGGCTCTTGAGGCCGCCCTCGCCGCGCTCCAGCCCCGCCAGCACCGCGGCCGCCGCGCTGTACAGCGCCATGTGCGCCCCGCGCCTCTTCTGCCGGGGCCTCCGGGGCCACAGGGGGCGAGCGCGGCCCCGCCTCGGGATCGGTGGCCGGGACAGAGCGGGCGGAGGGCACGGGGCGGAGCGGGGGATCAGGGTCATCCCGGCTGCGCCATCCTCGCAATGACCCCGGCCAACCCGGTCACCCCCATCACCCTGGTTACTCCGGCCATCCCGGCCACCTCTGTCACCCCGGTGACCCTGGTCACCAGCCCCGGACACCCCATCCGATCCCTAAATGTGGAAGCACACTAACATTACTACTGATTGTGAGACTCTGTGATACCCTGTGGGTGATGGGTTGGCAGGGATTTGCTGCAGACTTTGGTAGTGTTCCTGCTGCACTCAAACAGAGCAAAGGATGCCCAGCCCTGGAAAGGGGGGTCTGGGGAGAGGGATCTGCTCTGAAAAAGAGGGATCTGCTCTGGGAAACTCAGAGCTGTACATGGAGGGTAAAGGATACCCCAGGACAACCACCGTAAGGCAGTATCCCAGCAACCTGGACATGTCTTTGAAACTGTCCCAGAACCATCTGGTGCAATGGATCAGTCACTCCAGCATGACCTGCTCCAGGTGAGAGCTGCTTTGCAGGGTCTGAAAGGTTAGCAGTGGGTGCTGGGGGTCAGTCATCTTCTACCTGAACAATCAAATGGTGTAAGAATCTCGTCATAGTGACAGGATCTGAGGGAATGGCTGGAGCTCTGTCACTGTCAGGGAAGGCTTAGTTTGGTATCAGGGAAAGGTTCTTCCTCCAGAGGGTGCTGGGCACTGCACAGGCTCTCCAGGGAATGCTCACAGCCCCAAGGCTGCCAGAGCTCCAGCAGCATTTGTACAACACTCTCATGCACAAGGTGGGATTACTGGGGTGTCTGTGCAGGGCCAGAAGCTGGACTCGATGATCCCTGTAGGTCCCTTCCAACTCAGAATGTTCCATGATTCTACAATACTTGAACCTGTGGAAAGGCACATTCAGGAGCTCCAGTTTGGCGGGGATGCAGGAACAAACATTTACCTTGGTGGTGGTATATTTTATTCCCTGGCCTCTGGTTGGCACAGGCTGGTTGTGCATTTTGGTGACAGGCCCAAGGAGTGGGTCCCTGGTGACCTTTTGCAGTTTGCAGGAGCCACTGCTGGGCTGTGCGCAGGGTGGCTGAGTCTCTCAGGTGCCCTGCTCCCCTCAGCCCATGGCCCTGGGCAGTGTCCCTCCCTAGCAGACTGGGCACACAGTCCCCCATGCCAGCTCACAGCCCTGGGCAGCTGGAAAGACCAGGACTGACCTGCTGCCTGCACACAGCTCTTCAGCTGCTTTTTGTGCTCCCATTTCCCTCTTCAGCAGCCTCTCACCATGGTTGCCTGCTCAGCTCTGGCTGTGCTCGTTCTCTCAGGGAGGGTCCCTGTGTCAGCCAGCAACCAGCCCATCCACCTCAATCTCTATTCGGAAGGATGTGCCACAAAGACCCTGAACGCTCACGGCTCAACCTCTTCAAGCATACATACCTTTCCATGGGAATATCCTGGCAGGTAAGCTGTGTTTCAGTATTGTAGGCTGGGGATGGGGATGCTGAGGTCAAGGCTGACATTTTATGCCCTTAGAGGAGAGAGGAAGGATTCTCCTGTACTGATGGAGCTTGTTGTGCAGCACCATGGTTTCTATAGGAGGACAGCTCTGCCGCAGGCTTAACTGAGATAAGCTGAGAGAGCTGGGCTGTTCAGTCTGGAGAAGAGAAAGTTCCAGTATCTGAAGGGGGCTACAAGGAAGCTGGAGAAGGACTTTTCATCAGGAACTGGATAGATCAAGAGAAAATGTGTTCAAGCTGAAAAAGCGGAAATTTAAGTTAGATATATGGAAGACATTTTTCCCTGTAAGGGTGAAAAGGCCCTAGTACAGGTTGCCCAGAGAAGCTGGGGCTGCCCCATACCTGGAAGTCTCCAAGGTCAGGTTGGATGGAGCTTGAAGCAACCTGGTGTAATGGAATGTGTCGCTGCCCATGACAGGGGTGTAGAATGAGATTATCTTTAAGGTCCCTTCCAAGCCAAAGCATTCCATGATTCTATGCCTGTGCATCTGTGGGGTGCATTGGGCAAGACTCTGAAGTGGGCTCTGCCCTCGCCCTGGCTCTGCAGCACCTCGATGCCATGGGCCAGCACAATGCTGGGTGCCAGGGGACTGCAGGCCAGTCCTTGGCAGCACACGGGGCACAGGAGCTGCCCCTCCAACACCCTGGGGAGGGACAGTATGCAGGGCTGCCAGGATAAGCGCCCACACTGCAGCATCAGTGGCTCCTTCACCTCCAGGCAGATGGGACAGAGCAGCTGCTCGTCTTCTGAGCCATCCTGCCACCTTCCCACACAAATCTGGGCTGGTGTTGTGGGTTGGGTTTTCTTTTACTTGTTACCTATGGAATTTTTCCCACTGAGTTGGTAAAGAAGCACTGATGGCTGAGTGCTTGAGACAGGGGAGGGGGAACCCCTGTAGTTTTTGGGAATTTGTCTCAGAGGGACAGAGACATAGGGAGATTAGAAGCAGGTAGAAGGACAGCGGGGGGCAGTTGCTGGCTCTTGCTCGCTCTTGGCTTTAGAGGAGGAGGGTCGATGCTACAGCCGCCATAGCCCAGCCAGGAGCTGCTTTCTTCTGCTGCTGCTGGACCCCACACCCCTGCCCTGCTAGGACATCCTGCCATTTCAGTTTGCTGCTTACGAGAGTCCTGCTGGAGCACCGAGACCAACACTGCCCCGGGGTCCATGAGCAAAGCCTCTCTTTTCCATCCCTTCCCGTCTGGCCCCAGCCGCCATCACCGCGTGCTCCCCGAGCCCGCCCACAGCGCCCCCTGCAGGCCGGGCGGAATCACCGCCCCCGCCCACAGCGCCCCCTGCAGGCCGGGCGGAATCACCGCCCCCGCCCACAGCGCCCCCTGCAGGCGGTGATGGGAACTGCACCCAAGGGGACAGTGCCCGCAGCCGAGAGGACTGGAACTGGGTTCCTGGTTCTGTTTGGTGTTAATTCCACAGCTGCTGTTGTTTTGTTTGCCTTGTTATACGTACTGGTAAAGAACTGTGATTCCTATCCTCATATATTTGCCTGAGAGCCCCTTAATTTCAAAATAATAAGAATTGGAGGGAGGGGCGAGGGGTTTTACATTCCCCAATCCAGGGGAGGTTTCTGCCTTCCCTAACAGACACCACTCTTTCAAATCGCGACAGATTTTGGCGCCCAAGCATGGGGCCCAAGGGCATTGAGAGAAAAAGGGTGAAAAAGGAGCAACAGTTCTTGAGCAACCTAATTTTTGTGTGCTGAATATAGAAACCTCATTAGATGGCACCATGTGGTCTAGCTTACCCTGGTTCAGGCTCCACATGGTCACAGCTATATCTCTCCCATTTGCAGGCCCTTATCTAAACGTGGGTCCTATAACTAAGGCCACTGTAGCTGTTATCCAGTTTGTTTTGCGGGTTGACAAGGTGAGGAATTAATGGATTTTTAACTTCCTTTGGAAGGCAGGCACATGGATACATGGCTATCAGAGACTAAGTGTATGTTTTTGAGGTTACATTAGAATGGTACCTACTATGAGGAAATGACAGCAGGGGAGCTTTTCTCCCAGCCTTTCAACCCTTCAGTTCTTTGTGCCTATCTCACCAGCTTTTGAAGGGTTTAAATTTTCTCTAGATACTAACCAAGTGTTGCTGTTAGTCCCAGTCTATTTAGCATTCAGAGACAGGGTGAAGTCGACTTGGATAACCACACAGACACCTGCCCCAGAGACTAGGGATGCTGCCCCACAGCCTGACCCTGCCCCACAGCCTACCTCAGAAATAAACCACCCAGACTGGATGGGGGTAATGGAGAAGAAGATACACCAGGTGCTGAAAGAATACGCTTTCTCAGCTGGTGAGAAAACTTTCCCCTGCCCTAAAGATGAAGAGTCTGATGGTGCAACAGTGGAACCCACAGATGTTACATCTGTCCAGGTCCCAGCTGAAATGCAAGGGCACTCACAGCCAGCAGCGGTAGCCCCTGTGGAAACAAAGAAGTCTAAGATGAAAACAAGGCACCTAGATAATAAAGATCAGAAAGGAGGGTCCTCACAACCAGCAAGGGAGCCAGAAGTTGAGATCATCACTGAGTCCCTGTTGTATGAGAGTCTCCGTAACCTGTGAAAAGACATTGTACGACGGGGCTGTGAGGCTTTTACAACCTGGTTACTGCGGGTCTGGGACCTTATGGGTACAGGTGTGCAACTGGATGGTACTGAGGCAAGGAATTTGGGATCCTTGACTCAGGACTCAGGTGTAGACCAGGTATTTGTAAGGGAGCCAGGCCTCCTTTCCCTCTGGGAGCGACTTTTAATGAGTGTGAGAGAGAGGTTTGTCCACAGAGAGAGCATGCAGGAATACCACCATAGAATGCGTTGGAACACCCTTGAGGAAGGGATCCAACAGCTGAGAGAAGGGGCAGTACTGGAGGTGCTCTTTGGGAGGGATGGACAGCATGATAATGACCCCGACAAAGTGAGGTGCACAGGGCAAATGTTGTGGAATCTGGCAAACCTGGGGCCATCTCAATATACCACCTTCATTGCAATAATTAATGCTGATAACAACCAAGTGACAGTGGGTTCTGTTGCCAACAAGCTTAGAAATTACAAGAGTATGATCAATGGCCCAATGCAGGCTCATATCTTTGCTGTGGTTAAGGAAACCCAAACAGGAGTTTAAAGAGGAGATAAGGAAGATGAGGGAGGAGATGAATAAGATCAGTGCAGCACCAATGCGAGTCACAGACCCCAAAGTCAGACCCCAAAATCCCCCAGCTAGGGAGAGAGGGTACACCCCACGAGCTGACCTGTGGTTCTTTCTGCATGACCATGGGGAAGATATGAGAAGGTGGGATGGGAAACCCACTTCTGTCCTGGCAGCATGGGTGCGTCNTGGCCCAGAGGCACCGTGTATTCTAGGCATAGACTTCCTCAAAAACGATTATTACAAAGACCCAAAGGGACTCAGGTGGGCTTTTGGAATAGCTGCTGTGTCAGCAGAGGGCATTAAGCAGTTGAACACCCTGCCTGGGCTATCAGAAAACCCATCTGCAGTGGGACCCCTGAAGGTGGAAGAGCAACAGGTACCAATTGCCACCTCGACAGTGCACCGCCGGCAGTACTGGACGAATCGAGACGCCGTGATCCCCATCCACAAGATGATCCATGAGCTGGAGAGCCAAGGGGTGGTCAGTAAGGCCCATTCACCCTTCAACAGTCCCATCTGGCCTGTGCCTTTTTCTCCATTCCTCTGGCAGCAGAGTGCAGGCCCCAGTTTGCTTTCACCTGGAGGGGTGTGCAGTATACCTGGAACCGACTGCCCCAGGGGTGGAAACACAGCCCCACCATCTGTCATGGACTGATCCAGGCTACACTGGAGAAGGGTGGAACTCCAGATCATCTGCAGTACATTGATGACATCATGGTGTGGGGGGACACAGCAATGGAGGTATTTCAGAAAGCAGAGAAGATCGTCCAGGTTCTGCTGGAAGCCAGCTTCACCATCAAGGAAAACAAAGTCAAGAGACCTGCCCAAGAGATCCAGTTCTTATTGTTCCAATAACAAGATCAGCAGCACAGACAGTTGCAAACCCATCCTTAAAACTCCAAACAAAGTCTGAGATGATAATTTTAACCCATAATGGGTTTGTGGCTACACCTGGCCCACACCTGGCCATGTACCCTGGGTCTGCCCAAGGTGTCAGCAGTCACGCCCAGGTTGTTCCCACTTGGGCCCAGGCAGGGATGTCAAGCTGCAGTGAAGTTGTGCTTGTGTGCCAGGGCTCAGACACAGCCAGGAGGGATTTTCCACTGAAAAATTCCAGTCTTAACCCACATATCTCTTTGGGGTTATCTCAGCCATGGACATCCTCAGAAAGACTGGCGTCACTCAAGTGATACATCTAAGCAAGAAGCGGAAGGAAAACATGAAAAGCACGTTTATCTTGGAGACGAGGGGGCTGGATTTGGGAAGCTGAGGCACAGCTCACCCTCTTGAAATTTGTTTCCATGTTCCATGCTCTGCCCCAAAAGATGTGAGCTGAAATCCCAGCCTCTCCTATCAGCCCCAGGGAGCACAGGGCAGTGTGTTTCCAATCTGTAAAGCTCAGGCAGCACTGCCTTCCCTGCTGTTCACAGTTGGGACAGAACTGCCAGACTCCTGGGCAAGTCAAACACATGGCTTTGAAGTTGAAGAAAACAAACCTGAAGTCAGGGACTTGGTTACTTCCCCAGGGAAAGGGAAGGCTGTGACCTGAGCTGGGCTGGTGTCACACATTGCTGTGGGGTGAACCAAGGGAAGCTCAAGTGTCCACCAGATATCCCAGATATATATATACGAGCACAAGCAGAGGGACCAGCCTCAGGTGCTCCCTGTGCTCACAGAGAAACACCTCCCCGAGACCCAAATAGTATTCAACCACTGAGGTGGCCTGCACAGATTTCTCCGGCTCCACTTCTCCCCGTGCATGGACCCAGCGGACTTTCCTCAGTTTCTCCCAGTCAAGCTGATGGGAACTCAGTCAGACAGGGTAGCTCCTTCTCAGGATGGGGATCCCAGTGGCTCCCCTCCTGCAGCCTCAGCCCCTCTGGGATGTTCCTGCTCCTAGGGAGAGCCAGGCAGGCTCTTGTCCGCTTGTCCTGTCCCTGCATGCCCCAGGAAGGGCTGCCTGGAGCCATGTGTGAGCACACGCAGCACATGACTGGGCAGGACCTAGAGAAGAGCTGGCTGTGTTTGCTTCCCACAGCAGCCAGGATCCCCAAATCCCTGTGGGACTTCCCTTATCCTCATTGCAACAGAGATAATGTTCTCACCAAAGTACTTTGTTATCGGCTAAATTTAAGATAACTTGACTTTAAGATATTGTTATCAACTAGGTTAACTTTGCTATTAACTACATTTTTTTTTTTTTTGTTAAACTGGTGGTTTTTTTTGTTGTCTGGTGAAAACCTGTTATGCTTTTGGAAAAAAAAAACAGAAGGAAGCCAAACACTGCTCTTACTGTGTGGGAAAAGTCACAAGGAATTATTTTGTCTGTTTGTGAAAAAATATAGTTTCTCATATAATAACTCCTAGTTCATGGAGGTGTTTGGCTTATGAGCATCTTTCATATGAATCCCATCATGATCCCATCCCCTGGCTTTCTTCTCAGTATCTCCCAGGGAGCTGGAGATGGTCCTGGCTTCTCCCTGAGGAGTGTCCAACTTTGGGAATGTGATGATGGAAGGATCAGTCTGGGGCTGTCACCCAGCCTCACACGGAAGATCTTTGTGACACAGCAAAGCAGAGAATGCAGCACCTTCTCTCTCCAAAGGGGGACTGGGAACAGGCTGTGAGGATCCTTCCTTCCTTCCTTCCTTCCTTCCTTCCTTCCTTGAATCCTTCCTTCCTGGAATCCTTCCTTCCTTCCTTCCTGGAATCCTTCCTTCCTGGAATCCTTCCTTCCTGGAATCCTTCCTGGAATCCTTCCTGGAATCCTTCCTTCCTGGAATCCTTCCTTCCTGGAATCCTTCCTTCCTGGAATCCTTCCTGGAATCCTTCCTTCCTTCCTGGAATCCTTCCTTCCTGGAATCCTTCCTGGAATCCTTCCTTCCTGGAATCCTTCCTTCCTTCCTGGAATCCTTCCTTCCTGGAATCCTTCCGGGAATCCTTCCTGGAATCCTTCCTTCCCCTTCTGTGAATAAAAAGCTTGGGTTTATGTTCTTTTCTGGTGATCTCAAAAATGCTCAAAAATGTGGGTTTCCTTCTGCTTTTATTTTGCATTCTCATTAGTTTTGCATTTTTACCATTTCAGGTGCCTGAAGAAGGCCAAACTTACAAACTTGTTCCAAACCAGTTTGGACTTTTTGCCTGTGGTGGTTTTTGGTTGGTTGTTTGATTTGGCTTTTTATTTTTTTGGGGGGGGGGGTGGGGTGTTTGTTTTTGTTTTTTTTTTT
>VWZS01007510.1:536435-708120 GCA_013397075.1 Rhabdornis inornatus
TGTTTGTTTTTGTTTGTTTCTTTTTTTGGTTGGTTGGTCGGGGGGGTGGTTTTTGTTTTTGTTTTTCCTTTGGTTTGGGTTTTTGTTTGATTGTGTTTTGGTTAGTTTTGGTTTTGTGGTTTTGTGGTTTTTGGTTTTTTGTTGTTTTTTTTTTGTAGTTGTGTGTGTTTTGTTGTAGTTTGGTTGGGTTTTTTGATGTTTTTGTGGGGTTTGGTTTTGGTTTTTTAATTTTGGGTTGGTTTGGGTCATGTTTTTTGTTCTAATGAAGGGCAAAAGGCAGTGCACGCCGCGGACTACATCCCCCAGCGTGCACCGCGGCGCTCGGTGACGTTCCGCCTTCCATTGGTCCAGAGCTGCGCAGGGGCGTGTCCACTTCCGCGTGGCTCTAAAGCTACGCCTTGGGACGTGGCTGGTGCTCGGAGCGTGATTGGCTGGAGGCGCCGCGCTCGCGGGGCTGTGCTTTGCGGAGCGCGTGAGGCGCGGCGAAGCCATGATGGCGGGCGGTGCCGGCGAGGAGGGGCTTGGGGCCCGGTGTCGAGACCCGGACCCGGATCCGGATCTGGCTTCGATTCCGACTCCGACTCGGGCTCTGGCACTGACTCCGACCCCAGCACCGACCCTGTCCTCCACACCGTCTTTTTCTCTGGCCTCGGAGTTTCTCCAACCCCTGCAGGACCTGACCGGCGATGGAGGGGTGCGCAAGAAGCAGCTGCGCCCCGGCATCGGGCAGCCTGTGCCCCCGTCCGCCTCCGTGGCAGGTAGAGCCGTGTCTGGAGCCTCCTGTGGGCCGTGGGAGATCCCGTGGCCAGGGCCGGGCACCCCTGTTAAGGATGTCCCAGTTCTCTGGCACAGGTTGCCCAAGGAAGCTGTGGTTGCCCCGTTCCTGGAAATGTTCAAGCCCTGCCTGGAGCAACCTGCTGTAGTGGAAGGTATCCCTGCTCATGGGCAGGGGGTTGGACTGAATGATCTTCAAGGTCTTTTCCAACCCAAAACATTCCGTGATTCTTGCAGTCTCTCCAGGGCTGGTGTCCCGGAGTGAGACTGCCTGAGCTCGGCCTGGCTGCCTGGGGGGGCGGTCAGGGTGCTTTGCAGTAATGTTGTGCCTGAATTCACAGGTAGTTCAGGCACCAATAACTATCTCCTGAGCAGCTTTTAAGTAGGAATTGTTACGTTTAGCCTGTGTTCAGCAGGACTAAGAAAACAAAAAGTCCTCCGACGTGAGGGTCTGGTGCTTGTCTCTGTAACCTGTCTCGGTGTGAGGTTTGGTCGGTGTGGCTGGACCTGAAGCAGGTGCTGAGGGAAACAGGACAGAGCCTGTTGGGAAAGATCCCCCAAGACTCTAATGTTGAGGTGCTGGTGGCTGGCAAAGACCACAACAAGGACTTTAAAGTGCTGATTTTATACCATAGTGTGTCTCTGTTTCAGAGACTGTCTCCTCTCCTTATCAGTATTTTAACACTTTGGATACCCTGTTTAACTTATTGTGGCTGAGACATTAAAAGAAAAGGCATCTTGACCTTGAGGAAAGAACGATTTCTAGGGCCCACCTGTGATCACAGAGAAGTTCGAAGGTGGAAGTGGTTCTTGAAGTGCAGGGCCCAGGTGCTGTGTCAAGAGAGGCCCATTACAGTGTATTTTCTGAGGCACTACTGGAGTTACAGATGTAGAGCTTGGGGTGGGGGTACATTTTACCCCTTATTCCTCTTTCCAGAGCTCCAGCTTTGGTTAGGGAATTCTTTTTAAGTATTTCTGCATATAACTGGGGCATGTTAATTTGCTCAGCTGAAGTTTCCAATTCTTAAAAGCGGGAAATCACATTTCTTAAATAGCTCAGAACTGTGAAGCAGCTGCTTTGTCTGGGAATGATGCTAAAGCACACAGCACTTGGCTGTTTGGATGTGACCACGTTTTTGGTGTAAAACAGAAGGGTTTGTGCTGCGTCTGCTGTTCTATAGCAGAACGGAAAAAGAGAAGCAGGATAACTGGTTGGTTAGAACTCCTGATGTGCTCCTGATGTTGCTGTTACGGGATATGAAATCAAACTCTTGCTTTTCCCTTCTCCCCACTCCTCGCTTTGGGCTTACAGTGAAGTACTCCGGGTACCTGGGAAATTGGAGTAAGCTCTTCTGTTCGAACGGGAGCAGCAAGTATCCAAGGCTGATGAAACTTGGAAAAGGTAGGTTTGAGCCACAAACTTTGTCCTGGGGCTTGGGATTGTATTAAGGGATATTAGGACCTGGGGTTGTATTAAGGCATTTCAGTTTAAATGCTGTTTGGTGTCTTCAGGTTGTTTGGAACCTTTGACACTTGTTCATGGAGCACAAAATCCTCCTGGTTCACATGGGAGATGGAATCTGGACCCACTCACCCTCTGCCTGGGAGTGATAGGGAGGTGTTTCCCACCTGCCCTCAGGTAGCTTTAAATCTCTTGAGAGGAGATTATGTTTTCCAGGCTGGACAGGTCTTGGAGCATGCTGGTCTAGTGGAAGGTGGCCCTGTCCATGGCAGGGCTTGGACTGGATGATCTCTAAAGCCCCTTCCGACTCATCCCACTCTGGATTTGCAATACCATGTGCTCAGTCCTACAGCGGGCTGCCCTGATAATCCTTTCTGGAGCAACTGGCTGTTGTAGTTGCTGAGACAGGAGCTCACAGGGATTTTTTCCTTCAGGCTTAAGGAGAAATCATTGTTTGATGTGTGAGGGTGTTGGTGTTCGTGAACCTTACCTGTCCCACCTCTCATTGTGACAGACATCACACTGTGGGGGCTGGAGATCGGGCTGCTGTCTATGACCAAAGGAGAGGCTGCGCTGTTCGTCCTCACTCCAGAATATGCCTATGGCCAGCGGGGCTGTCCTCCCTCCATCCCCCCAAACACCACGGTCCTCTTCAAGGTGGAGGTGCTGGACTTCATAGACTCCGAGGAGTGCGACGCGTTCTTTGAGTTGACTTATGTGAGTTCCCTTAATACGGCTTGAGACTGAAATCTGGAGGGTGAACCATCATTGTCCTGTCTCACAGTTGCTGCGGCTTGTGTGTTACATGTGTTCAGGTGAATGCTGGTGCAAGTATCCAGTCCCTGGGCTCCCAGCTCTGCTCTGATTCACGTGCCTGCCCTTTGTGTCCCTCCTTGTCTTGCTCTGTTTACCCTCCCATGCAGAGGGAGAAAGCGGGATCTGCCTTTGTTTGCTTCTCTGTGCTGGATGGGGTCAGTGGAATGGCTTCCATTTATTTTTAGTTTTACCAGAAACCTCATGGTTGCACTAGAGGGCACCAATTTCCAGGAATTTCTTTAAGGAACAGCAATGAGCTGTCTGTAACAATCCTCTTCAGTCTGCAGGGTCCCAGTGCCTCACCACCCCCCACCCTTTGTCTCTGCCTCTTGTCTCCTCTCCAGCGTGTATTTCCCTGTTTTTTCCTCCCTGGTGAGTTGTGGTGCTATTGTTAATTCACCTTTTCATGTCAAGGGCTTTGAGCTGTGGTTGTGGGCCAGTGAGTGGAGGCAGAAGCTAATGGGGAAGGCCCTCCAGCCTCTGCACAGGCAAATTTTCCCCCAGAGCCCTGTGAACAAACCGCACTTGTTACGCTCCCTCTTTGCTCACCCATTTTGGCTGACTGACCTCTCTCTATGAGCTGGTTCCAACTTGCAGACCTGTCTCTCCATTTTCGTCTCTTTTTTTAAATGATTGCTGGGGTTTTTGTTTTTTTGGTTGGTGTCTTTGGTGGTGTCAGGCTGTCTCAGAGCTGGCCTGAGGGCAATTAGAGCAACGGAACCTTCCAAGCAGCTTTGTGCCAGTGACTGCATTTGTGTTAACTCAGCTGTGTGCTGAAAGAGTTGGACAGGTTTTAAGGGCAGGTTTCTGCTTTTTTGGTCCCCCTTTGGGCTTCATGACCTCTTCACTAGGATCAATCAGCACAAGAACACTGGCATGTTCAGCCTGGCTGGGGAGATACCACATGGTGGTGGCCTGGCCTTGGTAAGGACCTGGCTTCTGCTCTGTGAATAGGAGGGGGCTGTGTAGGACTGTCCTGTCTGAGTTCTCTGCCTGTTTTCTTTAGTTTGAGCTGAAATTCAGATCTTTCTTCACACAGGAACAGCGGGATAGACTTCCTCTAGAGAAGGTGTTGAAAGTGGCAGCCACAGAGAGAGAATTTGGCAACTACTTCTTCTATAAGCAGTGCTTCAAGATTGCCAAGGACAGATACAAGAGGGTACGGCACCAGGAAAATGTGGGGTGTGCTTTGGGAAAGCTGTGAAAGAAGGGATTATTTTTAGCTCACCACAACAGGTGCAGGTTAGAGATCAAATAACTTTGTGGTATTTTCCAGGCATAGTTTGTTACTTCAGAGTAGGGCTTGCACACCTGGTTTTGTGTGAGCAGCAGTGGTAAATGAAGAATCATTTTGGTTGGAAAAGCTCTCTGAGACCACCAAGTCAAACTGTTCCCCAGCACTGCCAAGGCCACCACTACCCCATGTCCCCAGGTGCCACATCTGCAGGGCTGTTAAACCCCTCCAGGGATGGGGACTCCATCACTGCCCTGAACAGCCTGTGCCAGGGCTGGACAACACTTCCAGTGAGAAATTTTCCCCAGTATCCAACCTGAACCTCCTGTGCTGCAGCTTGAGGCTGTTTGTCTTGTCCGGCTACCTGGGAGCAGAGCCTGACCCCCATCTGGCTGCACCTTCCTGTCCAGGAGTTGTAGAGAGTGAGAAGGTACTCCCTGCTCCTTTTTCCTGGGCTGAGCTTCTTCAGCTCCCTCTCCAGGCAGGGTAAAGGCTCATTTATTCTCAAACTGGAAGGCATTTGCTACTTTTTCAGAGGCAGAGATGTTTCAATGTTGCTTTTGCTTGGTAAACAAAAGTAATTTGACTTGCCTTCTTCCCTGAAAGATTTCCATATTTATCCTTAAAATCTGAGTCCTGGATGCTTTTTATTTTATTCTGCTGCTTTCCATAGTAAGTTCCTAAACCTGTGGTCATATGGTCAGCATGACTAGTCATGCTTAGAATGCCGTGCCCTGTATTTAGAGTTTTGGTTGTTATTACTTCTAAGTGACCTAGGTGAACAGAAACATGGGTGCAGCTGTTGGATGAGATGGATTTCTCGCTTTCCATGATGAATTTGTTGTTCACTGGCTGGTTTTTCCTCTCTGCTCAGGCGCTCTCCATCCTGGATCACAACTCTTCCAGTCAGGCAGAGCAGAGCCAGATCAACGCTTCCAAAGTGCTGCTGTTCCTGAATCTCTCACTCACTTACCTGAAACTGGAACGTGCTGACCGAGCTTTGAAATACGGGGAGTTAGCCTTGGAGATGGACCAAGGAAATGCCAAAGCACTGTTCAGGTGTGGCCAGGTGGGTAAATAAATCATCATGGAACATCCTGGCCTGGCTGTGGAGGGATCCCAGAATGAACTGAGGAGAATCTCTGAATTCTGGGCTGCTGCAGCAGTCAGGGTGGTTTGTCTGCATCTGCCATTTTGGAAAATCTGGATCTCTGGAAATGTGTCACACACAGCTTTTCCTGGAGTGTTCCTGAGTTACTTTTCTCTGTGTCAGAAATGTTTGTTTTTGCACAAGGCCTGAAGAACGGCAGTGGGTCTGTATTTATCTTTTGATGCATCTATCGTCTTTCCATGACAGGCTTGTCTCTACATGAGGGAGTACAGCAAATCCCGGGATTTCCTGGCCAGAGCTCAGTGCATCCAGCCCTTCAACCCTGATATCAACAATGAGCTGAAGAAGTTGGCCAGGTGAGAGCCCTCCTTTCCGTACCTGGGGAAGAGAGAGTGTTTGAACAGGCTGTATTATCCATTCTGAAATATTTAAAATGTTCAAAAAACCCCAAAACCCCAAGCTATCAGGTTAATAAGTGACTTGGGAAAACGCATGTGGAGAAAACAGCTTGAAACATTTTTCAGGCCTAGAAGCTGCAAGTGAGGAGCTGGGAACACCCACCCTTTCCATATATTTCTTTGGTGGGATGTGTGTTACCTGACTTGTGAGGAGGGGGATGTGTGGGCTACTAAAATGCTTCAAATCCAGTGAAATACAGTTGGCTGATGCTCCTGCTGTTAATGTTCTCAATAAGTATGATATTCATTCCCTTTAAGATGTGTTGATTGATTTCAGCAGCTTTTCTGCACTGCAAGTGCTTCAATGCACAATACTAATATTCATTAAAAGTGAATTTCTTGCCATCTTGGAGATAATAAATGAACAGCCCTGAAGACAAACTCTCTGTTTGCCCACAGGCTGAGTACAGGACTATCCTGCCAGCTTTAGTCATGCCCCAGCCCCACCAAAACATGACTAATGCTCGTCTCATTACGCTCATGATGCTCTTCCTTTGAAACTGCCAAAAGCATTAGCTTTTTCCCGCAAGCATGTGCTGTCTTCCTTGCACTGTTTACTGAGGCAGGAGTGATGCTGTCCTCAGCTCTGGAGCTCACAAAGCAGCCCTTGCGTATGAACCCTCTTCTGTATGTCACTGCCAGGCACTTGCAGAAAGGCAGCAGTAACACCTAAAAAGAGTGGTTGGTGCTGCTGGAAAAGTCAGTCTGGTGGGCTGAGTGCCTTCTGCCAGGGGATATGTTGGTGGAGGGCTGTTCTGTCCTGTTTATCCATGTTGTCTTTAATAGTCTGTCATAATGCCAAGTCTTCAAATTTGTTCTGTTATTTCTGAAGTACAAAGAGCATGAAGGCAGTATTAGCTTCTAGTTTGGAAATTTTAGATGAATCTTTTGTATTCATCCTGATCTCCCACTGGGTATGGAGCTTCCAAGTTGTCCACTGAGGGTGGGGAGTTCTAAACTAGATGTGTTTGGCTGCTCTTGGAGGCTGGTACATGGACAGTGCTAGAAGGCCTGATTCTAGAAGCCTCATGTATTCACTTAGATTTGAAATATGTTGATAGATAAAAGAGATTTTTTTTTTTAATGGTGTTGAGGTGGTGTGGCCGGGAAGCAACAAGACATTTCTGCCTTTGTCAGCTCCAGCTCTGTAGAGAGCAGCAGTGAGTATGCGTGTGTCAGAATTGAGTGCACATTAAACCACTCTTGTCTTGGAGTTCCTGCTTCTCTGCCTGTTAAGACTGGTGTATTTTTTGCTTTTAACCATGGAATGGTTTGGATTGGAAGGGCCCTTAAAGCTCATTCCACTGCCATGAGCAAAGACTCTTCACCACACCAGAGTGCTCCAAGCCCTGTCCAACCTGGCCTTTAACAGTTCAGGGATGGGGCAGCCACAGCTTCTCTGCACAACCTGTGCCAGGGCCTCACCACCCTTACAGCCAAGAATTTCTTCCCAATTTCCCACCTAACCCCATCCTGCGGCAGTGGGAAGCCATTCCCTCTTGTCCTCTTGTTCAAAGCCCATCTCCAGCTCTCCTGGAGCCCCTTTAGGCAGAGGAAGGGGCTCTGAGGTCTTCCTGGAGTTCCCTCCATGTGAGCACCCTTGCTCTCCCAGCCTGGCTCCAGAGCAGAGGGGCTCCAGCCTTTGGAGCATCTCCATGGCTTCCTCTGGACTCACTCCGGCAGCTCTATGTCTTTCTGATGTTGGATCACAGAGCTGGAGGCAGCACTGCAGGAGAGGTCTTTTGCTTGTGACAAAGAGTGGAATTAGTGTGAAACAGATGAAGCAAGTGCTACTGGGTGTTTTTAATGAGACCTTACCTCTGGGTAGATATGTAATGTTGCCAGTCTGCCCTTGCCTGAGAACTCGTAGTGTGATCTGAAAAATGCTTCAGAAATGGAATATGAATCAAAATCTTCTTCTTAGTGGCTTTTCACTTCCTTACCGAGTACATTTATACTTTGTTAAAAGCAGTGTTGTGTGGTAATCAGCAAGCTCCCTTTTGCTGTCTAAAACAAAGCTTTGGAATGCATCTGTTTACTGGCTGAAACAGGTTCTCGGCAAAATCTCCTGGAGAACAACAGGAAGAATGCAGGGTGAGAGGTATGTAGGATGTGTCTGGTACCAGCTGTGGTGGATTTGGTGCAAATTCTGCTGCTGGATCTTGGGATTCTATTGGAAGGCTTGCACTGCATCAAAACCAGAAGGAATTTGGGTTCTTCCAATGTCTGGCATTAATCTGTTTCTCCAAACAAGGGACTCTTGGATTTCCTGCTGTCGTAGGTGTCAGAATGTGCCACCTACAGGTGGGCATCTTTGGTCAGCAACTTCTGTGTGAGATTTACTAGGAGAGATTTGCTGTGCCAGGATTTCATACTCTCTGAGGTTCTGAGCCCCAAGAGTGCTGAGGGCTGGGGCTGAGAGAGCCTGAGCAAGCCTCTCACTGGGGCTGGTTCTAGCGTGTTGCACAAAACCCTTTGCTTTTGGCCTTATATGGCAGCAGATGCGGGAGAGCCAAACTCGTGGGCAGCCACTGATCCCTGGGACAGTGCTCCGAAACTGAGTCACCCTGCAGCTCACGGATTCCTTACCGTGAGAGTGAGAGTACAGGGAGATGAGGATGCTGTGCTTGGAGAAGTTAAAATGGAGCAGACTGCAAAGCTTTTTGCCATCCTGTGACACTGGCAAGGAAGAAAGAACAGAGGAGGAAGCATCTGCCTTGTCATCTGCTTGGTCCACAAATTCCCGCTGTCTCCTGCCCATCCAGATCCTATATCTGTAGTAGATATCCTGCTGTATGGCAGTTGAACAATGTCTCCTGAGTGCTAAAAGAACTTGCATAAGGACACACAAAAGTATCCCACAGCACACAGGTGGGGTTCCTCTGCACTGTCCACACTTCCAAAACTAGTGTAGAAAGCACCTGTCTCACAGAAGGCAAATGATCTAATTAGTCCTGAGCAGAGCAGAGACCCAAGGTCTGAGGATGAGGCATGACATTTCCAGCTCTCTTTCCCTGACATTGCAGAAAGAAGGGCTTGGAGGAGCTGTGTTGCTGCTGCCAGCACACTCTTCCATTATGTTAATTTATTTATATCCAAAAAATAACGTTCTTTTCAGGTTGTGACACTGAGGGTGGCACAGTCAGTCTCCAGTCTCTGATGCTATCCTGTGCTCTACTTTGCAGATATTACAAGGAGTACATGGAAATGGAGAAAGAAATGTGCTGCCAGATGTTTGACCCTCTCAATTCTTATGGCTGAGAAGAAATCAAGGTAACCAAGTTTTGAAAAAGGCTGAGCTCTCCCAAAACCTGTCATACTTGTGGTGTTCTCAGGTGGGGAACCTGCTTCTCTTCTGCGGGGGAGGCTTTTGGAGGCAAAATGGAAAGTGGTGGGAGTGTATGGAGAGGAAGGGCAGGATGGTGGGGTGGAATACTGCTATTGTCACCTTAGAGAATCCTTCCTGTGAGGCAAAGCATGTGTGGGACAGGGACCTGGAACTGCCAGCACTTGAGTAAGTTTAGTTTGTTGTTTCCTGTGCTGCTCATCCCAGCTATTGCTAGTCAGAGCCAGGGGCTGAAATAGCTCTGTAGTCTTGTTTCTCTGCCAATTAAAAGAAAGGGGAAAAAAAAAGCTCATGTCAAACTGAAGAACTGGATTTCCTCCTCCCATCCAGCACTTCTATCTGGAGCTGTTGGAATGCCTCACTTCAGAAAAAAATCTAAATATTTTATTTCTGGGGTTTTTTTAAGTATTAAAATAAGTCTGTTTGGATAGAAAGTTTCATGTAGATGTTTTGGACTCTTTAAAGCCTTAAATCTTCTAGCAAAATTGACAGGTTTATAAATGCACAAAGGCTCTTTGATCATTCTTTTTTTTCTCAAAATCTTCCGGGGGATGCAAGCAGGAGTGGAAATCTTTTCTTGTCTCTTGCTTTGGGGAAACCCTAGGGAAAGAGTTCTGGAAAATGACAACATTCTTCTGTCATGAACCATCCCCAGCTCAGGGCCATCAGTTTGCTGCTGTTGTCTCTCCTGCAATACAGGCAGTACATCGCTAGCAGAAAATGAATATTGGCAGCTTTACCCTCACCTCTGGTGTTTAAGGTTGTCTCTTTGTGCTTGTGAGGAAGCTAAGGCAGTGTTTGAGGAAGAAGTTGGATTTAACGCTGCTCCTAAAGGAACACAACCTTCTCCTGGCTGGACATGCCTCCTTGCAGAGCCTTTACCCTTCCTGCTGCCCTTGCGCTGTGGTCCAAGCTGGGCATGTGGCCTCAGAACACAAGTCATCCTGCCCTGGGTTTGGGATGGGACTCATTAGGTCAGCAGGTGCCTGCCCTCAGGAAAGGAACTCTGAAAGGGGATGTAAGACTGATGAGGTCTTGTGCAGAAAGTCTGTGGCTCTAGACTTGGCAAGAGGGTCTGATTTTCCACTTGCTGCATTTCAGGCAGTTGCAGTTTGGAAGCCTGTGAGAACCTTGGGTCTCATCCCTGGTGGTGTCTGACCTGAGAAGCTCTTGTGCAGCTCTGGGATCAGCTGGGCGTGGGGTGGGAGTCAGGGTGATTGTGGTGATATGCTGGGGCACCAGACAAGTTCCCCCCCAGGAAGGCTTCTTGTTTACCAATCAGTGTCTTGTTTGATGCTGATTTCCACACATCTGGTGTAAGTAAACCAGTGATTTTGTTTAGAGGAGACTGGGAAATACAAAGGGAAAGGGTAAAATTTCTCCTGTAGGCAAGCTTAAGGGCTGGGCTGAACTGCTTATCAGCCAGTTTATCCACTGGCTCCTGTGTGTGGAGTTCTCCCACCTTAAAGAGATGATGGATGGCTGTCAGTCAAAAATATTTCCAAACTTCCTTGAAGTTGATTTTTGTTGCAGTATTAAAAGGAAACTAAGTCTCCCAGATGAACATAAATCACTGAGACCCAAACAAAAATCTGTGGTTCATTCATGGCAAAATAAGTCCTTTGCTGGAGGAGGTTCCTGCAGGGCCCTGTGTGAGGTGGAGGTTGGGCTGCTGCTTTAGAACTCCATTGTACTTTCAGAGAGGAGCAAGCAGTTCCAGCAGGAGCTCCTGCTCCTTGTCAAAGACACTGGGATTTGGTCAGAATTGAGGCAGAACATTCTTTAGTGTTTTCCAACAGCTTTGTACCAGTTAAGTTTAGGGCACAGGCTGTACTGGGGCAGCTTGGCAGGCCAGCTTCATCCATTCTCTGTTAGACACTGATTGAAGAGATGGGCTGGGAATGCTGTCTGCAGTCCATGGTTAATGGACCAGTGGAATCACAAAAGTTACTGAAAATCTTCCTCTATCCCAGCTGACAGGGGCTTGTGGAGCACTGAGCTGACCTGTGGTCCAGATCCTGAATGGCTCAAAGCTGTAGTTGTGGCATCTCTTCCCTCCTGAACATTGCTGCATCCATCACTTGCTTCAGAGCTCTTTCCCAGATGGGACTGCTGTGCCTTTGGTGAACTCTGCTGTGTTCCAGGAACAAAGTTCATTTCTCTGTAGTGAATAATCCAGGGCTGTTTTGTATAATTACACTCAAGCTTGGGTACACCTGAGCATCTTCCTTTTGCCTGGTATTTTTGCAAGGGATTTTGCAGTGATAGGACAAGGGCGAATGGCTTTAAGCTAAAAGATAGAAGATTCAGATTGAATATAGGGAAGAAATTCTTTCCTGTGAGAGTGGTGATGGCATGGCACAGAGAAACTGGGGCTGCCCCATCTCTGGAAGTGTTCAAGGCCAGGCTGAATGTGGCTCTGAGAACCCTGGTCTAGTGGAAGGTGTCCCTGTCTATGGCAGGGAGTGAAATTGGTGGGTTTTAAGGTCCTTTCCAACCCAAACCATTCCATGATTTCTGTATCCCCAGGTAGCTGTAGAGCCCAGTTCTTCTAATTGCCACAAACATATTGCTCAGAACACATTTCCTACCTTTTCAATGGAATTTCAGGTCAGAATAGATCTTCACTTTGGTGAAATGCAAGACTGCTTGTGGTGCTTCTTGGGGGGAATTCAGAAGTACTCAGAGGGAGAGGTAGAAGCACATAGATAAACTCCTTTTTAAATCCACCCTGCTGCAGTTCCTTGTAAATTCCTTGGGTTTTGAGCTGGCACCTCTCAGGGTTTGGTTTATTTACCTGTCTCTGTTCACTTTGTGTGGTGCAGGTACAGAGCCTGGTTTCCTGGGATGTGCAGAGCTGGAAGTCCTCCTTGGTGTCCCCTAAACTGCAGAACAGTGGGCTGCGGCCTCTGGTGTTTTGGAGCTTTTTGTTCTGTTTTGATTGAAAGACCCATCAGAAAAAAAATAAATTTCCCATTGTTGTGTTGCTGTTGTCCTTCGTAAGAGAACTAAATCATGACAAGTGGGGACAACTTCCTTCAGAATGTCTGGATTCTAGTAGAGGGTGCTTGATGATAGTTCTGTCCCAGGAGGATGTCTCTCAGCTCCTATTTTTGATTATAAGTGAGCCAGAGTTGAAAGCTTGTCTCTAATATGTATCTCAGCTCAGTACACAGGAGAAGTGGTCCCAGGAGTTGGGAACACACAGGGAGATGTTCCAGTGAAAACAAATAAGGCTGGAATTATGACAGGAAACAGTAACTTTGAGGTCAAACTGGTGATTGCTATGAATAGCGAGTTCTACCAATTCTGGAGGCATTAATGGGTGAGAATTGGCTGCAGAACTGAGGCTGTTTCACCAGGTAGAAGTGACTATTCGGCTAAAAATCAGCAGCAGTTGCCAGTTGAACTGACCTAGTAAGCTGCAAGAGACTTGCAAATAAACTGTCTGTGCATAACACAATCAAACTCCTGCCTTGGGAAAGCTCCTGACTTGGAATGAACAGCAACTTGCTCCTTCCCCTCCTGCTCTCCCTTATTCCTGAGCAGATCTGAAATGTATCTCCTGCTGATTTTGTCCCTCCCCACTGCGGCTGAGCAACCGAGAACCAGCGATTCACTCCTCCTTTAGAATATGCAAATTCCTGTCCCGCTGAGGTGTTCTGTGCTGCAGAGGAAGTTGTTAAATCTCTGCTTTCTGCTGAGCCTTGCTGGGTGAGGGAGAAGGCTTGAAGGAGGACTTAATTAAGCGTTCTCCTTGTTAAGCAGAGGAAGGAGAAAAGCTTTAATGAGGTTGAGTTGGGGGTTTTGTTTTCCCTCCAGCTCTCTTCTCTTCTAGCATCTTGCACTTTTTTCTGAGGATTTCTGCAGTTTCTGCCTGCAGTAGTACCTGTAATACTTCTCTGGAAGGATCCTGGGCTCTGATCTCTTCTGGACACTGAAGAAATTGCTGCCTGGTTTTAGCAATCCCTGATATGTTTTCCCAGTGGATGTACTGGACATGGGTCTGGATGCACTAGGGCTGGCTTTGCCCAGACTGGGAGGTCTGGCCAGGACTTAGAAGCCATAAGATGATGTGAAAGGGAAAGGACAGAAACCTGTGCAATATCTCAGTGTTCCACTGTGCCTGTCCTTCAAGGCTTCGGTGAAATATTGGTCTTCCAGCCTCATCTAAGGATGGGCCCTCAGCTGTTCTCTCTGATTTAGGAAGTGCCTAAAGCCTGTAGTTTCCCTTTGCACTCAAACACAAACTCCCAGATGAGGTAGGAGCAGATTCCTGGTTGCAGTGCTGGAAGGAAACTTTGCTGACAGGAAGTTGGAGCCTGGTGAGGTGGGCTCTGCTCTCAGGTGACAAGTGGCAGGACAAGGGGAAACAACCTCAAGTTGTACCAGGTTTAGATTGGATATTTGGGAAATTTTCATGGAAAGGGTTGTAAAGCATTGGAATAGACTGCCCAGAGCAGTAGTGGAGTCACCCTACCTGTAAATGTTCAAAAAATGTGTGGATGTGGACATAGTTTAGTGGTAAATGTGGTGGTGCTGGATTGATGGTTGGACTTGATCTTAGAGGATTTATCCAACCTTCTGTGATTCTGTTCTTCTCCAGCTTCTGCCTGCTAAAGGTCGCTTGGCACTGGTTCTGGGAAGGCCAGGCTGAGACCTCAAAGGATATCCCTGTGTGAGGTTTTACTTTTCAGAGCCTTTGCCAGAAGCTGTAATATCAAGTATTACAAATCAGTAGAACATGAAGAAGGTGCTGGGCTCTTTTCATTCCCATGATAACCGCTGGTTATCGTGCAGGTGGAGTTTAAAGAGAATTGGCTATGTATAGGATGAGAATTTCTTTTTGAAGTTTTAGCTTTGCTGAGCAGTCAGAGTCACTATCCCGCACTTCCAGCAGCAAGGAGGCACGTGATTATCCTAAGTTTTTCTCCGAGTTACTATCTTTAAGGCCTCCTTTCTCCCCGCCTCGAGTTGTGCCATGTCTGGGCACCAGTCCTGCTGCTTTGGAGGTTCCAGACTTCCCCTTTGAACTAACAAAAGAGATGTCTTTGTCCTATCTGTTTTTCTTAATCTTTAATCCAGGGATTTTAAATGATCTTGGATGCTTATTGCTGTCCTGATACCCTTCAGGGGAAGTGCTCTTCTCATTGTGAGAGGGTGTTGGTGCTAGTCCTGAGACCTCTGTGCTCTAGTGAGCAGTGAAACGCTGACAAACTTGAGCAGTTTTAAATGCTCTAATTGGGCATTGCAGTAGCTGTGATGATACAGGGCCAGCTGAGGTTAATGAAATTAGTGCTGAGGGCTCTTAAGTGTTCATTGTGGTTTTGAGAAACACTCATCTGCTTGTGAGCTCCCAAGCCTCATTCACCCATGTTCACTTGTGTATGGAATCACTGAATCACAGAGTTGTTAAGGTTGGAAAAGCTCTCCAAGATCATAGAGTTCACCTGTCCCCCAAGCACTGCCAAAGCCACCACTAACCCATGTCCCCAGGTGCCGCATCCACACATATCTTAAACCCATCCAGGGATAGAGACTCTACAACTGCCCTAGGCAGTCTGTGTCAGTGCCTCACTAACTATCCTGTGAAAAAAATTGCCAGAATATCTGAACTAAACCTCCACTGGCACAACTTGAGGCTCTTCCTTCTTGTCCTGTCCCTTGTTCCCTAGGGGCAGAGCCTGACCCCCACCTGGCTGCCCCTCCTGTTAGGCAGTTGTGGGGAGAAGGTCCCTCCTGAGCCTCCTTTTCTCCAGGCTGAGCCCCTTTCCCAGCTCCCTCAGCTGCTCCATATTGGCATGTCTTTTACATTATCAGCAGCACAGAGTGTCTGGTGGAATTGGGGGCTGCATCCCTGCTGGAACAGCACCTGGGCACTAGTGGCTGTGTCTGACACAGTGGCAGCAGCACTTTGCAAACAGATGATGTTTTTGGCTGTCTGCACCAGGAAATCTCCACAAGGGCTCCATATTTAGGGAATGAGCTTTTGGAAAGGCTTTTTGCTTCAGATGCAGGAAGTGTCTTGGCAGCGTTGAGAGTTGGTTTGCAGAGCTCAAGAATTATTTCCAGTAAGGATAGACATGACCTTAATGTGCCTCTTCTGCAGCTCACCCTGCTTTATCAGGAGCTGCTGATTCAATAGAATGCTGAACATTATTGTCACAAAGGTTATCTGAGCACTTGAAGGACTGGGAGCTGCTCCAAGGGTCAGTTTCAGCCCCGACTTGCTGGGTGAAGTCCTTCCTGAATCAGAAGTGTGTGTTTAAGAGTTCATCACTTCTTTCACCTTTCCATAATTGTTCCTCTTATGAGACCTCTTGCTTCTCTGAAAGAGGTTTTGCTGCTTTGGCTGGGTGCTGTTTTAAGGGTTTGGGTTTTATTTTAAAGGTGTGCTTGGGAAAGAGCTCTGCTTTATGTTCTTCTTCTTTGCTTTATGTATCCTTGTCTTATCTCAGATCTAAGTAGACTTCACAGCTCTTCCTTCCATCACTTTAGGTTTGGGATGGTAGTGGATGTCATCAGCATCCAGGGTCTTTGGAGTCGAGACTTGTTACAGATCTCTAGGGAGTTTCTCCTACCACAGAGTTGTCTATCTGGTAGACAGGCAGCTCTTGGAACTCACTGTGGATCTTTTGCAGAGCTGAGGATCTTGACTTGGAAAAAGTCTGACTTGGAAAAAAAACTCCTGAGGGAAAAAATGTGTGTGAGTGCAGATCTTCAGATGGCAGTTGAAGTTCATGTAGATTGGCTCTAGAAAAGAGGAGCAGCATATCTGTTACTTCCACTTTCCTCTGTGGATTTGGGCATCTGTGATGGGGCTCTGACTTTAGATGTGGGAAGGGTGAATGTCCGTGCTTGTGTGCTGCCATGCTCTGAGAATATATCCACAGCCACCTCAACCATTGGAGTGGCCACTTGAAACCCTCACAGCTGGACATCCCTGAAGAGCACTTACAGAGAAAAGTGGAGGGCATGGCTGACTGCAGAGCCACTTACACAGAGAGCATATAAATGGTCCCTAATTAGGGAATTTTCCCCCTAAGGCATGTCGTGTGCTCAGAGAAAGCTGCTGGGATGGCAATGCCTCATGCCCAGATAAATCAGGACAGGCTGGTGTTGTAGATAGCTGTTCCTCTCCTGGGGTCAGGGTGGATTGCCCAGCACATGTTATCAGCTGCTGAGAGCACTCTGGTGCTGCTGGAATTTCGTCTCAGCACTCCAGAGCACTGCAGCCTGTCAGGAACCTCTCGTGGAGTCCACAAGATTGTTCCCTCCTGGTTGCAGTGGTGGTTCTCCAGAGTGGCAGTGCCTGTAGGGGCTGGTCAGGCTCTGAGTGAAGAGCACTTCTCAGGCAGTTGCTGTTCATGGTTTTGGCTCTTTGCTGATGTGTGCACATAACATCTGCTTTTCCAGCCAGGCTCTTGAGGAGCTGTGGTGTAGGATGTGCTTTATCCTTCTGGTTACTGAGTCACAACTTCCCTTCCTTTCTTCTCCATGCTTAGTTGTGAATCCCATTTAGATCTGAACAGAAGTATTGGTTTCTCAAAGGATATTGGTTTCTCAAAGGATATTCAGAGAAATGCAGCCTCCTCTCCTAGGGGAAACAGAACACCTCCTCAGAGGAGGCTGCATTTCTCTGAATATCCTTTGAGGTCACTTTTCTGAGACGTGAAAGCTTTCCAGACTGTCACCACCAACCTGATTTCTTGGATACTTGCCTTGAGGAGTGTTCTTCTCACTGAGGGTTATCCCAGTGCAGCACTCTGGGAGCTGCTGCCTCAAGACATGGGGGCAGTGAGGGCTGAACTGGCAGGAGCAATGTTTAAGTGCACAATTCTGAGTTTTCCAGTTTCCTCGTGTTTTGACAGGAACTTGATCTGCTGTGTTTGGTGCTTCCCTACAGCCTCTCTAGAGATGGAGGCAGGAAAGGGGGAGCTGGGGAATATGCACCCGCAGTTTTTTATGCAGAAAAGCAGCTTAAACAAATTGTGAAGCCTTAGTTAAGCATTAGGTGTTGATTGCGGCTTTAATGCAGAGTAAAGGTGACTGTGTTTATAAATGACTGGTGGCCTGGGGTGTTACTCCCTGTGAATTGATGATCAGCTTTGTAGTTCCAAAGGATGGGTTAAAATAGCTGAGACCAGCCGGCTTGTGAGTGACCTTTGAAATCTGAATGTGCCTTGCTGGGTTTCATGGCTGAGTTGCTGCCAGCCTGCTGTAGTGAAGAACCAAATCTTGAAGCAGGGCTCTGGTTGAAGTGGGCTGTTCTCCTTCATGCAGGAGGAGAACCCATCCAGCTCCTGTGTCTGCAGGGCCCTGTGGTTCCCCTCCACTTCTCTTTTGATTGTGGAGCCATTGGGTGGAAATGAAAGAGATAAACTGATCAAACACTCCCTGAAAGGGAGTTTAGGATTTCAGTTTGAATATTTTTTTAATTAGCTGCACATAAAGACTTTATTACTTCAAATAGCAGCCATGAAACCAGAAACCTCTTGGTCTGATCCTTTATTTTCCTGGTGCAGAAGAACCCTCAGTAGCTGTAGGCTTGTTCCAAATTGGACACCCCAAACCACAGCTAACAGCTGGTGGGAACACCCAGTGATCAGCTTTGAAGTATTCTGGTTGGGAACATGTGAAGGAGCTGCTGTGTAGGGATGGGATTAGGCTGACAAGGAGCAGGGTGGACGTCAGTTGTATTTTAGGAGGAACAGGGATGCTTTAGTCTTACAATGCACAGAACACTGTAGCACATGAAGGATAAGGATTTCTTTTTCCCACTTGAAGCTTTTCTTTCCTTCTCCTGGTTGATAGAACTTTCTGCTGTGAACTGGAGAGATTATTTAAGTGTTTGTCTCGCTGATTCATTTTCAAAGAAGCGATCAGCTGAAGTGTCCTTCAGTTGTTTTCCTTCTTTATGGACTTCCTTTCCCCCTTTTCCTGGGAAGTGTTGCCAGCCTGGACTGACAATGGATATCTTGTGTGTCAGGAACCTCATGTACCCCCAGTTTTGGAAGGTTTGGCAGTACAAGGGGCCTATTAAATGGGGCTGTGACATGGGTTTTGGTTAGTGTGGATGAACCAGGACAGTGACTGCACTAAATCCCAGTTTGTGGTAGGCTGGAAGTCTCACTCCTGTTTCTGGCAGTCTTGAAAGTTCCTCAAGTCTTTTGTGCTTTTATTATCCCAAACTTTAAATTGGGGACAGGCCTTGTAGGAGGCACATTGTGCTGAATCAGACCCATTTTTCTGGCAGGGTGGACCTTGATCATAGATTCTGTGTGGCTCTAAGCCCATGGACTGACGATCCCATTGATCCAGGGTCAGCAGAGGGAGATGAGTCACTGGGGGTGGGCTGGAGAGTCCTGATGTTCCTCAGAGCCCCAGTTATCCTGTGATCCTGTGGTGCCTTTCAAGGATATATAATGAATGAGGTGTGGATTTTGAGTATCATGTAATGCTTCATCTTCTCTTTTAGTCTGTAAAGAGGTTATTTCCCTTTTGCCTCCTGGTTAGCAGCCTGTAACTCAATATCCTCTAAGGAACAGCCTTCCCTATTTTGCTACCACTAATTTGATTTACATGTGCTGGAATAGCCACTGCAGCTGAGCTGGCTGGGCCAGCTGTGGTGGCATGTGGATGCTGGAAGAGTATAAAAATGTGTTTGGGCTTCTGGTGTTCCTGAGCTGTGAGCAGGTCATGCACCTTTTGGATGGGATCCTTTGATCCTCAGAGCTTCTGTAGGAGACAGATACTGGGTTGTTTTGGGGAAAGGTTTCCAAGGATTTACTTGGTTTTTCATTTATTCTGTTTTTTCTTCTGCTGGTAATCATATGGACGAGAGAGGGACAAGGCTTATGTTCTAACAGTATTTTGGTGCCTTTTGTGCTCACAAATTGGGAAAATACTTCCAGTATGAGTTTTTCTGTGTTGGTATTTGGGAGGAGCCACTTGCAGCTACGTCAAGAACAGCAGGGTGTGACCTGTGGCACCAGAAGGGAAGGTGCTGATTCTGTCTGAGGACCAGGGAGGGGAAGGTGCTGCTTTTGCAGGAGCAGAGGGAAAGCCCACCTGGGAGAGGCACTGGAGGAGCTGGTGTCAACAAGGTCAGTGAAGCCATTAGAAGGTGAGATAGGTGAGCCAAGTCCTGATCAGTGACCAAAGAGGTTCGTTCCCCTTTGAAATTTAGAGCTGAGGATGGAGGAATCACCACTTAAAAACAGTCCTGGTTCTTATCCAGACCAAGCTGATGCTGCAGCAAGATACTGATTTCCTTCTGGTTACCCTAAAGAAGGGGAGGTGTGGGTGGAGACTAAGATGAAAGAAAGAGGTTTTGCTGGATGTGGAAATTGTCATTCCCCTTGCCAGGGCTCTAGGGCTGTCAAGGACCCAACTGCAAGTAGGAGTGGTGGGGTGAAGTAACAACTGTCCAAAGTGCTGGGGATGCTCTGTGATCCATTGCTGAGATGCAGCCAGATGGCCAGGCCTTCCAGTGCTCCTGTCCTGTAACAGGAAGGATCTGGGAGCAGGGAAATACGGGGAGAAAGGATAGAAATCTGGGCTGAGAATAAATTCCTGTGTCTTATACAAGAATCACCTTTCTCCCAAAGGCAGAGTAAGTATCCAGGCTTCAGTTTCCTAAAACCAGGTGTCACAATCCGCTGTTAATACAGAGCGGGGGTCGTGATGGTTCGTTCGATCTCAGAGGTACAAACAGGCAAAATGCAGGGGACAAAATCAGTTTATTCAACGACAGCAATGCAATTCCATTAAAAAATGCCAACGATAGCAATGCAATTCTATTATAAACGATAGCAATGCAATTCTACTATTCAACGATAGCAATGCAATTCTATTAAAAACGCCAAGAATTCAGCTGCGACAGAGGAGAGAGAGAGAGAGAAAACAGAGTATAGAGAGAAAAAGAGAGAGAGAGAGAGAGAATGGGACGATAGCTACCAACGAGATGAGACGGACGTCCTCGTGGTCCAGCCAATAGACGGGTCTTCATCTGTGGGGAGTACTCAAAGGTCTTCTCCAGAGGGTCGCTCCTTTATAGTTCTTTTCCAAGGCGAGTGGCTTCTGACCAAAAGATGGGAAGATTTATGGACTATAGTTCTTTTCCAAGGCGAGTGGCTTCTGACCAAAAGGTGGGAAGATTTATGGACTATTGTGAGGGTTGCTCCAAGAAACAGGTATACAGAACCTGCTGCTCCAGCTAGCGTTTGCTCGAGAGCGGTGTACCATGAAGCACAGCAAGCACCTGCAAACAGTCCCTTGACAAGCATCCACCTTGGTCAGGCCAGAAAGCCATTGTTCAGAGTCAGTCTGGGTGGGGGTCCCCAAAGTCTCCTTGCGACGGTCGGGAGGCAAAGACAAGGGAAACTTCGGACCGACCCTTACACCAGGGTAAAAGCGTAAGTGATGGGAAGTGTGAATGACCCTGTGTAGGAAGGGAGGTGACCCAAGGAGTGCTCTGGGGGTTTCCCTGAGGGGGCCTGGATCATTTTAACTCTTGTCACTTAATACTCTCTGTTCTCCAAGTCTTTCATGAGGAGGTTGAATGGATTTTAAGGAGATTTCACTGTGTTTGTTCCACTTGTGCTAATCTGTGGAATTCTAGGTGTTTCTTTCAGGTCCACTGGAGGTGTGTGCTGGTAACCATGGATCATTGAGAGCTGAAGTTAAATAAACTGTACAGGTGATGCTGGGGAAACACTGACTGTGATACTTTGTCATCCTAGGACCATTCCAGCTGTCCAGCTCTTCGTACATGGAGATCTCAGCATCATATACAAGTTTTGGGAAAAGGGGCAGGAGCACTGTCTTACTTTGAGAGATAGAAGTGAAGGTTCAGTGTTTATACGCAACCTGATTTTCCTGAAGTTTGGTTTGCTTGCCATGTTTTGAGGCAATTTCCAGAATAATGAAGTCCATGCTGTTGGAGAGAGGAAAGGGTCTGTGTAAATTCCTTTTCTTCTCCCATGCACACAGTTTGAAGAAAACTCTTTCCTGATGTCCTGCCTCTTGCAGATAGATTCCAGGCTGCTTTCAGGGAATTTGTAAGTGGGAGGAAGATGCCATGAAGTTTTCTGTTTACATAGATTGTTCTTAAAAAAATTGTTATTTTTGTTCTGAGGAAATAAACCAACCTGAGCACTAAAGCTGGCAGGACTTGTGCCAATTTATTGTGCAAGAGTGATTAATGCCTGAAAGGAGCTGGAATTTGGAATGGGGTCTGTCGATCTGGCTCCCTTTGTGGGCAACAGGTTGTTGTACTCTTTGTTTTGGCTGAACGTTCCTGTGAATGTTGATGCTAGATTTAAAATTGCTGAATAATACCAGCTTTGGAGCAAACTCCAGAACTCCATGTGCTCAGAACGTGGGGCTGTGGCTGGGATTGAATAAATGCAGAGTCAAACATGCTCTAAGACCTGGAACCTCTCTGCTCTGGAGCTGGGCTGGGAGAACTGGGGGTGTTCACCTGGAGAAGGCTCCAGGGAGACCTCAGAGCCCCTGCCTCTGTGTAAAGAGGCTCCAAGAGAGATGGAGATGGACTTTGGACAAGGGCCTGGAGTAACAGGACAAGGGGGAATGGCTTCCTGCTGCCAGAGGGCGGGGATAGAATGAGATATTGGGAAGAAATTCTTCCCTGTCAGCGTGATGAGGCCCTGACACAGGGTGCTCAGAAAAGCTGTGGCTGCCCCATCCATGGAAGTGTCCAAGGCCAGGCTGGACAGGGCTTGGAGCAACCTGGTCTAGTGGAAGATGTCCCTGCCATGGCAGTGGGTGGAACAAGATGAGCTTTAAGGTCCCTCCCAACCCAAAACATTCCATGATTCTGACTTCCACAGCCGTACCAGCCAGGGCTTCCCAGCCATCCATCCATCACAGGTGGCCTTGTCTGTCCATCTGCTTGGCCTTGCTCTTTTGCAGAAGGATCTAAAACTGTCTTCCACTAAGAGAACTGTAGAAGTATGGAAATATCCTGAGCTGAAGGGACACACTGGGATTATCCAGTTCAACTCCTGCTGCAGGGCCAGTGTGTTCCTGAGCCTTTTCCTAGCCTGACACTAGATGGCAATGCCTCCTTCTCATTGGTGTTTGGGACTCCTTTCTGGTGGCCTTTAACTCCGGATGTCTGTCTTTCTCTGCATAAATTCCATGGTAATTCTGATTGGGAGTTGATGCCTCTTCCCTACAAGAAGCAGAGAACCTTGTGCTTCCTGGGATAAGATAATTCTGAAGACATAAACATGGCGAGTTTTCCAGAAGGGGACATCTGTGCCTCCCTGGAGTTCCCTGACATGGGCCGTGCTGGCACTTCCCTGCCAGCCCTTGGGTCAAATGACCATGGGCAGCTGGATCCATGAGTAGAAACTTGGCACATCCCTGTCCACCAATGACCTTGGAAAGGTAGGATCTCCTGGACCCCAAACTGTGGGGACAAAGCCCTTTGATGAAGAAGTTTCATCTGCTAAATCTGAAGTGTAGGAGTGGTGTGGCTGCTGTGGCGCAGTGAGGAGCTTTCCAAGCCTCTGGAAGGTCCGCTCCAGTCCTGCTGCCTGTGGCACATACTACAGGGACAAGAGCCACCCTTCCCTGTCACCCAGGCCACACCAGTTAATTGTACTTTAGCCAGACTCCATTGACAGACAGCTTGACAGGTGGTTTGGTGCTGTCGGAGACTTCCCATGCTGAGGTAGATCTTGCTGAAGTGCATTTTTCTTTACCAAGTTATGACCAATTTTTTTTCCTCTTTTTTCTTTTCTTTTTTTCTTCTTTTTTCTCTTCTCTCATTTTTTCTTTCTTTCTTCCTTCTTTCTTCTTCTTCTCCCTTTTTCTCCTTCTTTTTCCTCCCCTTTTTTCCCCTTCTCTTTTTCCCCTTCTCTTTTTCCCCTTCTCTTTTTCCCCTTCTCTTTTTCCCCTTCTCTTTTTCCCCTTCTCTTTTTCCCCTTCTCTTTTTCCCCTTCTCTTTTTCCCCTTCTCTTTTTCCCCTTCTCTTTTTCCCCTTCTCTTTTTTCCCTTCTCTTTTGCTATTGAAGGAGGCAATGCAATCTTTTCACCTCTGGGCAAAATCAGTGGTGTGTTTGGATCTTAATTTGTCATTAAGGCAGAAATACTAGTCCTTGAACAAAAGAGACAAAAATCTCTACAGACAACCACACTTTTGGGGTGGTAGCCAAAAAAACACCAAATCAGAGAAAAGTTTCCTACTGGAATTTTAAATTTTGGCCAAAATGCCTCCCTTTCCCCTCTCAATGAAATAGTTTTTGACAATCTTCTCCAGTGTTCCCTGGAGAAACTGTTCCACAGGTTGGTCCCAACTTGGCAGTGGTCTTGTATTTCCAGTTTGGATCTATCAAATGTCAACCTGCAGCTCCGCAGCTGTACTGGGTTTGCTCAATTCCAACATTATCTGATCTCAGGTCAAGTTTTCCTGGCATGGCTGTTTATCCAAACCTGAAACACCATGCACCTTCAACCCATCAATCCAGCAGCTCCTTGGTCTGCAAAGGTAAAGTCTCTTTGAAGTGTTAATCACAACCCCTCTGTATCACCCTGTGTGTCACCTGAGCATCTCCCATCCTGTTGTCCTCCCCTGCACACCACTGACCCCCAAGAACATGTAAGGGCAGTGAGATCCCACTCCATGCCTGTTCCCTCCACTGGCAACTGGTGTAGAAACCCTGGAGAGTGTGGTGGGTGTCCTTGTGCCTCCCACGGTGTGGGCTGTGCTCTGCCAGGGATAAGGGTGAGCTGAGACTATTGGCTAGCAACCAAAGCGTATTGGATGCCTGCGCTGAGACATCCAGGGCATGTGAAATAGGGATGCTGGAAGGTGCTCCACGTTGTGGCACCTGCTGTTATGATGCAGGCTGGTCACAGGTTTCCTCTAAGTCACAAGGTGCTGCAGTGGGAGATGCAGCACCTCTCCAAACCTTCCTGGCATGCATGGGGATGCTGGTCGTATCAGCTCATCCTGGCTGAGTGCTCAGCACCCTCCGCTTGGCCAGGAGCAATCCTGCTGATCCCAGGTACTTGGAGGCTTAGGCTCCTGCCACCATCACTGTGCTGCTGACAGGGCAGAGGGGAGGCTGTGTGCAGGGACCAAGGGCCCCCATGGCACTGGATCCCCTGGATTGGTACAGGGGCAGAGGACTTCCCAGGGTTCTGGAGCCCCTTGAGTCACTGAGCACCCTGTTCAGGGTTGAGACAGGAACCAGGAACTCCCATGCAATGAAGCCCCTGGGCTGGGACAAGGACCAAGGACCCCCATGGCACTGGAGTCCCTCGCCTCACTGGGCACCCGTTCCTCCAGGTAAGGACAAGGGACTCAGATCTTTTTATTTCAATGACTGGCTCTGAAAGTCATGGATGCAGAAACCCTTCTGTGCTGCCAGCCGGGCACGGAATGTGCCAGCTCCATGCTCTGCTCCTGGCCTCTCGCTTGTGTTGGCACCAGTCAGAGAGTGAAGCCTGTTTAATTGGCAGTTGTGTTTGTGGCCAGGGTGTTATGAAAAGGTTTTCTGTCTACCTCTGTAAGTTCCCCTGAATATGTTTTCACTCTTAATATAATATTCACTTCATTATTAGCTGAAAGAGGCTCTTTTCAGAGAAGGCTTTTTTTTCCCTCTCCTTCTAAAAATACATTAAACCATCCCTTCATGTAGTGCTGCACTGAGGGCTGGGATTGTCTACCGGGCATAAAGTGAGAAACCTGACAGTAAATGGGATTTACACAGAAATTCCTTTCTTCCCCAGTGTGCAGGCAGTGCTGGCTGCTTAATGGAGGAAGCGGCTGTTGCTTACAGGGTGATTGGGGGTACCTCACCTACCCCTGGTACTTCACCTCCCCCTCAGTGTGGTCACCAAGGGGATCCCTCCCAAGCAGAGCAGGTGCTCCCAGGGGCTTCCAGTGCCCTCAACTGGTGTTTCCAGGTGCAAACCCCTCTAGCAGAGTTGGGACCTAGCCACAGGGATTCCCACGTGTCCCCATTCAGTGC
Organism: Rhabdornis inornatus; assembly: GCA_013397075.1. Lineage (NCBI taxonomy): Eukaryota > Metazoa > Chordata > Aves > Passeriformes > Rhabdornithidae > Rhabdornis > Rhabdornis inornatus. The sequence goes on from VWZS01007510.1 coordinate 561,644, forward strand.
TGAAAGTGTTTCCAGCATCTGCCAGGTTTTGGAAGCTTGTTCTCTCTTGGGTGGATTTGAGGGCAACTGGGCCCCCATAGTGCCAGCAGCAGTGTTGCTGCTCTTTATGACTTTGCAGCTTCCGTAAGGTTTTTCCCTCCAACTTTGAGAAAATCCCTGTGAGCTGCGGAAGCAGTAACGGTGGTATCACATGCAGAGCATCCAGCCTGGCTCAGCCTCTGGGATCCAGGGCAAGCAGCTCTGCTTCCCTCTTGTCTGAGTTCCTTGAAGGACACCCACAACCCAGCCAAGCTCTGAGTTCAGTTGTTTACCATATTTGGGTGGTTTTGCAGGGCCATGGAGCCCCCAGTGCCCTCACTCAGTGTCCTCAGCGCAGTCCAGCTAGGAATATCCCAGTCTGGCACTGCCTGTGGGGTTGTGCCACCCCAGCTCTGGCCCCAGCTACTTTTGGGATGCCCTAAGACAGCAAATCACAGCGGGGGGAGGTGGGGGGGGGACACTGGGTGGGGCAAAAGGGTGCCTTGGGCTGGCTCTTGCACTACTGCTATGGGGCACTGGGATCCCTAAGGACCCCCACACCTCTGCTCCATCCCTGGAGGAGCTGCTATGACAGCCCAGGGGAACACGTTTTCGCTTTCTCTGAAAGCAAAATAGACAGAAATTTCATGTCTCCGGGCAGACACCAGCAGCAGGAGCCTTCCCCTGCTCCACTGCCCCCATTCCCAGCCATCCTGGGAAAATCATTAGGGCTGGTACCATCTGCTGATGAGTATCCAAGGTCTGTCTTTAACTGGGAAAAATTAGCATTTGTTTCAGGACACAGCTGTGGCTCCAAAGCTGACAGAAGCACTCCCATCTGAGCAGGGCCCAAGGCAGCTTCCTAGGGATGATCCCAGGTAAGGATGCTCTTGGGAGGGGTCCAGCTTGTGCATCCTCATCCCCTCACCTGGTCCTGACATTGTCAGGAAAGTGGGAGCTCCCTGCACTTCTTTTTCCAGGTTTTGGGAAAAAATAAATCAGATTTGAGCTGTTTTCACTGTGGTTTTGCTAGTTTGTCCACCGCTTCCCATGGACATCTTTTGTTCAATGTATCCTGGTGCCTCCCCTGCCTCTCCCACAGTGCAGAGCATCCTCTTGTGTAAAGCCAGACAGGCACTATGCCTGACAGGCTCTGGAGGCTGATTCTGGAGAAAGTAGTAGAGAAGGTTCTGGAGTTATGTAAGCAAAGGAAGACTTCAGATTTGACACATCGGCCTGGAAGCTGAGGGTGGAATACTGGCCTGGGTCAGGAATGAGAAGTGCTGGGGGAAAGGTTGTGGTCATTCCAGTGTGAAAGGGTCAGGAGCATGGTGATTCTCAGCTCTGCTCCCTTTGGTGAGGTCAGATGAGAGGGACAGTGCTGTCTCCCTGGCCTCATATGTCAGATGCCGAAGGCACCAGTCCCAAATGTGGGGTTAGGAAGTCTGGAGCTGATGCAAGGCCTGGGCTTGGAGCAACACAGGGAAAGGTGAATGGGGGAACCACTGGGGCTTCACCAGCAGCACTCTCACCCTTGAAGCTCTAGCTGTTCCACAAAAACCTCAGTGTGCTTCAAAACAGGCTCCCTGCAGTTTGAGGTGCTCTGGGTCCTGCACAGGGGCAGTAGACAACCAGCTGGAGTGGGACACTGGAGATCCCGGAGCTGGGCAACCTGTGGTTTGAGAGTCAGGGGACTGAGGAGGAGGAGGAGGAATGGCCTGGCTGACAGGAACCATGGCCTCACATTTTCCTTCACTGGAGGTTTGCAGTTAGGGTGGAAAATGTGATGGGAAGAGGGCAGTGGGGCCACTGGGGGCTTTGGGATGTGACCTGCCTGCCAGGGCAGAGCCCATGGCAGGGACATGGACACGGCACACACACCAAAATCCAGTGGATCTGGGAAGTGTCCCTGCTCAGGGTGGTTAGGGACAGGAGTTTGCTGGGAAGCAGAGGAGCTCCACAGGCTGCCTGGCCTTCAGCTCCCACGGGATGGTCTGGCCCCCCAGAGCTGACATGTGATGGGAATGCTACAGAGGTGCCAGGAGGCGCAGCAGAACACAGAGCACAGGGCTGGACACAGATTTGCTGAAGTACTGCAGCTCCCACCCACCACCCAAGGCCATCCCCCATGGCACACAGGTATCTCAAACCCCACTTAGATACCTCAGTGCTGCTCCTGGAGTGTTTGCAGCAAACCTGTATTACTGGGAGCCATGAGGTGGCTGCAGAGACACTTGGACTCGCCTAAGAGGGCAGCTGGGTTCTGCCCTCCGTGCTGCCAACACAACACTCAGGCAGCCACAGCAGGGTAATAGGATGTGACATTTCCTTGGGCCATGGGATGTGGTGTTCCCTCAGGTCAGGCTCTGCTGCAGGCCTGGAGACATGTTTGTTTTCCAGCCCTGGATTTTGGGAGTATGTAGAGCTAATGAGACCTTCAGGTCTGCTAGCCAGCACCAACTCCCTTGCCCATTGCTCTTTTCATGTGGAACAGGACAGCTTTAGGGATGGACAGAGGGGAAAGGTAACTCAGGGTACCCTAGGGCAGGGCAAAAGCAGGAACATGCAGGTTTAACGTCAGGGAAAGAGGCTCAGCAGGGCACTCAGAGAGCTGGGATCTATTGTCTGGTGCTGCTCTAGGATGAAATCATGGAATCACAGAATGGTTTGAGTTGGAAGGGACTTTAAAGATGACCCAGTTCCAACTTCCTGCCATAGCCAGGGACACCTTTCACTAGACCAGGTTGCTCCAAGCCCCATCCAGCCTGACCTTGAACACTTCTGGGGGTGTCACCTCTAGTTGTTGGCCTCCCCAATAACAGCTTTTTTGCTCTCCCTATCACCTCCACTGACCAGCACATGACAGGGAAATTAGTGCTATTAGCAGGGCCAGGAGAAGTACAGGCTGGAGTTGGAGATGGGGAAAAAGCTCATTTCCTCACCTCCAGGCTCTTGGTCAATGATTCCAGTGAGCCCTCACCGCAGCCACTGACCTTTAAACAAGGTGGTTGGAGAGATGGAGGTAGCAGAAATCCCTGAAAGATTATTTGTTTCTCACAAACTATATTTAGACCATCAGCAAAACCCAAAAGTGCTGAGTTTGGCTGAATAAATCTGGGAGCTGTGTAGTTTTTTCCCCTCAAGGAGAACAGGATTAGCCAGCAAATGGGGAATTGTGTTTTTGTTTGACATACCTGAGGGTTTCCACTCCAAGTTGCTGTTTTGAGCTCCTGGTGCCATGATGATGATGACAATAGACCTTACAAGGCACTGCCCCATCTTGTGAAGATATTTTTTGGAAAAGAGAAAGAGCAGCTGGCTCCTCCACTATGGTACTGCTTGCGTTCTTTGTTAAACTTTGTTTTTTTGAATATTTTAGGAGATGTTGGTGTATTAGGGTGTTTTTGAGATAGAAATAAGTCACACTGGTGCTGCTCCAGTACAAGGTCCTTCCCTGGTAGAATGCACCCCTCCAGCTCCCTGTGTGCACCAGTGCTGCCTCAAGAGATGGGGGCCTCAGGGTGCTGGCAGGGTTGACATGCTCCTGAGTGGGGCTTCAGGGAATGGCAAGAGGTCACCTCACTTTTCTGGAACACACTTGGATCATCTGGGGTGTAGTTCTTTGCTGGTTTGGATTCCCTCTGCCTAAATGCCATCTCCCCCAGGGACTGGGATCAGGTCTGAACTTCCCAGTGGAGTGTTTGGGGGGGGCAGGCAGGTGAGAGGTTTGCTGATCCCTGAGGAGTGTCAGAGCCCATCTGACCAGCTGGTGACAATGAAGAGCAGAGTGACCCATCAGGAACCTCCCATCTGGACATGAACTCAAACCCTGTGGGTGATGGGAGTCAGAGGGGCAGAAGGGCTCTGGGTCCATCTCCAGCAGAGCAAAAAATTCTTCGCCCTAAACTTGTCAAAATTCCGTGTCCCTTGAGCTGGCACCTGCCATCAGGCTCTGTTCTTTGAGAAATAAGGCTCTGGGGAACTCAGGTCCTTGAGCTGCAGCTCATCCACGGCAGCTCCTCTTCAGAAAGGGCCCAGGGAAGGTGGGGATGGAACTGCTGCACTGTAGCAGCTCTCTGTGAACAGGTTAGACATATATGAGGAACCTTCTCCTTTCTCCTCTGGCCAGGTGAGAGGTGAGGATCTCCTAGAGTTCTCCACATGGAGAGTAGGAGAAGAGGTAGTACTCAAGGAGGAACCAGCTTAGGGAGGAGGATGCTGGTGCCAGATGGTTTGTCCAGAGCAGGGAGTGACCCAACCTGGGTAGGAACCATCAGAATGATGCCTGAACATGTGCTGCTTCCATGGAATCAGAGAGTAGTTTGGATTGGAAGAGACTTTAAAGATCCTCTTGTTCCAACTTCCTGCTGTAGACTGAGATGCCACCTACTAGAAGTGTTTGGGGTCTGGGAAGAAACGGAGAAATTTAACATGGCGCTTCCCAGCACTGATAACTGTCCAGTAACTGGGAGGAGAAATGCTCACCCAGAGCTATCAGAGACAGGAGAGCTTCAGCTGGGGCTGCTCCTGCCTTCTCCCTGCAGTTGGGCCCAGCTGTGCTGGGGGAGCTGACACCAACCCAACTCAAGAGCCCTGGAAAAGCCAGGATTCTTCCTCCTGGTCCTTACAGCTGGAGAACCACAGCATCAATGGCATTGCCAGCAGGTGAGGCCCTGGAGAAAGCTCATGGCTGTGGGCCACCCAGGGGAAGTGATAGGTGACAGAACCTTGAGGTTGCACTGGAGACATGTGGTCGGTCTTGGCAACCAAGTGGGCAGCTTGGCCAAGTCAGTGGTGTGATAAAACCATTTCTAGCAGGTTCCAAGAGCCCTCCCTGCTCCTGCAGCATATGGTGGGCTGGGGCTCAGCTCTATAAGAATGTTCCTTCTTCCCAGGGGATGCTTTGACTGTGTCCTGCCTGTTATTCTGTAAAAGCCTGATCCTGTGCAGAGGTTCTTGGCCCATGGCATCATGCAGTGTGACACAGCAATTCATCAGGAGGTGGCAGGGCTTGAGGGGGCTCCCAGTCTTCCCAAATTGCTTGAGAGAAGGTTTCTTCTTCAGTCTCCACCAGCAGGGCTGGTCACCACAATCCCTGACCGGGCAGCGGCCTCCTGGATTTTGCTGCTCCTTGGAAAGGTGTGAGGGACCAGGGAGCATGGACAAGCCAGGACACAGCTGCTATGGGACATCTCCTGCCCCCTCCCAGGGTGCCCCCAGTGCTAGTGCTGTGGGGCTGAGTCCCAGCACATGTTCTGCCTGGCTCCAGCCTGCCCCATGCTTCTCCTCTTCTCCTCTGGATCATATTTATTTATTTATACGGTGAATGTAATAAAACTCCAGCAGGAAATGGAGGCGATTCCCTGCCGTTCCCCACAAGCCAGCCCTGGGCTGGGCGAACAAGGAGGCGCATTGTGCAGCATGGAGCCTCCTGCCAGCACCGAGCCTGTGGCTGAGGCTGAAGAAAGGGCTGAGTGTGTATGTGAGCACCGGGACCTGGTGCCGGCACCCGCCCCAGGATGGGGGATCCTGGGGAAGAAACTTCACTTCAGTGGGCAAGCAGGACTCGGGGGGGAAAGGGCTGCTGTGCTGGCTTGGGATGTTGTCTGGGAGCACCTCGGAGCCTGCTCCCAGCACAAGGAACCTCCTCTCCTCATCCTTGGGCTGCCAGGAAACAGAGATGGGCACTGAAGATCACCTGGGGGGGGGCACATGGTGGCCCCATGGCCCAGCATGGGGGTGTATGAGCAGCTCTTCCCAGGGCTGAGCCAGCTGGGAGGGAGCTCCAACCTTCACCTGCCTCTCTCAGGCAGCTGCACCAATATGCAACTGCTGCCATCAGTAGGGTTCAGAGTGAATGGCTGCTGCCAGGGCTCACCTGGCTCCTGTCCCCCTAGAAGGGGTCTGCAGGGGTGAACAAGGTGACTGAGGGTGGGATGTGGCTCAATCCAGGTTCCCCTTTGATGGGAGAGGTCCCCACTGCTGGGGGCAAGTCTCTCTGTGCTGTCAGGAGCTGGAAGCAGCCCCTTGTGCTGCCACCACACTCACCAGAAGAAATACTGTGGTGAGGTAGGGACATAGTCTTTCTCATCCCTCATTTTCCCAACCATGGCTCCCCTGGGTCACACCACTGTCTTCCTGCCCCATCCCCTGAGTCCCACAGCTGCAAGTGGTCCCTGTCCCGGTCCCTCAGGCTCCCAGGGATTCTGGGGTTAAGGTCATGCCCTGAGCCATGTGTCTCATCCCTGCTTTGTGTCACTACTTTGTGAATGGGGATGTCATGGCCCAGGGATCCTGTGGCCGGGGCTGGGGAGGGGCGGCTGGCTGGCATCAGGACCCACAAGTCCCCAGCTGCAGGGTGATGGGGTTCAAAGGCTGCAGTGAGCACCCCTGGTAATGTCACACATGTCAGCCTGCGTCCCTGAGTCCTGGCCACAGTGTCCTTGCACCATGGGCTGAGTTGTAACCAGGAACACTTGCGGAGAACCAGAGGCCAGGAGGTGCCTGGGACACTGCCTGGGGACACTGTGTTCCACTTGCTTGTTTGGGGACCAGACCCCAAAATCCCCATCTCCCCCCCTACTGCACCTGCCCATAGCACAGAACCTGCCCAGGGGCACAGAGATCAGCTGTCCTATGGTGGGCACGGTCTGTTGCACATGCGTGTGCATTGGTATCACACAGGATTGTGCCCAGGGTAGGAGGAGCTTCGGTTTGAGGGTCACTCCTGGTGGTGTTCCTGGTGTCCCCAAGGAGATGGTGGCCAGGGCAGGAGTAATCTGCCTCTCTGGCCAGGTGGGTGCCAGCCCACAGCCACATGGGTTGCTCCCAGGATGGGCCCCTCCACCTGCTCACCAGCCCATCCGGCCTGGCACTGGCATCCTTTTCAAACTGAAGCCACTGGCCTTTTGCACAGCTATTCCTGTGAAATACTTCAGGAAGGGAAAATTATCCCTCGCAGATCCCTGCAGGACTGTGCCATCTCCCGCCTCCAAGCTGGCAGGGAGGGTACAGGGTGCCCGGAGCCCTGGCTCACCCTGGACATGGCCTGTCCTCACGAGGTGGATTCCTCTCCCTGCCCCAGCCCCTGCCTCTCTCTACGAGCCAGGCACTGGTGGGAGCTGGGGCCACTGGGGATCGGGGGCGCAGCAGGGCAGTTCTGGCATGGAGCCCCTCACCTCACTGCAACAAGTCCTGATGCCTTGGCCAAGGCTGGGCAGAGCAGCACCCACAGTCCTGCCGCAGTTCCACCACCCCCTTCCCAAATCCATTGCCCGCTCCCCAACTCCATCTTCCGATCCCCTGCCGTATTGCACCCTCCCCTGCCCCGCTGACCCCTCCCAGCCTTCATTGCCCTTTCCCAGCTTGATTACCTTCTCCCTTGCCCAGCTCTATCATTCCCGTCCCTGCTCCGTCAGCCTCTCCCAGGCTCTGTTGCCCCTCTCTCCAGCTTCATCACCCCCTCCTCTACTCTACTGCTCCCTGCCCACCTCCATAACTCTTCCCTACTCCATCACTCACCCAGTTCCATTTCCCCATCCTCTCCCCTCCCTCTCCCTACAGCTACTGCCTCCTCTCTTGCTCCATCACCCTTTCCCCAGCTCCACCGTCCTCTCCTCTGCTCCATCGCCTTCTCCCCACTCCACTGCCCCCTCCCTGACTCTCACCAGGGCTATCCCCGTCTCTGGTGCCAAGGGGATCCCCCAAGCCCTTCCCCCCAGAAAGACACCCTCCCTCCCCCCGTGGCTGGCCAGAGGGACACTGCTGCAGGCCCCCTGTACCCGGGGGGCAGCCAGTGGATTTTTTCCCTCCATCCCCTCCCCTTACCGAGGCTCTCGCACAGGTTTCAGGCGCTGTTGACGGGAAGAAAGGAAATGGGGCAAAGCTCTGCCAGGAACCACAGGCTCCCGGGCTCCAGCGATCCGTCCCGCTCGCCTGCCTGGCCGCTTCCCGGGCAGGATTCCTGTGCAGTTCTGAGAGCCCTTTCTTTTTGCTATTGATCTTGGATCCACAGCACAGGGCCACTTCCAGGACCGTAAATCTCTGTGTTCCTCTACCTGGGGTTCTTGTTTTCACTGTGGGGCTCCCAGACATGCTGGAGATCTCGGCTTCTGTGCGTGGCCGGGATGTCCCCACTCCTGCACTGCCCGCTCCTCGCTGTCCCCGCGCTCCCCAGGCGTGCGGGCAGGCAGGAACAGGTCACTTCTCCATCAGGCACAGGCAGTGGGGCAATGCAAGTCCAAATGCGGTGGTATTTCCCGATACACTCTGCTCACCTCTGGGGTTGGATGAAGCTCCGAGAAGGTCCCTGGGGCTCAGGCAGGGCTTGGGCACCCCGTGGAGTACCCGAGGGGGGTGGGGTGAGGGAGGAGCACCCCAAGGTGCAGGGCAGAGGTGAAGGGCAGCCGCACCTCTACAGGGAGCCCCTTGACTCCAAAAATCCTCGTGTTGCTCTTGGCCAAGCTGCAGTAACAGGAGCCAAGAGCAACAGCTTTACATAATAAAGCAAAATTAAATTAAAATATATTTATTTGTGCCCCCTGCCCCGCCCCTTAACCTTTCATAGTCCAGGTGGAGGGCACCCGTGGGGGTGAACCAGGAAGGTGGGACTAGGACCCCGGGTCTCATCCAGCCCCTGCCTGTGCCCACCACCCATTCAGGACCCTCACTGGGCAGCCAGGGCTGGGTTAGAGACGTTTCAGGTTTGCATCCAACTGATGCTTCCCAGCTTTCCTTAGCAAGCAATTCCCTGAAGGGAAGCCTCAGTGGCCAGAGCTGTGTTTGGGGTGCCCTGGAGTGGAGGCAGTGACAGCCTTGGCTCCCCCACCTCACATGGGACACGTGCCCTTGGTCTGGTGTTGGAGGGATGAGGGACCCCGGGAAAGGTCCCAGCACACTGCGGGTGACGCCTCCATCCCCATTACTTTGCTGCTCATGCATGTATGCTTTGCTGTTACACAGCAATGCGTGACAATCTGTCCCCAGGACTTGCACCACAGCACAAACTACCCCCAAACAGCCATTTCTTAGAGCATGTGGCCCTAACCCACGGCATGAAGCCCCCTGAAGCTGCTCCGTGTCGCTGGGCACATGGGACAGTGATTTCTGGAATACCCCAGAGCTGGTGGCCAAGGTGACAAAGCCCTCCCAACATCCCAAATAATCCCAAATATCCCCCAATAACCCTTTTCCCAGGGCCCCGGAGCCCATTGTGCAGACACCCCGTGTTAGAGGGAAATTCCAGGGCGACGCTTTATCTCCCTCTCCGTTACACGGCTGATAAGGAGCTCCCACGGAATTTCCCTGTAGCGCCGGACCGGGATGTTTGGATCCTGCACAGTGGGTGTCAGCGATTAGGGGCCGCGCTGACAGGTTGTTATGCTGTTACCAAAGAAATCACAGAGCTGTGGGAATGCCTGGGAATGGCGGGATGCCCGGACCCCCTGGCGCCAGCCAGGCACTGGATGACGGGTGTTCCGCAGGACACTCAAGTGACCCTGCTGGAATCACCCCGGGTGGACCAGCTGCTCCAAAAGGAGTGCTGGAGATGGCACGGAGCAAGCCGGTCTGACCTGGGATCGGCAGCTCCTAGGAGTGGGGGTCTGCTGGTGGCTGGCACCTTGTGACGGTGGCCTGGGCAGCACAGCCTATCCTCAGGGGTGTAAAACCTCAGGAGGTTTTACAAACACTCTGTTACTCCCAGAGTGTTTTTAAAACCTCCCCGTGCCTTGGATGTGATTTTTCACCCTGTGAGTGGGACATTGGATTTTGGGGTCTGGCAGCCCCGGCTTGACCACCCTGACTTATTTCACCTCCTAGGAGCTGCCCTGGCCTTACAGTGACATTACTGTCCTCTGTCCTGTGCCTGCCCTGAATTGCCGTTCCGCTGGGGACGGAGCTTTCCTGGCCTGTGCTGTGGACACTGGAGCTGAGCCATTTCCCGGGGTCCCCACTGTCCTACCACGTCCCCAACCCCAGGGGCACAGGCACGGTGTGCGCACGCTGTGAGTTCCCCAGTTCTCAGCGGCGGCACCAAAGCGGCGTTTGTGCTGCCAAACTGAGGGACCTTGCGGGGAGAGAGTCCCTCCCCCAAGGGACAACAAGCCCTGGGGGGTGCCCAGATGCGCTCAGCCGCTCACGCACACCCTGCGAGCACATGGGCGCCTGGCAGCACCCGGCGGGTCTGGGCAGCCGTGAGGTCACTGCGATCCTGTGCCCAGGTGTGTCTGTGTGCACTCATATGCTGGTGCACGGCCCTGTGGGTGTGCGGGGCCTGGCTGGCGGTGCGCGGATGTGCACGCGTATGTTTGTGTGTGTGTGTGTGTTAGCGTGCTTGTGCTTGTCTGCGTGTGCGTGGGCATGTGCATGTGAGTGTATGTGTGTGTACAACATGCACACGGTCTGGGCATGTGTGTTAATGTGTGCATGCGTGTGCACATCGGTGTGTAGGTATGTCTGTGTGTGTTAATGCATGTTAGTGTGCTTTAGTGTGTGATAATATGTGATAGTGTGTGTGCGTGTGTGTGGGCACATGCACATTAGGGTGTGCACATGCATGGATGTAGATGTGTGGCAGCGTGTGCATGTCAGTGTGTGTGTTAGGTGTGTGTGTGCACATGAACACGTGCTCATTAGTGTGTATCTATGCCTGTGTAAATATCCTATTCGTGCATGTGTGCGTGTGTGTGTCTGTCCATGTGTGTGTGCCACCGCGCTTCCCCCGCCCGCGTGTCCCCAGTGTCGGGGGGCTCCAGGTCTACGCGCGGGCCCTGGCGCCGGTTCCCCGCGTGGGCCCCGCCCCTCGTCCCCCGCCCCTCCCCGTCCCGTCTGNCCTGTGGGTGCTGTGGCATTTTGGGGTGGGCGGTCGCGCGTTGGAGCTGGCGGGACTGGAGGGCTCGCGGGGGCGCGTGGCGCGGTGCCAGCCTGTGGACATCCCGATGTGTCGGGGGATCGGGTACAACCTGACCCGCATGCCCAACCTACTGGGGCACGAGAGCCAGCGTGAGGCCGCCTTGAAGCTTCACGAGTTCGCCCCGCTGGTGGAGTACGGCTGCCACGTTCACCTGCGCTTCTTCCTCTGCTCCCTCTACGCGCCCATGTGCACCGATCAGGTGAGCGCCAGCATCCCTGCCTGCCGCCCCATGTGTGAGCAGGCCCGCCACAAGTGCGTCCCCATCATGGAACAGTTCAATTTCGGCTGGCCTGAGTCACTTGACTGTGGCAGGTTGCCCACCAAGAACGACCCAAATGCCCTCTGCATGGAGGCCCCTGAAAATGCCTCAGCTGCTGAGCCGCACAAGGGACAGGGGATGCTGCCCGTGGCCCCCCGGCCCTGGCCACCTGGCACTGCTACCGAGGGACAGGGACCCAATGGCCTGGGGGCTTGCGACAACCCTGAGAAGTTCCAGTACGTGGAGAAGAGCCTCTCATGCGCACCCAAGTGCTCCCCCGGGGTGGACGTGTACTGGTCCCGGGAGGACAAGGACTTCGCCTTCATCTGGATGGCTGTCTGGTCCACTCTCTGCTTCGTCTCCACTGCCTTTACCGTCCTCACTTTTCTGCTCGACCCCCACCGCTTCCAGTACCCTGAGAGGCCCATCATTTTCCTCTCCATGTGCTACAACGTCTACTCTGTGGCCTTCATCATCCGCTCCGTGGCCGGGGCTGAGAACATTGCCTGTGACCGGGAGAATGGTGAGCTCTACATCATACAGGAGGGGCTGGAGAGCACAGGTTGCACCATTGTCTTTCTCATCCTCTACTATTTCGGCATGGCTAGCTCTCTCTGGTGGGTTGTCCTCACCCTCACCTGGTTCCTGGCTGCTGGGAAGAAGTGGGGACACGAGGCCATCGAGGCTCACAGCAGCTACTTCCACATGGCTGCCTGGGGCATCCCGGCCATGAAGACTATTGTCATCCTCACCATGAGGAAGGTGGCGGGGGATGAGCTCACGGGGCTGTGCTATGTGGGGAGCATGGACATCAGTGCCCTGACCGGCTTTGTCCTCATCCCCCTCTCCTGCTACCTGGTCATCGGCACCTCCTTCATCCTCACTGGCTTCGTTGCCCTCTTCCACATCCGGAAGATCATGAAGACGGGTGGCACCAACACGGAGAAGCTGGAGAAGCTGATGGTGAAGATTGGAGTCTTCTCCATCCTCTACACTGTCCCAGCCACCTGTGTCATTGTCTGCTACTTCTACGAGCGTCTCAACATGGATTACTGGATGCTGCGGGCATTGGAGCATGGCTGCCTGCGCCTGCCTGGCCGCCGTGCTGCCAACTGCTCTCTTGAGGCCTCAGTGCCCACTGTGGCTGTCTTCATGCTAAAGATTTTCATGTCACTGGTGGTGGGCATCACCAGCGGGGTGTGGGTGTGGAGCTCTAAAACGCTGCAGACCTGGCAGAGCCTGTGCAACAGGCGGCTGGGCATGAGGACGCGGGGCAAGCCCTGCAGCGGGGTCAGCTGTGGCGGGGGACACTGCCACTACAAAGCCCCCACAGTCATGCTGCACATGACCAAGACGGACCCGTACCTGGACAACCCAACTCACGTCTAGAGACAGGGGCTGCCCCCCACAGCAGAAGAGGTGACCTCACGGGTAAGGGGCAAGGGCAAGGGCTGTATGGCGGCAGGAGGGACACTCCCACGTTTAGGGGGGCAAGGCTGCAGGACCCCCCAGCACCACTCACTGACAAGTAGCTGCTTTTTTCTAGAGGTTGTTTTGTTGTTGCTGTTGCCAAATCCAGTGACTCTTCTAACGCTTTCTTTGGGGGATGGTGGGGATGGGGCAGGGAGAGGAATAATCCATCCATGTTTATTTAATTCTGTAATTTATTTTAAATTTTTTTTGATCATTAGCTGCAAGGAATGGAAAAAACAATAAACCCTGGATGTGTTATTTGATCCGAGCCTGGTGCTGTTTGCAGGAATTCCAGGGGGTCAAGAGCTCCCCCATGGGACCCTACCCCAGGCTGGGGGCTTTCATGTCAGTCCCAGCCATGCCAGGCCATGCTGGGGTGCCTCTGTCTCTGGCAGGAGCGTGGTACTAGCGGTTGCCACCATCCAGTTCCCCTCCCTGGCTTCCCTGGGGCCGGTTCTGCCTCCCAGCAAGGAGAAGGAGGAAGAGGAGGAGGGTTTTCCTGTGCTGTCACACTTAGGAATCATCTTTTCCACTCCATGCCCTGAAGGTGATTTGTGTCGGTGCCATCGGCTGTCGGAGCCTCGGTGCCAGGCTGAGGGGCTTCGAGGGGGCAGGCCAGGGAGTTCGGCTGGGGGCACGGGACCTTGGGGCAAAGAGGGCTCAGCTCTGATGTCTCCCCGCCGAAGCCTGGGTGCGGGTAATGGAAAGTTCTGGGCTGCTTTATTTATCCCCCGCTCTGGTTACAATCCCAGCTCGCCTTCCCCATTGTCCGGGGGGAAATTTAAGCCTCAGCTGGTGCTGGTGGGGCTGGTTGGGAGAGCCGGGGCTGGTGGGCACAGGGCGGGCAGGAGGGTGGCTCTGCAGGGGTTCGGAGGAGGGGAACTGCCCACTCTTCCCCGAGACACCCTGAGGTGCTGGCAGGGGCCAGCTCATCTCTGCAAGGGTTTGGTGGGGCTGTTTTGACTGGCTGTCCACAGGGATGTGCCCGGGGTTCCCGGTGCTAGGGAAGAGAAGTGAGCAGGGGGCTGTGGCGGGGGTATAGGCAGCACAGGGGCTGTGGCAGGCAGGACCTGTAGGGGCAACACAGCTCTAGTGGTACTTAGACTTGTCCATCATCTAATTAGCAAGCCTGCAGGCTGGGCAGCGCTGGACCCCAGGGAAGGTCGACCCTTGTCCAGGGAGCAACAATCCAGCAACAGACCCTCTCTCCAGCACTCAACCTGGCACCCACTGCTCACCTCAACAGCCCTCAGCCCCCATTTGATGAAGCCCTTAGGGTACAGACTAACAAACTATGTCTGGAGGACAGGGGCAAGGCTCCCCTCCCCCTCATGGCTGGAGTGGGGCTGGGGCTGGGGTCGGGGCCCCTCACCCGCTATCAAGCTGTGCCAGGGCTTTGTGCTGCCGGGATGCTGGGACTGGTGTGGTGAAGCACCTTTAATCTGCTCCCTGCCACCCTCCGGATGCCGGGAAGGCAGGAGAAGTCGGATGACTGAGCTGAGAAAAGCCTTTTCCTCCCCCAGGAGCTGGTGTGATGGACGAGGTGTGAAGGAGCCCCCAGTGCCCATGTGGTGTCGCTGGCGGGACACCGAGGGTCTCTCACCAGATTTGGGTACCCCTGGTTGTTCTGGTGGGCATCCAGCCCCTTCCCCAGGCTGGTGGTGATGATGATGCTAGGGCAGGGACCCTACCTAGCCCCAGCACTGGTGGGCTGCAGCCTCCGGAGCTCCCTTGGCTGGAAACAGACAGGAAAGTTCGTTTTGGGCAGAGAAAAGGGCCATGACCTGGGGCAGGAGAGTCAATATTGGCTGCGGGACAAGGCTCCAAAGTCCAGCTGGGGAGCTGGGCACGGCTCTGGGCAGCGGCTGCCTGGAAAGGGGGCACAGGGCCACGTGTCCTCCCTGTGTTCTGCCCCGGGTGTTAAGCTCAGAGCCAGCTCGGTTCACCTTGTGTACCAGGCACACAGCCCAGTGCTGGTGCCCGGCTGGCGGCACCCCGGGGGACAGGCTGCCCTTGAGCACCCAGCGCTTGCCAGGGAGTGGCTGCCTCTGGAGCGCTCATCCAGATAACCCGTCCCAAGGGGCTTGAGAGGGGCCCCCAGCGCCCACCACTGCCCGCTAACGGCCCTGGCAGCCCAGCTGGCTCCACTGGAGGCTGCCAGTCCTGAGAGCTGAGCATGGCCACAGCTCCACAGAGCCTGTTGCAAAGCAGAGCTATCACATGGAAGGACTGGCCCAGGGACACCACTTGCTCCTAGTCACAGCTTCTTTCAACCCCATGCTGTGGGGCTCAGGCTCCCTCAGTACCCCCCCCACCCAAGTTCATCCCTGCATCCCATCTCCATCCTCCTCAGAGCAGCCCCAAGGGCACCAAACACCTGCCTCCAATAAAGTCCCAGTAAGAGACAAGTGGGGTTCAGCACAGCCCAGGCCCCACAGGGCAATACCTGGCTTGGGATGGCTGTGAAGACTGAGGTGGGATGGCTGTGGAGGGTGAATTGGGGCTGCCAGCTGGGTGAGAATGGGACCAGGACACCCTGAGGTCCTGGTCCAGCTCAGCATGGAGAAGTGGAGTCTTTCAAGTCCTGGCACTTGCTGACCCGTGGAGTTTATCCACCCTCACATGGATGGACACTCCCTCCAGGTTTGAGTAGCAAAAGAAAAGCCACTGTGCTCTGGGAAGTTGCTAAAAACTCCGTTACCAGAATATTAATTAATGATTGAGAATTAAGCCATGAGGAAACCCAGGGGGCCAGTTGTTGCTGGAACTCCAACAATAAGAGCCCCTGGGGTTTGTTGCAGGCAGCGGGTGCAGCAGGGTTGCTGATGGTAGTAGCAGGGCCTCGGCTGCCCAAGCCCCCACACTGCCCTGCCAGGTGTGAGGACAGCTATTTATAGCCCTGCACAGGACACTGATGCCATGGAGGGGCTGCTATAAAAAGCAAGTCTCCAAAAAGGTCTTGGAGCAGATGCTGCTGTGAGATCTCCGTGCCGAGGCCTGGAAATGTCCCAGCTGGAGCCACTCAGATTCACCCAGCTCCTGTTGCATGGCCAGCAAGCCAAACGAACTCCTGTGGAGAGGGGATAAGGCTTTCTCCAGGGAAAACAGCATCTGCCCATCGCCAAGAGCCTTCAAGCCCTCAAACCCATCTGGATTCCCTGCCCAGCAGTATGGGGCCTGACTGGAACACTCTCAGCTCAGATCCAGAGTGAGGAGCAGGATGAAGACATCCAGGAACCCTCGTCCTCCCAGCAAAAACAAGTAAAGCTTTGGCCAAACCCTTTGTGTCACAGCTGTGGGCTGTCACGATCATTGGTGCGTCACTGCTCCAGCTGTGCTGCCCCTGGACCTCCAAGTGTCCCTGCTGGGCTGCTGGAGATCAGGATGGGGGCCTGGGACACAGCAGCAATAATCCTTACTGCAAGCATGGCTTGGGTTGCAAAACACACCCCAACATGAGGGAAGAGGCTTTGGGGACAGCCCAGCCACACTGGGGCAAAAGAGCAGAGACATCCCAGCTCCTCATCACCCTTTATAGTCCCTCCAGGGGTACCCAGTGCCACTCCGGAATGGAACAGGAGGACAAGTGTCACACTGGCACCCTGCAGGGGACAAGGAGCAAGGACTGCTCCCCAGTCCAGAGGCAGGCAGAGCACAGCTCTGTTCCTTGTCCCTGGGGAGGGTGACAACACGCCAGCACAGCCCCAGAAGCTGATCTGATCCTGACTCACCATTCCCTTACTCCACAGCTCCAGTGGTGGCTCTGGGAAGGCAGAGGACAGCCATCTCAGACAATCCCACACCAACACACGGACCCACAAAGAATTCACACAAGCCACATTTACAAACACAAGTACATAATGTTTATTCTTAAGTTTCCAATTTATTACAAGTACAGCCCTTTGCAGAAATGTCCTCCCCCCAAATGACACTGATTTTTAGAAAACATGCAGTTCCAAAGGTTCCACCATGTAGGACCTGCAGGAAATGCTCTCTAGGAAACAAGATGAAACAGCCTCTGAAGGGACGTGCGAGATACACATGTCAGTGCTATTCTGTGGGGCAGGGAGTGAGGCGAAGGAGAGGGAAGGGGCTGGAATTTGCCTCATCTGCAGTCACTGACAGTCCAGAACTGAAAACAAGTACCTGTTTTAAAAAAACCCAAACCTAAAATGTTCACAAAACTAAGCTGCAATTTGTAATTGATGATTCTTCTCAAACCCCAGGAGCTACAACAGCTGCTTCTGCTTTTCTGTTACAAAACCAGCACTGAATAGCCCCTTGGCCCATATTCCAAATCAAACAATTCTGGGATAAGAAGTTCAAGCCCTGATTGTATGATCCAGACCTGTCATGATGGAGAGAAAGAGGGAATGAGAAAACAAACCCTTTTCTTAGGGAAAAGTCAGCATCTGGGGCAGCAGAAGCTGGCTCTGGGCTATGGCACAGGAACAAGGGTGTTACTACGAAATATCGTGAGTGTGTGGCTGACAGGGACTGGGATCCCCCTCTTCCCCCCCCCCAAAGTCCCCTGATGTAACTCCTGCTACTGATAGGAAAATGAGTTTTAAAGAGGGGCAAAATATAAAGCAAACACGATTCTGTATAAACTGTACATGTGCCAAAGCAAGACGAGGGTATCTTACAGGTGTTCTTTGTACAAGATCACAGCTAGAAACAAGCCACTTTCAACTAAAAAATTAATTTAAAAGGTTACACAGCGCATTTCTGCTGCTCCCCTGGCCTAGGAGCTCTCCTTAGGCTGTGCAGACACCCACACTCTCCCGTTTGCTGCTGGCACTTGGGGCATCCAAAGGGCTGCATGACTGCATGCAGGCCCACATGAGCAGGGAGCCTCCTCTTGGTGTGTACAGGTGGGGAGCTGAGCTCAGAGCCCTCCTTGGACTGAGACCTCCAGGGATTTCTCCCCAGGGAGAGGGGAAAGCAGGAGCACCTTAGAGCAGTGGTGTTGGGATGCTGGTGAAAGCCGGACTGCAGTACACCTAAGTGCTTGCTCGCCCCATGCAGCCTGGAACTGGGGCTCAGAATTAACACCATATAAATATATACATACAAGCCCGAGTAGCCCATTGGCCTGGTGGCACCCAGGCCTTCTGTGGAGCAACATGATCTCCCCCAGCACCAGCTTGAGGCTGGTGTGCTCAAGACTGGCAGCAGATGGTCCCACCACGCTCCAGCTGCTTGCAGAGGCAAGGAAGCGATTCATTCAAACCAACTGGCTGAGCTGGAGCAGGTTGGTGTTCCTCTGCCCAGCCAAGCTTGGCCAGACCCTCCCACCTTCCCCTCCTGGCAGGACAGAGTCATGAAGAACTTCGTGGATTTTGTAGGAAGCATTAAGTCATCACCACTCAATGGATGACCAAATACTTGAGGAAATTGCAGAAAAATTAAAACTAGGATGGGCCCAAGGGAAGGCTAGATTAATAGAGAAGTGCCCGCTGCTTCTCAACTCCCTCCAGACAACCCATCCGGCTGCCTGGCAGCACCAGAAGGCCTGCTCCAGTTCTGGATCTCCCCGTCCCTCATTTCTTCCTTTTCCGTCCCCGGGAATGATCAAGAGGCTCTGACTCACTGTCCCCTTCTTGCTCCTCCAGTCCCCGGCACCTGGCAGAGAGCTTCTTGCGTTTCCTGCGTGCATACGTGTGGCCTGGCAGGTGTTTGTGCACCATGTCAATCAAACACTGCTCTGTCTTCTCCAAGCAGGACAGTACGTGACTCCCATTCTGGTTGTAGCGCTCGGCATTGGAGAACACCTGCTTCATGTCGGAGAGGAACTCCTGCACAGAGCGGTAATTGCCACAAGAGCACTTGCTCTGCATAGTCTGGAAGTCCATGGGGTTGCTGATGACCTCAAAGTAGTCTTCAGCTTCCTCCGTGGTCACTGGCTCCCTGTCAAAGGAAGGGACACAGGGATAGGAAGGGGATGCCAACCCTGGCACCACTGTAGAGAAGTGGGGTCCCGCCACCCCTTCGCCCCTGACCTGCAGCCCCACAGTGCTGCAACAAGCCAAAGCAATACCTCGACCGTGTTAGAGATACATCAGCCCTATGACACGGGAATGGGAAGCACAGGACCCCAGGGAGCCAGTTCAGGCATGGGGAAGGTCCATACCTTCCCTCAGTCACAGCATCTCAGTGCTCCAAAAATCCTGGGGATAGCAGAGAACACCTACCTCCTGCATCAGCCCCTTGCCTGCCACCTCAGAAGGGCACCACATCTTCAGTCCGGCAGAAGACTGAGAACATGGCGGTTTCTTCTGGAGCAGCTTCTTCCCAGATATGACTTGCTTTTGGAGCCCTGAGTCTCCCAGGTGGATCTGGCAGGACTGTACCACAGCCAACCCACACCCCCACATTGCCTGCGGCCAGTCCCACCCAGAGAGGAGGACATCACTTGCCCTCACCTGAAGGGCCAGCTGAAGCGGTACTTGATCAGCTTGCTGAGGATCTCCTCACACTTCTGGAGCTCGAGGTTCTGGCGACGCGCTGTTCTCTTTGTCTGAAGGACCTGCCCACACAAAGGGTGCTGGTAAAAGGAGGGAACTGCTACAGGCTTTGGGGCTCAGCAAACAGCCCTGAGGCCAAAGGAGCTAATTCTTAGCACAGCCAGGACATTTCTTCCCTCTGAACATGGTGAGGGGCTGGCACTGGCTCCCCAGAGGAGCTGTGGCTGCCCCATCCCTGGAAATGTTCAATGACAGGCTGGACAGGGCTTGGAGCAACCTGGTCTAGTGGAAAGTGTCCCTGCCCATGGCAGAGGGGTTGGAATGAGATGCATTTAGGACCCCTTCCAAGCCAGGCCATTCCGTGGTTATGACATGCAGCAGCCGCTTGGGTTCAGGACAGCAGTCCCATTCAGGAGCTTGGTGGGAACAGCTCACAAACCGCCCAGCTCTCCTCTGGTGGCAGGTGGCTTTTTCAAAATAAGTTCAAAGACAATATGGCCACAACAAGCAGCCAAAAAATAAACGCCAGCAAATGGAGAATGTGAATTCCCTCTCCCTGCCTTCTCTTGAGCTTGTGGTGGGCAGCATGGGAGGCACACAGAGAAGCACTTGTGCTGCCATTCTGCCCTGGTAGAGCTGACTGTGCCATCTCAAATCCCAGGGAGCAGCTGGTGCCCTGAGCGATGCCGTCCCCGCGCAGGCTCAGCACAAGGTCAGTCACATGCCCAGGGACCCAGCATAAACCACAGCCAGCATGCGGACATCCCCATAGCTCCCACAGCATAGCTTATGGGACATCACTGCTGAGTAAACATTGAATGACAGGAAGGCTCCACAGCAGAGGGTACTCATTATTCTGACCCAGCTCTGGTCTCTTCCCAGGACAAATGATAAATCCTGGCAGAGTCCTCTTCTCTGAGCCAGTGTGCTGTTCCAGTAAGATTTTCCCCACTGGAATATCCCTCTGTGCTGGCTGTGGGTGCCTATCCTGGGCTTGCTTGCCCTCCAGTGTGTAACAAGTGTGTAACAGATCACAAGCCAGTCCCCCAGACCTAGCATGAGCAGCAGTAAGCCAACAGATCATGAGCAAGGAGAGTGACAGGACACACCAGCACCACTAGTGCTGGTCATGGGACAGATGGCAGATCTGAAGGGCGTTGTGACGTGGCTGCGGGGCTGCAGTATCCTCATGTATCCCCTATGGCGTGTTGTTCCCAAGAGACAGTCGCTGCAGCTCCCCCCACCCAGCACGCACAGACTGCTCTGTGCAAGAGCCTATGGTTTTATTCTTCAAATATCAAGTGAAACCTAAACCAGCTAAATTATGTCCTGGAAGTTGAGGAGTGACCATACGGACAACAACTGTCAGAAAACGGCCAAGGCTGGGGAGCAAGAGTCCAGCATTGCTGGCATTCCCTGGCCATCCAGGACCCCCTCAGTTCCCCCACCTCTCTGCAAAGACATATGGATACTATTTAAAACCCTTTAACAAGCTGCAGACTGCCTTCTGCTCAAGGGGACAATGTGTGAAAGCGGCTGGGGAGGGATGCCTGGCATATCTGTGCTTCGTCTGCAGCAGGCCCTTAAGGATATGTCTCCTTTGTTAACCCAGCCCAGTCCAGGCTTTCACTAGGATTCAGGGCATTTCTCTGCGAAGGGATGGGAGGAAGCATGCCACCTGTTTGGTTTGTAACTCATGATGTGAGCTGTCTCCAGGGAGCAATTTCACTCTTACCAGCTCATCGATGTCTGCACCATTGACAGGTGCTGTGCGCTGCCGGGGTCCCCGTGCAGGGTGCAGCGTCTGCTTCTTCCTCTGGTGCCTTCCCTGCCTCGAGGAGTACATGGAGCCCTGCTTGCCCCGGACTGCTTTCCTGGGCCTCACTGAAAGAGATAAGCCATGGGCTTAGAGGCCTGCGTGCGTCTGGGAGCAGACACGACCAGCCCTTTGCGTCCCACACCAGGATGAGCCTCACTCAGGCTGGTGAGCCCAGGGACCACCTGGCCTCATCTCAGCTGCACTCTCACACCTTCTCCAGAGATCTGTGGCTCATCACCTCTTGTCCAAAGAGGCCATGGCTAGCAACAGCCTGCTGCTAAAAGGGTACTCACACACAGCAGATCCTCAAGCTCCGAGGGATTCCTGGGAGCTCCTGGATCATCCACTGCAGGTCACAGCAAACCCCTCTGCCTGCAGCACCAAGAGACCATCAAGGCTTGAGGGAAAGACAGGGAAGCAATGCAAGGACAGGCAGCTGTCTCGACAGCACTGCAACATACCCTCCGAAAGCACTGGGAGCAGAAACCTGGAGTTTCCTCAGTTTCCTGCTGTCCCTTTGCTCCTCACAGTTTTGGGGATGGGTGCTTTTCCAAGTGGCCCACACAGTGGGATAAGCTAGCTGGTAAGCCCCCCCTGAGAAGGGAACTGTGTGCAGAGGGAGTGTCAAATTACTGCAGCTGGGAGCTGCTCCACGTGCTGCAAGGGGGAAACAATACGATTTTATTCCCCAAGGCTGGGGCTGCCACGTTACATCCTACATAAAGGCACTTGTCTGTGAGTCTGCCTCTCAGAGCTCCACACTGGTGGCAATGTAAGCACACTGACGCACTCCCTTGTCTTAAGTTTCTCCCATGACCCTCTGTACGAGGAGAATGTGTTTGCCTTCCCAAGTCAAACCCCTTCCACCTGATCCCAAGTCCTTGAGCAAGCTGCATCCAGCACACTGGATACCTCAGCTGCAGCCTCTGATCCAGCCCTGTCCCATAAATCATCCTGCTGGGCCCCCCATGCTGGGCGTGCAGTGGGTCCACAGGACGTCCGCCTGCTGTCACTCCACTTGTGTGTCAAGCGTGCAGCACGTGCTAAATGTCTGACAATCCAACATTCTAGGTTAGATCCCTCAGGATAAACGCCATGAGGATCAATGTGACTTCTCTATTAAAACAAAAGTTTTCCACAGTGACCTTTCCATGTTAATGCTCTCTAAAGCCAGGGGTTGCATTTAGCACTTTATTTTTAGTGACTGTAACCCTCTTTTGCTATTGTTTGGAAAGCTTGGCTCAGCTCCTGCCTTGGCCATGCAACACAGGCCGAACACACTCCAAGTGTGGACATGGATATGCCGCAGGACAACAAGCAGTGTGCACAGCCGTGGTACCAGTGAGCCTCCCTGAAATCAGAATAAAGTAAGAGAAGGCTCAGGCCTGGATGGAAACCCTCAAAGGAACATGGAATAATCCTCTGAGTCCCAGTCTCTGGATTCCATCTGCCCTGTTTAAGACAACCTGCAGTTAATGTTATGTCAGTCAAGGACAGTTTGACAGAAAGCAAATGCTGGCAGTGTGCCATTCCCAGACCGAGATTTTCAGTGCAGCAAGTTGCCCAACTGACACCGAATCAAACTCTCCTAAAACCAAAGTGGATACACATACTAAACATAAATACGTTTAGGTGAAGAAGCTAAGGAGGAGTCTAGAAAAGTCTTTTACTCCTCCCAGCTGCCCACGAATGCTCCAATTATGCATCCCAAGTGGTCTCTGTATGCAATCAAAGGGTGCTGGTGGTTCAGGCTACACTACACCTGGAGCACTGTGCCTTCCCACTGGAATAAAGAGAGGAAGTGCTAGTCCTCCCATTTCAAAATGCCTCTTTGCCAAATCACTGGAAGTCCTGCGTCAAGGGGTTATGAACTGGTGGGAAAAAGAAAATATAGGGGGCTGTGGTGAGAGCTCCCATAAGCATTTAAACAGCTTCCAGTGTACAACAAATCCTGTAGGTGCAGAGACTGACAGTCTCAGGAACTGCTGGTGCTGCCACCACTCTGCAGGTTCTGCTGACCCCCCCACCCCACTGCAGTCTCTACTGACCCCTCTCAGCCCTCCAAACAGTGTCATCACTGTCCCCAGGGAGTGACTGGGCAGTAAGCAGTTTCAATCTTTGCTAGTGCTGACCCCATCACAAATGGCCAAGGGTTTACTCCAGCTCCCCAGCTAACCACAGCACGGCCACAGCCTTCCCCTGTGACATCTCCCAGGCTTACACCTGCTCTGCGTGAGGAAAAGCACAAATCCTAAAGAGCATCAGTATTTCAGATACTGAAGGCAGGAGGGTTACTATTTTCTGTTATTTCACTACACAGTCAAAGCCTCACATTTTAGCCCAGCAACTTCATAGTCTTCTTCCTCCTCCTCTTCCTCCTCAGCATCTGGTTCATCAGAAGCTTCCTCACCTTCTCCACCTTCATCTTCAGCAGAATCCTCTGCATAGTTCCTAGAACAAGGCAGATATACATGTTTGTGGTACAAGAGCCTGGGCATCAGTGGCCCTGGGTGCCCTGGTACTGTTTGGGCAGTACAGCAAACACCAGGCTCAGTCCAAAGCAGTTTGCTGTATTCCAGAATATTGAGTTATAGCTACAATTCAAAGAGCACTTCCCCAGCTAAACATCTGGGCTGGAAATTCCCAAGAGCTGAATCTGGGTATTGTTTGGTATTCTAGGCACCATGACCATGGGGCAGGGGATTTTAAGACTGATTGCTGTGTCATTACTTCTCCCCGAGAGGATGATTTGCTATTTACCCAGGTCTGCAGGCCCAGCCTAAAGAGTTTCAACAGGGGCACGTTTTCCTGCTGGAATATTTTCCCTATACTAAAGGAAACAGATTGGTGAACAGAATGTCAGGCTCCTCATGTGCTGAAGTCAGAAGCCACACAGACTCCCTGCCCAGCACATTCTGGCTTCTCACCTGTGTCTGTTCAACCATTCATAGAATCACAGAATGGTTTGGGTTAGAAGGGCCCTTAAAGCCCACCTTGCTTTGGTCCCCCTGCCATGGGCAGGGACACCTCTCATTAGACCAGATTTTTCCAAGTTCCATCACTTCCAGAGATGGGGCAGTCACAGCTTCTTTGGACAATCTGTGCCAAGGCTTCATCACCCTCACAGGGAAGAATCTCTTCCCAACCAATATCCAATTTAACCCTGCCTTCTGCCAAGAAAGAATGTCAAGGAAGCCATTCCCCCTTGTAAATAGTCTCTCCATCTTTTTTGCGGGCTCCCTTCAGGTACTAGAAGGCTGCAATTAGGTCACCCCAAAGCCCTCTCTTTTCCAGGCTGAACAATCCCAACTCTCTCAGCCCTCCCTCATTGCAGAGATGCCTCATCCCTCATATCAACTAGGTGGCCTCCTCTTGACTTGCTCCAACACGTCCATGCCCTTCCTATGTTCTTCGATGTCCTGTGCTGGGGATCCCTGAGCTAGAGGGAGCACTGCAGGTAGGGTCTCATTCAAACCAGCATGCACAGGCAAAAGAGGACATAGGCAAAGCTGCTGTGGGGGCCTAAATCCCCTGGATACATAGGATCTTGAGCAATAAAAGGAATAAAACTTCTGAAGCACAGAGGGCAAGAGACTTGCCATGCTGATATTCTTTTTCTATCTCAGCCAGAAAGACAAGAGCAGAAAGGACAGGTGTTCCCCACCTGATGGCTCTAGGCCAGGAGCTGAGCAGCTTGCAGGTGACTCTGACACATCAAAGTAACTGAACTCAGGCTACAACAGCTGCCTTTATGCCCTGTCATTTCTGTACAAGCCTGAGGAACTCTTAAATGGTGTCCAGGGAGTAAGTAATACTTTTAAGGCCATACACCACCTGCGCAGTACTGGCTGGCACACCTCTATTGTGCTGCTGCTCTGCCAGGGAAGATCTGCTGGCTGCTTCTGCATCAGGTGCCACTCAACAGCCTCACCTCACTGACAAAGAGGGAGATGCAGCACAGTCACCACAGCAAAGGACACTCACCGTAAAGTGTTTAAGTTCCAGCTTGCAACTCAAAAAACCAATCCAAGATGATGTTGTCAGGAGGCAACTACTCATATCTGCCACACCTCCCCAGATCACGTTCCCTTTGTCACATTATAAGGTGCTCCTGTCTTGCTAAGGTTATCAGGTACAGAAAACCATTAGAATGGCATTTTGTAGCTTGACTTGCTGTAGCAAGAGTAGGGATTGAGCTGCAGACTGGAATAACGTCTGCTCTAACTTACAAGAACAATCCAGTAACCCAGCCCAGGGACCTACAGAATTGCAGCCACCAACAACATGAAGAAACAACTCAACCAGCTGCTCAAAGGAAACAACAATCCTTAGTGCAGCTAATTTTGGTGGGTGTTTTATACATGTTTTCATTTCCAAACCAAAGTTATTAATTAGAACTCATGAACTTGTAATTCATCAGTACTACGCAGGTATGCTAAACTTACATCCTGAAATTGCTTTTCTTCTGTTCCAGCGCTGCTTTAACTGGGTGATTTTAAACCTTCTGAAGGGGCTTTGCTCCAGGCTGGTTTGAGTCTTGTGAAAAGAGGCCCAGGACAGTGCTGTTACAAGGCAATGGCAAGAAGGTCACTCACCTGCCCCGTGAGCTGCGCCGGGCTGTCGAAGGTTGGCACGCTGGGCACTGCCATTCCCCATCTGGGATCTCATAGAGTGCTGGCCGCAGGCAGAACAGGTGGAAGGCCTTGTTACACTCATCACACAGGATCAGCTTGTCATCCTCACCTAGGAAAGTGTAGCTCAATTGTAACAAGGCCACAGCCTCACTCAACCCAAGAGGCAGAAGCTGCTGCAGTGCTGGAGGGCAGGGCTAACCAAGAAAAAGATGCAGAGTCCCTTCTGAGGGCAGGGACCCTTTCTCTGATGGTCTTCCTTGGGGATCCTTCTTTCTGTCCCACCACTAGATTTATGAACAGCAGCATTTAAAAACAAAACCAACGCAAAGTCCCTTGCACAGTGAAGATTTCACTGGTAGCAAAGATAGAAGTCTTCCAAAGACATTCCACACCCAGACAAACATGGGGAAAGAGAAGTCTGCTGCAAACAGGGCCCCAGAGCTGTAAGCTATAAATGGAGCTATTCTTGTTCTATGCTCAGTCTGGTTTAACCTACATGGTATCTTCTTTCTACCCAGGGTAACAAGGCTACACCAAAAATCAGTATGCAGCAGGACTAGTCTCTCTCTGTGCTTCCTACTGATGAAGGGAAACAGGGAAACAATCCTGAGCCAGCTTTCTTTTACTGAAGTGGAAAAAGAAAGTGCAGAGGGCTTGCCAGCTTGTCTTTCTCTAACATCTCAGTTCTTAATTTCTGTGAAACTACTGTGCTAGTCTCAGGTGAGCTCCTCCTTATTTTTGCCTAGAAACTCCTCTCAACAGCAGGTAGCGATAGTTTTTGGCACTGGTTTGGAATACCGCTGAGGTTCTGCTGTGAAGGTGGATTTTGCACCAGTTCAGCCCTTATTTCTCTGAAGAGACGGATGGCAAAGCCTTGTGGCAAACAAAAGTTGCCCAGCAGTCCCCCAAGCTCTGCCTGCCCTCATTTCCCACTATAGTTTCAGCAAATACAAAAGTGGTGAGGCACAATGTACCACCAGGCTCTTTCCTCCAGGCTCCCATCCAACAGGAGAGGTTATGGCAGAACAAATATCAGCATCCCAGCTCTGCCGACACCCCTTCTACTCTGCCCTCCTCCTAGAAGATTCTAAAGCTCTTCATTCTACAATGCACAGAAAGAAAGTATCTCCCTGTTTGGTGACCTCCCCAGCTCATTGAGCAGTTCTGCTCCTGCTTTGGCCTCAGCGCAGCAACATCCCACCTCACTTTCCCCATAATAACCTCCCCAACCTCTCCTTGCTTGTTCCTTCACTAAAAGATACGATTAACTGACAAGGCTCAGAGACCCAAAGACCACTCCAAACATGAAACTAGGGAATGGACAGTTGCATAAGTGTTCCCAGAAGGATTTGTAGATTACTTTTGTCCAAGTACCCTAAATATCCAGGGGATAGCAGCTCTGCAATACTGTGTACTGGTTATGTAAGAATGGTTTACTGGAGTCAGGGTCAAATGTTTCTGAGAGATCAATGCTGCTGACTGTAAATCCTGACATTCAGAACTTAAAATACAGCCACGGTCAGAGTGACAGACTACAAGGACACATTGCCTAAACAGAGCAGAGAGGTGACAGCATCCAACTGTTGCACAGACAGGAATTCTGTGGGCAGGAGTGCGTACCTTTCTTGCGACACACTTTGCACCTGGCATTCTCTGCTGACATATCCCACTTGATACAGGCATCCAGCATCCCCAGCAGTACATGCATACGGGAGAAGGTCTGGGCCTCACGGATTGCTGTCTTCCATTTCTCCATGGCTGAAGCAACCTGCAGACAGACCTAACAGCTTATAATGATGCACATATACAGCTTCCTTCAGTATAAAGATGCTTTTATATTCCTTAGCTGGGACTATTCATAACCAAAGCTCAATTCTTGGTATTTCTTTCCTTCTGTGGTATTTCCTTCATCTCAGCAGTTCTGGTTGTGGTTTATCCATATCCAGTCTCCCTGGATCAGACAGGGAGACTTGTTTGTAACAGTTGACCGTTTTGCATTTCACAGTCAGGCTGAATCAACCTACATGAACTCCACTGAATTCTTGCTCTGAAGGTCTAACCCAAATAATCAGCAGGCTAAGAAAATAAAAGACAGAAATCTAGCACTGTAAAACGTGTGATGAAAGTTGTGGGACAGCCGGCAACCACAGTGAAAGGATTGAAGCGGTCTGTGCTGCCCTCCAGTGGGTACCACATAGGCACCTGGACCTCAGCAACACCCTTGTGGTCCCTGAGCTGCTCAGGTGGCAGAGGGAATGCTGTGATTGCAGCTACAATCACACTGCATAGGCATTTGGACCCCCAAATATGAAATCAGCTGCTTCCCTGAGACAGGATGGCCTCAGTTCATCTGAAATCCCAGAAACTGGGAATGAGGGTGACAGCATCAAAGCTGAGCATTGCACCAGGGCAGCTGCCAGGGTCTGCACAGAGCAAGGCCAATGGGAGACCATACATCCAGCTCAGGAGGTTTGGAAATACCATTTTGATAAATTGTAAATGCAGCAGGACAGAAGTTATCCAGAGCCATGTCCCTCTCTAATGGTAATCC
Source organism: Rhabdornis inornatus (assembly GCA_013397075.1). Classification (NCBI taxonomy): domain Eukaryota; kingdom Metazoa; phylum Chordata; class Aves; order Passeriformes; family Rhabdornithidae; genus Rhabdornis; species Rhabdornis inornatus. The sequence goes on from VWZS01007510.1 coordinate 589,777, forward strand.
TGTGCTCTACAACAACGAGGCGAAGGCCCAGACATGACAGGAACATAATAGGCTCAAGTTAACGTTCTTCTACCCCAGGAGAACGAAAAAACAAACAGTGAAGTGTCAGATGGGAAAATCTAAACTCTGCAGCTGACAGCAATTTGGGAGCCAAACAAAACCCAGGAGTTTTGCAGAGTTGCACATTCTCCTCTGACTGAATTTGAGGAAGCACAGCATATATTAGATGCTTGGAAAAACACATAAACTGCTCTGAAATGTCAATATCCATACTGCTGTTGCTGGTGTGGATCCTGGAGAACCACCAGAGACAAACGGAAAGCTTCCCAGCCCACTGTGGAGGTTACACAGCCCTGTTCTCTTTCTTTGCAGAGCATTGTTGAGGTGCTTCGCACACTGTAATTGATTTTCCAAGGAACTGTTACATGGGTTTTGCTGTTAACATACTGGGTAACATAACTGCTGTTAACATACTGGGCCAAGATAAATCCGCAAAAGCTGCTGGCAAGTTTTGCTGAGATATTTCTTCGTAGGTCTGTGGAATTTAACAGATTTCTAGCCTTGCTTCCCAAGCATCAGGAGACTCTGGCATTTGAGCAGCACCAGTACCAAGGGAGTTCCAGCTGCCAACAAGGCAAAACGGGAGACTGGAAGAAGTTACTTAAATCCCCCTCCTGACGGGATAGGAGCAACCTAGCAGGGCAAACAAATAAAAAGCAACCCCCAGAATAAAAGGAAAAGTCCTCAGTCACATGTCAATCTCAGAGTGATAGAAAATACCTTCTTTGATAAAGGTACACAAGCCTCCGGATACAAAGGCTCTCACCTGACACCCTGAGCTGAAACCCCTCGGAACAGCTGAAACTGGAATTGCTTGGTTGTGAAGCCACTCTTTGAGGGATTGCCTGCAGGTGCAGACTGACTCTCCCCTTGCACGGACTACTGAACACGGGTCACAGGGGTGATAACCCATCCATGTTCTTTGCTCATTCTGTTGTGATGCAATGTCACACTGCAAAGAGGTCACATATTCCTGTCCTGTTCTGGGACAGTCCAGCATACTACTGCTAGTGGAAATGGGAATGTTTGCATCAACAGAGGCACCAGCCTGATTTTCAGGAGCAGCCACAAGCCAGGTCTCACTGCAATCCTTTGCCACTCAGCAGTGTGAGCTTCAGCAATGCAGTTGAGCCAGCAGGAACCCTTAGTACAGACAATTATGTCAGAAAATGGGTGTCTGTTAAGCCATAACTTGTTTCTCACAGGGAAAATGAGACATAGCCATACCACAGGGCTGCAATTCTTCCTCTATAGTCTGGAAGTACATGGAGTGTTTTTTCCAGTGCAGCTATGCTCTGTTTTACCTGCTATGTACTCTCAGTGCACTTCTGGCTCAAAATGCTTCATAATTCTTTTTTCGTAATTCATAATGCAGATTTCTCTTCAGAACAGTCTGGCTGGCAGTCAGGGTTTTTCTGTATCTAAGAACTTTTACAGCTGCTCTTTCAAGGTCAGCTGTAAAAGTTCTCTGCTTTGGCAAAAGGAAAGCTTATTCCAGATAAACTGAGGTTTAAAAAAATTGCCAAAACAAACAAAACAACGAACAACCCCAAAAAAGTTGAACATTGCCTGTACCACCACAAAGGTCTAGAAAAGTCTGAATGAAATAGTAAGGACACACTGCATAAATAAATGCTCCAGAGAGATTGGCAGGACACTGAAGCCAGTGCCTGGGGGAGGGAGACCTGCACAATCACATTTTGGGGCTGTGTTGCAGTAGACCTGATGCTACCCTGAGTGTGCCCTACAGGTACAGCCCTCGTGATTACAGCTCTACGGCAGATTGGAGTAAGGCACAATACAGTGCTGCTGTGGGAACAGGAAATGTGCTGATCCAAGCCCTTTCTGCCTCACACCTCACCGATTTTTACAGCACTCCATTCTGCTGAGAGGTTTCAGGATACAGCATCCTCCCACTACCCTTGCACCTAGGATGGAAGATTCAAAATTAGCAAAGTTTAAATACTTCAGGACAACTGAGGAATGTGAAAATTTCTAGCGCATATCCAAATTATCCCACTAACACAGCAATGGCACAGCTTAGCAAAGACCTGATGCTCAAACAAGGGTTCAGCATATACTGACGGGAGCTTTAAAAAAACCCCCACAGATCCACACCAAAAAAAGTACCCCCAGTGTCAGTCATAGATTTCCAGAAGGGCTTGTGTTGGAATGGACTTTAAAGATCATCTTATTCCAACCCCTCGCCATAGGCAAGGACACCTACCACTAGATTAGGCTGCTCCAAGCTCCATCCAACCTGGCCTGGAACACTTCCAGGGATGGGGCAGCCACAGCTTCTCTGGGCAACCTGTACCAGGGCCTCACCACTCTTACACGGAAGAATTTCTTCCCAATATCACCTCTAACCCCACTCTCTATCAGTGTGAAGTCATTCCCCCTTGTCCTGTCACTACATACTCTTGTAAATTAGCCACTCTCCAGGTTTCTGGCCTGCTCCCTTCAGGTAAACACACGTGAAGAAATATTCTTTTTTTTTAAGTTGGGACTTTCAAGTACTTCTGCTGATCCAATTCTGATATTGTTGCCTCTGCTGAAGTCAGTGATCAGTCAGGGCAGAGCTGAGGGCAATGGGGAAGTCTTGTCATGGGGCATTAATGTCCTGTTCAACTTACTGCATAGAAACTACCCCTGAACATGAGTACCCCTGTTAGGATGTAACACTGGTGCAGCACAAGTTCCCAATCCCCTGCAGCTCCTCTCCATCCTTTTTATTAGGAGGGATACGTATTTAGACCCACAATACTACTTTTCTCCTGAAGGCACATGCAGCTTGCTTGCCCAGACATCTCCTCAAGTGCCTCCACACATTCAACAACTTGCATCTCCCTTTGCCTAAATGTGGTATTTGTCTGAATCTCACTCCCTTGAAGTCACCAGAACCTCAACATGTCTCTTCTCTCTGTGGACCAATGCACCATCAATTCTCTCCAACAGATAAAACTCCTATTACGTTCTGTGAAAACGCTCCATAATGTACTTTTATTTAAGCAGAACTGTATGGAGGGAAGTTCACCCATTTCCTATTCGTAGAGAGAAAATTAAGTAACTCCTCACTATTATTTTTATTTTCCCCATATATTTACTCCTCCAAATAAACAGGAACACCTGGCTCCACAAACACCAAACACACTCAACCACACATCTGAAATGGCAGGAAGTTGCTTAAGATTTAGTACCCCATGAAATGTACTGTTACTGCTCAAAGAGTTCTACTGCAAGACCAAAACAGAGCCCTGAGGTGAACAATACCTTGGCTTCTTCTGCCATTTTCTTGTCTTCATCTATCTCCTCAGCCTTGGCAATGTAATCCTCTCCTTGGTGTTTCCTTCTCTTCTGCTTAGGGGCCATGAAACCTTGCAGAAACTTCTTAACAACACCAGCCTGGAGCGCAATCACACACTCTCCAAAATCCTTCAGGCTTTCCAGTGAGTACACCTGTTGGGAAGAGAGTATGACCCCATAACAGCGGGATATTACTCTCTCTGCTGCTTGAAGTGAGTCTGCAAATGGACATCCGTGGTACCTAATGCAGTGTGATTACCTGCCACACCTGGTTATGGAATCAGCATATTGCTAGTGTCAACAAGATATGCTGGCTTTAATATAGAAGACAAAAATCAGCTATGGAGTTCTGCTCCATAAAGAAGTCTGTCACGAAAATGTGGAAACAGGACAATTGAACAGGACACTCAGGTCCAGCATTATGACCCACCTACAACTACACCTCAAGCCATCAGCCGTGTAATCTTGAAAGAATTGTTCAAAGGACAAATGAGAAAACTGATTTCCTGCTCCTCTTGTCTGAGGAGAACAAAAGACTGAAGACCTTCTACAGAAAGTATCATCTCACACTTGTCTTGTTCAGTACTTTGCCTGTTCACTCACTTTTGCTTCATATTCTGGTGTCACATCAACATATCCCAGGCCTCCCTTCTGCAGCCGCGTTGCAACTTCAATCAGATCACTCCGGAGGTAGTTCAGCAGTTCCTGGTTGCCATCACAAGATTTGAGGCCCAAGTTCTGTTTCCGAGCCAAATGGATGGAATGTGTGATGTCCTGATACCTGGAAAATCAAACTCAGCCTTTGAGTACAGGCAGAGCACTGCCCTGGGAGCTGGGCAGGCTCTGGGACAATGGTCTCCCATTGAGAGCTATGAGCTCCACCAGTGCAGAACGTTCTTTGAAAGACATATGAAAGCAGGTGGCAGTTCTGGCTCAGAGCAACCAGCACTGCCTTTGTTCCTGGTTTCAAGGAGCAATTTAAAGACTGACAGAAATTCCTCACTGTTCAGAGTGTTATTTATCACGAATCTGCCCAAGAAAACCAGTAATTACTCAACCTGAATGTCCTCCTCTCTTCAGCACAGGAACAATCAAAGCCCAGCATGGGAAGCTGCCCCAGGAATGGCAAGGATTGCTATGCCAAGGACATGCTCTGACTTGGAGAAGGCACACAGAGAAAAACAAAGAGCAGGCTCACTTTTTCTCCAAGCGCTCCTTGAGCTGGCTCTCCCTTACTCCTTGGGGGTGCAGGCAATCCAGCAGCTCATCCAAATCCTTCTGACTGTCGCAGAGAAACCTGAAAGATAGAAAAATGCACCTATATCACCTAGGGTATCTCTGTTACAATACAATTTCTTCTTCTACATAGTTCCCAAGGATCAGTAGGTAGGGCTAAGAGGTAACCTATATCATGACGCCACGGAGCAAGGTGAAACACTTCCAGGAATGGTGGTAGAAGAATTCTGACTCAGGTTGGCTTCTTTTCAAGGTCCCCAAATTTAGCAAATTCCAGGGTAAGAAAAACAGAATCAAAATAAACACAAAACTGGTTAATAAAAGTATTTCCTCCATTAAGTTTATTAAAATGTTGGCATTTTAATTCAGTTGTCTACCCCAGGAATTCCATTCACTACTCTGCAGTTAGTTTAAGTGATCTGAATGTTGTGTCAGATGTATTAGAAAAGACTAACACACTGATAACATGGCAATTTAATCACATTTTCTTTCATTAACCAGAAGTCCCCAGATTAAAAAGGGGGTGTCCTGGTTGATCCCGCAACTGCTGCTGCTGGAGCTGTGTGCCTGTGCAGGCTCTGTCTCTGCAAGTGCATAAGGCCTCCTCTCTAAGTTTGCCCAAACTTGAAAGCTAATGTGTATAATCTGGAAACCATATTGATCAGCTTGAAACCTTCCTGTTCAGGAATCCTTGAGGACAGCGATTGGCCATCAGCAGTTAGTCCAATCTAAAAGGGGAATACTTTTACAGAGTTCTGCAAATCAGATATTCTTTCTACAATTCCAGAGTACAATCCTGTTTGCATGCTGGGTCGTACATTTAAATGAGTTTTAAGACAGCCTGAAATTCTGCGCCTTCCTTCTTTTCTTTCCAACTCTATTCCAGGAAACCATGGAGCCTCTTCATCTGATGGGATGTGAATTCAACTCGAGCTTCAGAGGTAGTTTACAGAAAATATGACTAATTCCATATCTTCTATTAGAGGACTGCTCATTAGAAGACGGAATACAGGAAATAGGAGAATCAACCTTATTTGGAAACAACTGCAAAGGACCACTCTGTGATCCTTACCCAAAGATTCCAGATCTAATCTTTCTTCTTGGGCACAAGCTCAGATGAACCGAGCAACAACTAGAGAAAGATATTGTTGTGACTCCTCTTGGAATACCAGTCTCCACAATGCTTATTTTTCTGGTAGAAATACTTACTAAATACCGCATCTGAAAACACTTCATAATTCTATGAATATGTATGGTCCTACTAGGGCAATGGCCTCACAATTCACATTCAGCTAGGAAATTCATTACTCTAATAGAATTCTAATAGATTGATTGTACAACAATGGAAGGAGGATGTTTTTTAGCCAGTCATCTGCTTCAGTACCTCTGACCCTGTGGAGCATCCTCACTCTGCACCCTGAGATCAAAACCTCTGGGCACCACTACTCCCTGCACCTCTCCCTCTGGAACAGGACAGAGCAGCTTCAGATATCCTTCACCCACTAGAATCTGTCACCACCTAGGAATGACATAAACCACACTCCAAACCATTTGCCTACAGTTACCCAGCATGGGAGTATTTCCCAGACACCTTGAGATGGGTTGCCCAGGTCGTGATAAAACAACATCAGACATTGCTGGTGATACACCATGGAAACCAACTAGAAAAATATTCAAGATGACCACACCTGAGTTTTCTCTGCTTTCTCCCATAGAGACAAATCAAAGGGAGGAACTCACTGCACTGTTCTGTCACACTGTAAAAAGGAAAGGGTACTGGAAACAGTTGCTATGTAGGGTTTCCATTCTCCAGTTATTTTGGGGGGAAGACAACACAGGCTGCTGGCCAACTGCAGAAAGCAGCTTCCACCCTTTTAAGAAAGCCAGAGTTAATCCCTGGTACAACTTTGTTCCTGCTGAAAAGGACAAGAGACAGGGAAGGAACAGCATCTGTAACAGGTAATTAAATCTTCCCAGTTCACCCTGAGAGTAAGAACTGCTTTCTGGGACAGGGAACTGATCTACTTAAGCCTGAACTCAAGCCTGAACCTAAGCCTGATCTGCAAAATACAAACGTATTGGAGACATCGTGTTAGTTTGATTAGTGACCCCTTGCTACTCTGTGCAGCCACAGCTCCTGCTTCCCAAACTAGCTCCAGACACCCCCTACCTGTAGGAACTACCTGCACATCCACCTGGAGCTCAACCACCTCCAGGCTGGGAGCATGGACGTGGTAAGACAGGCTGGCATTTCAAATGGGGAAGGCAAAAGGGAGTGTTGCAGAGAGGGATGGTAAGACAGTTGGTGCCCTTCATGTGGCCTAGCACAGGTTAATCACACACTCCAGAGGGATGGGAAAGATCCCCTTGGGAAAGTCAAAACCAAGTGGGGGTCTTCAAACTGATCTACAAGGGGGAAATCCTGACTGGTGTAAGGGCTTTCTGCATTCCTAAAGAACAGCCTAGATTCTCTCCTGACATTTCTGGCAGCACAAGCCAACAGACTGGTCAACAACCAGAACAGAAGGCACAAATGGCACAAGCATGAAGTCAAAAGGAGCTCCCAGTATTCACTCAGGCTAAATATTCCTACCTGCTCACAGGCTACAGGCCAGAAGGAACACAGAAAGGTCTAAAACCTGAACTAAGGAAGAAAAAAATTGAGAGGACAACATCTAGAGGAGCCCAGGACCAGTACCTGCTCTGGAGGGTTGGTGGAAACAGGGAACTCCATCTGTAGAGCATAGGCGTGAGAATGGAGTCTGTCAGCACCCACTCATGGTTAACTCAAATTGTCTGCTGAGGGGACCCGCCATACCATGCTGAATTCCTAATAGATGAAGAACAACGGCAGTTACTCTGCAGAGATGCCACTGTTTCCAAAATTCAACTCCTTTCTGACCTGGATGAGCAAGAAGCCTCCTGCATGTTAATATCCTGCCAAGGCTGCAGTTCCCTCATGGTTCTTGCAGGAAAGACCAGGAAGTACACAGCTCACAAGCACTATGATATGGACAGAGACTTCTTTGGAGCCTACATGCCTGGAACAAGGAGATTTTTAATAAGGATTAACATCTGTGCGAATGGAGCACAAGGTGAAGAGAGGGAGTGGTCCATCCGTCTGGAGAAGACAGAAGTAACCAAGCGTCTATGATGCTGCACTTCTAGGACAGAACACTGGACTCTCTTATTTTTGGGGACAAAGTATTGACAGCAGAACTACTTCTGTGAGATATTGTTTATGTAATTCTTGATAGAGGTATAAATCTATTTCTCCCTTTATCAGTGCCCTACCAGCTCCCATCCTCAAGGGGAAAAGGGGCAGGACTGTGAAATGCAACTATTCACAGTTAATTTTGTGTTTAATTTCAAAGCCTCATCGCTCTGAAGTATAAAAGGGTAAAGCTAAAAGTGCTCCGTACGTACTCTGAGGCCACTCAATCCCACGTCCCACATACCACTAGGAAAAGAGACAAATAGCAGGACTTAAAGCAGAACACAAAGAAATGAAACTTCCTATGCACATGCCAAAATTATGAGTTATAGCTGGACACATCCTTGAATCCAACCAACAGGATACAGAGATATCCAAGGACTGCAGTGTGGGCTCGGGGCTCCTCATGGTGTCCAAGGACAGTGTGCAAAAAACAGCCAAGGAGGAGACTCTTCCATAACCATTTATGCTCCAAGAAATCCTTGAGATCAATGGCAATGGCCCCATATGAAAATACAGGAATATGAATATGGATTTCCTAAGAGGGAAGTTCTAGTTCCTGGCTAAGCCCTGAAGTAACAGCTCCCAGCCTGTCACTTGGCTTTCTGTGGATGCTTACATGTCAACGGTGGCAGGTGTCAGACAGGTACTTAGCAAGCAGACTCTAAGGAGTTCCAGACCCTTAAGGAAAAGCCTTTCAGCTGAGAGACTTTATTGCTTAGCTGCAGGCATGGCTTTGGGTGCCCTATCCATCAGGGAGAGACACTCAATTAGAAAGGGTTATGTGTCCTTTGAGAAGCTGCCTCTGTGCCCCTGCTCAAGGCCCATGCCTGGCTCAGATCTTCCACCTGCACTGCTGCCCCTGCCTGGCAGAACAGTGCATACAGGCACGAGCCCCTTCTCAAAAACCAGCAAGTGCTGTGACTGTCAGCACTTAAAAGTCCTTCCTAGCAGGGACAAGAAAGGACAGAAATTAAGGACACCATGGCACAACAGCCAGGCCAATCCCCGCCCCCNGATGGCTGAGTGGCCGAAAGGCAGAGCAGGTATGCAGTGGCAGTTCTTCAACCTACCCAGATGCTCCAGACTGCAGCATCTGCTGGTTTGAGGACTCCTCTGTGTGCCAGGACAATTACCTTTGCGCTTCCTACTTCCCAATTAACTCCTCTCTTAGCAATTTGTCCACTGGTGCTTTGAACAGGTGCAATTCACAGATCCACAGCAGTTGGTAGCAGCCAGTTTTGTGTCTCAGCTGCAGCACTTTCCTCTCTATTTCAAAACAGCCATTTGCTAGTTTTATTTCCCAATCCCTCTTTTCTCTGTCAAAGAAAAACACTTTAGGACACTTCCCCAGTTTCCTCTAGCATTACTCTCCATCTCCCTGCTGAACATACAAGTTCAGAGTATTTCCGTAATTTATTTAGTATTTCTTAGCCAATTATTCTCTCATGCAAAGAGCTTCCCTCTTCTCCAAAGGCAGACCCTGTAACAAGATTTTGTAAAGCAGGATTATTCCCCAAAAGGAAAAGAAACTTGTTTTGCCCTTAGTCTGTACTTCACCTTATCATTCTTTTTTTTCATTTATTTCACTGAGATTCACCACAGGTTTTAAGTAGGCTTTCTCACTTTCAGCAGCTTCCTTATCCTGATGTGAACTCAAAATGTTTTGTTATTGCTGCTATAGTTTTGTTTCCAAGTTCCTCAACCCCTTTTTTCCCCCAAAGTTAAGAGGCAGCACTTGCTCCGATCATTTAGTATGGAAACTCTAAGGAAAATCTCTTTGAAAGTGTTTTGGGCTTCTGGCTGCCACTTTAGGCATTTTTTAAAAGAAGCGTCTTAATTCTTTTTGCTGCTTTCTTTTATAAAAGGAGAATACATTACAGTCACTCCATACAAAGCAGCTCTTAGTGACAGAGAATAATTCAGCACTGAGTATGTCCAGGACCTAGTTCCAAGAGCTGCTCCTCCCAGGCTTTGACTGGTTACTCCATACAGCACTCCTGCCCCTGTCACCACACTCATCTCCCTCAGAATGTTGTTGGGAGTTGCTAACATGAACGAGCAGATTAAATACTGTGCTTTTTCAAGTCCAGCCTGGAGTCACAAGTTGAAGGAATTCTGTGTTAACTCATTCAATTTAGCTCTATGCTGCCCTCAGTGTTAGCAACATGCTCTGTAAATTTAAGCTACTGTTTTCCTTATAGAATTGGTCCTTCTCCTAGAACACACCTTGCCATCTCTGCTCAATAAAGATCACGTGTTAGAGGAGACAGTTAGGAAGAGCAGAGGATTTTCTTGTGGATCACACTCCCTGTGCAGGACCCATTCCCTAGGAAAGCACAATTGCCTGAATTTTGGCAAGATGTGCAAAGGCCCAGACTGGTAACAGGGCGGAGATTTGTCATGGGAGGATGGGGCAGTCAAGGAATGCACAAGAACTCTGTGATACCCTACGACCTGCTGCCATGACAGAGAAGCAGCAGAGCAATACCAAGAGTCAGCACTCAATGCTGATGGTGCAGATAAAACAAGACACCCACAATTTCAGTCTCTTTTACAGTTCCTGGTGGGGGAGCAGGTACATGTTTAGTAAAGTGGTTCTGACTTTAAACTATTTTTTTTTTTTGAGATGAGTTCAATTCTATTTATCAAAGACCAAGCAACCCCACTTTGTGTGTTAGCAGTGGAACTCTGTGGGACTGACACTGCTAAGAGGGGAGCTGCAGGAGCACATACTTTTTGACAGTTATCCTTGGGGTTATCTAAAAAATACACAATACTCCACAGCAGTTAACAGGTAAAGCTTAGCCAGGGTTTTCTGGCATGGGGACACTGATGAGCATTCCTTACCACACAGAGCAACATTCAACACTGCAGAATTTCTTTAAGGACACTGATAGCGCCAGTTACCAGAGCAGGTTACAATCAAACATGCTCAAAGGTAGATTTGATTCACTTAGATGACACTGCTTGGCATTGGGAAGCATTAAAGGGATAACAGGCTGTCAGTATGGAAGAATAAAATATTTAAAAAGCAATACATCAAAGAAGCATTTTAATAGCTTAATTTATACTGGCTTTGTATTTTTTTTTGATTGATTAGGTTGAATGATGGTTCCACTGGCTCTTGGACTGGCTGCCCTGTTAGCAGGGCAATAATAATAGCAACAGAGGCCTGGGGAGCTGCTGAACCAACCCAACTGCTCAGCACTGAAAGAGGAACAGGTTTGTAGCAGGGTTTAGCAAAAGAAATCTGTCTAGATTCCTTGACCTCTACACTTTGAGTACTTTGCAGCTATGAAAGTGTGTGTTACCATAAGTTCTGGCCCTGCTTGGGAGTGGTGGTCTCAGCAGGCATGTCTGTGGCAGGCACGGAGCGGTGCAGCTTGTTCCCTCGGCTGTCACTGCCTGTGCTCTTCCGCTTCTCTGCAAAAGAAAAGGCTCAGGTAGATTCCCAAGCAGCACTTCTACCATTCCAAATACAAAAAACTAGCTTCACTTTTTAGCTGTATACTGACAAAGCACTTTTAAAACCAAAGGAGGTATAAGCAGCATGAATTTTTATTTCTGAGCATCTCAGACAACACTCTCACATGAATTTATATCTTTGCTCATTCAGGCCTTTGATTATTATGGCCTGAATGTCCAAAGAAACATGCTGAAATCCTGCCCTTTGGCTGCAGCAGCAGCTGAGAGATTAAATCAGCTGGAAGCAAGGAGTTGATCAGGAACACAGCTGGTCAGTATTTGAGAACAGTTCTTTCAAGAAAATACACCCAAAATAGGAGCTTGGAATGATGCACTTCCAGCTCAGTCAGTCTCTAAGACACAGGTGGCTGTACACCCGGATAAAGGATCTCACTGTAGGTTCGTCCTGTTCCATTTCTCTACAGGTATCTAGTTTGTCCCTTGCCTAACACAATCATACCAGATGAGGTGAGGGCTTGAATCTAACTTGATAAGCTCTCCCATGCAGGATTGCTGTAGATGGACTCAGTGCCAGAATGTGATGTTACGAAGGCAAGAAATGATCACGACTGAAACTCAGCTGAGTCACATTAGTGCAGGATCTTCTGTCCCAAGAACTATTTCCACACAGAACTGTTAAGTTTCCATCTGTACAGATGGACTTTTGTGCCTGTTCAAACTTGTGAGGTTCCAGGACCCAGGCTCCAAGTCAGCCAGGCAAAATCATAGAGGAAGCACAAGTCCCTTGCACCTCACTTACACATTCAGCAAAGGTGAAGAGCAGGCTCAGAGGAAGTGCAAGAGGGATGTTCACCAAAACAACCTCAATCAGCAAAGCCGTGTGTATCTAACAGACTGCCCTGCTTGTTACTATTCCACAGGCTGATCAGGGAGTCTTGTCACCAGCAGAATACCAGCACTGTGATGGACATCCTCACTCTGCAGCACAACTGGCTAATTGTGCATGGGTCTGGCATGCTGCAAATCAGCAGGGTCAGGGTGAACCAGAGGGATAATACCAAGTGACATCAACCTCACTACTTGTAGGAGAGGAGACTGTATTCCATGGTCCTTATGTGGGACACTGCAGGCAAGTCTCCAGTGGAGTCTCCCTCCACTGCAGGCGGGTCTCCAGACCCACAGCAGCAGAAGGGAAATATCACCAGCACCTCTTGTGTGCAGACTTACAGAGTTAAAAAGAGGCTTAAATCAGAGTATCCCCATGAAAACAATCAGACTAGACAGTTCTTTCACACTCGTGATTCCATTCGAACAGCCAGAGCAGAGGAAATACCCTCAAGAGACCATACCTCCAGGGCTGTAGTCCTTCTTCAAATCTTCCTTTTTCTGGTGGGGAAGGGTAAATCTGTAGTCTATACTGTCATGTACCCAGCCTTTCTCAATAAACAAGCCGGGAACCTCATCTGAAAACAGCCAGTACCTGCAAGAAATGTGTGGTAACAGGTAGCTGTCTCCTTTTCTGGCTAGTTAAACACACACACACTTTTATTTGCATTGAAGGGAGAAGCATTTGTGTGCTCAACTCAATAAAAGCTGAATGCATGCATATCTTTGTTAGCACAGCTGATTGATAGACAGGGAAAGCTTTGCTTAGAATCCATTCTAAGAGCATGCCTGCGCAACAAACATGAAAAAAAAAAAAGATGGTAACAAGGCTCCTGAGCACCCAACGCCAGCACTTGAACCTCCACTGGTCCTGACTTCCATGGGGAGGCTCCAAAAAGCTGGGCACGCAACCAGGCACTACACTCCATATACACAAATACTTCCCTCTTCTCCACAATTCCGCACACCCTCCCTATCAATCCCTTCCTGGGGGATGGTATCTGACACAGCCCCTCTCTCAGGGCAGAGATGGAAGCTCATGGTCATTTCCCTTCCCACCTGTTATGATTCCTATCAGTGCCAATTGGGGTCCTGCGCATCACCAGCTTGGCTTTGGCAATTCCATCCTGGAAAGTTTTCTCAGCAGCAGCTTTATGCCTGCGGATTCTTTCTTCCTCTGCTTCTTTCTCCATCCTCACTGTTAGAATCAGCAAAGAGCAGCATTAGCTTTTCTTTATTGCAGCCAGAGATCAATATTGTCTTTTATTTTACTACACCATGGGAGTAAAAAAAAGCAGTTTTATTGGGAGTTTTAATTAACATTCTTTACAACCATACACTCTTCAGTTTATTTTCTGCCCACCATTCTTAAAAAAAAAATGCACATATATATAGGAGAAGAAGTCAAGGTGTAAGGATGGACTGGGCTGAAGAAAGCGTGGATAAAAGCCATCATATCACAGAATTATGGAACGGTTTAGGTTGGAAGAGACTTTAAAGACCACCTTGTTCCAACCCCTGCCATGAGCAGTGACACCTTCCACTGTCCCAGGCTGCTCCAAGCCCTGTCCAGCCTGGCCTTGGACACTTCCAGAGATGGGGCAGCCACAGCTGCTCTGGGCACCCTGTGCCAGGCCAGCTTGGATGACACTTGGAGCAACCTGGTTTAGTGGAAGGTGTCCTTGCCCATGAAGGGGGGGTGGACCTTGATCAACTTTAAGGTCCCTTCCAACCCAAACAATTCTGTGATTCTTGGTCTCCCAAAACAGATACTCCCACATTCCAGCCAAGGTGCAAAAGCTAGGCTCCATGAGGGATGCTTATCCCTCATTTGTTTCAGAAGGGAAATAACAATCCAGGTGAGCTACACTGTCCACTTCCGTCTGCCCAGCATCCACATTTACAACCAATAAAACCCCTACACTGTAATTCCAAAGTGTTCTCTCTTTACATTCATACTCGTCAAACAGCATTACTTACATAGAGACAAGGTCTGGTGTTGCAACACGTGATTTAGAGGTTTGAGTGGACAATTTATATTTATACAGCTCCATAACTAATTCTTTAAAGCAAGAAACAGTAAACTGAGATTTATTGCCCGAATCTTGATCTGAGAGAAGGGCTGCTGGCAATAGCCTGACCATGCAGGGCCAGCAGCAGCAGTAAGAACTGCTTTTAGGCAGGAAATATCTGCTCTGTACCCAAGAACGTGATGATGTTTGGACATAAGACAAATTTTTGGTTTTCTGTTCCCAAAACAGATACTGTGTTGTCCAACCTCTCTGTGCCTACCATAATTAGAAAGGTACTGAACAAAAGACACCCACAGATAAAAAACCAGAAGCAGGTATTGTTTTTTCTTAAATTTACAAAATTTAAGCTGCCACAGGAACCACAGCAGCTAAATTATAAATCTCCAGTGAGCAAATCCCTTAAAACCTGACAATGCTTCTGAAAACAGGCTGTTATTTTTGCCATGAAGTTATTCCACAACACACAAACACTCTACTCGCTAGGTAATTTTTCTTACCTCTCATTTGTATTTCTTGTTGCTCCCTCTCTTTTTTGGCTTGGATGGCAAGAAGCCGCCTGCTCTTTACAGCACTGATCATATCATCGGCTTCAATTTCCATCCGGTGCTCCATTTTCATCATTTCATGTTTTTTCTTTTCATTTCTTCCCATCATATGCTCTTCTTTCCCACTCTCCTTGGTTTTGGCCACCATTTCTTTTCGCTTCTGTTTCTCTGCCCTCTTCTTGTCATTCTCCTCTTTCAGGACAGCCAGGCGCTCTTTCCACAGCTCTGCCGAGGCCTGCTGCTTGGCCTCCACATGGTCCTGTACCGAATACGTCATTAGGATCCGGTGACACAGCGCTCCGAGGATCTGCAATTTCTCTTCAGGAGTCAGCTCAAAGAACTCTGATGTCTCCAGTTTCTCCAAAAACTCATCCTGTACCTCATTATCCTCAAAAGCTGCTGAATCCTTACTTTCATCTATGTTGTCCGAGACCTCACTTTCCTCTTGCACATCTGACTTGCGCAGGCATAGGCGAACCAACTCAGATGCAGAATGCAGAGTAAGTGGGATTTCAGAAAGTTTCATTCCCAGCTCAGCATAATCCTCAGCAATTTCATCCTGCAGCAGGGTCTGCAAGAGGATGACCAGTACTCTGTTCAAGTACAGGAAGCCTCCCTTTTCTGCACAAAGGGCTTCCATCAGGGATACTGCTGTGACGGGATACTGAGCATCTGGCATCAATAACCCTGAGTAACAGCTCAGGAACTCCACCACCATGGCCACATCCCCAAAAAGTGTGTTAGGAAGTCCCTCTGGAGTATCAACCAGTTTAAAAGTAGGCAGTATCTTCCCTTTCAGATCTTGGTCCTCAAATCTCCTCTGTTTTTCCAGTTTTTCCTTCATCTCCTTCTCCTTCCGCTCCTTTGCTCTTTCCTTCAGTTTCTCTTTCAGCTTTTCCCTTTTCTTCTTCATGTACTCCTTCCGCTGTTCCTCAGTCATGGTGGCCCATCTCTTCCTGTGCTCCAGGAGCTCATAGCGTTTCTGCACCAACCCCCGCAAATCCTCAGGGAGACGGGCACGGTCCTCACTGGAGAGCAGCCGAGCTGTTTTGGAGATGATGCAGGAAAGAGCACTTTTTTTGTCTTCCCGGTCTTTGTTTTCTTTGTAATAAGCAATGAGATGGAGCGCTGCAGGAGGCAGGTGTTTCTGGGGTTTCCTGGAAGATCCAGGGGTGCCTCCAGAATTCCTGGGAGCCCTGGACACCTTAGTGGTACCTTTAGCCATGTCCAGCAGAGTAATTTGTTTCATTTTCATCTTGGGGGTCTTCAAACCTTTCCTGGGAGACTTTGCCTTCCCCGACGACTTCTGCCCATTCAGAACCCTTTTGCCTTTTTGCTTTTTGTCCAAGGATTTGTTGTTGCCCTTTCCTAGTCGGCCTCTCTTTGGAATGTGAAAGTTAGAACCAAGTTTAGCAGGCGACACAATTTTCATCACCTCCTCCAGCTCCTCTTTAGGACATTTTGAGTTCTTAGAGTTTTTCACCTTCAGCGGAGAGCCAATTATAGATTTCTCCAAATGCACGTGGCACCACAGGGTTGGACTCAGTGGCTGTCCCAGTGAAGACCCATCTGCCTTGGATTTCTTAGGAAGCTTTCTGTCAGGTGACCGAGAGCTCTTCCTCTTGGCTGAGGGATTGAGAGCCATATACTAAAATTAAAGAAAGAATGATTTTGTATTAATATCGAAAGGTAAATAAAGGTTATCTAGATCTCTTTCTGTCAATTATTTTTGCCCATGTTTTAATGCTCTTTCTAACAAAATTGCTCAGTACATTAAGGGTAACAGGCTTCTGCAGCCATAACCAGAGTCACAGAATGGCCTGGGTTGGGAGGGATAAAGATCATCTTGTTCCAACCCCTTCCACAGGCACGGACACCTTCCACTAGACAAGGCTGCTCCAAGCTCTGTCCAACCTGGACTTAGACACTTTCAGGGATGAGGGAGCCACAGCTTCTCTGGGCAATGTGTGCCAGGGCTTCACCACCCCCACAGGGAAGAATTTTTTTCCCAATATTAAATGTAAACCTACTCTGTGTGAGTTTCAAGTCATTCCCCCTTGTCCTGAACAAATATTTATCTTCTAGTTTTAGAACACAGACTTGACAGAGTCTAGGAAAAAGTGCGTTTACTGAATGAACAAAATGGTGCTTTCTACACCAAAAGATGGATTTTAAAACAGCACATTTAATGGTATGGCATTTAGTTAGTTAATGTTATATTTGGCTTGTTAGCACAAAGGGCTGGAAGAACCCATTTATGCTATGTATGTATTCAGTACTAAATTTGTAGTATCTACCATCACTCAATGTAGCCCCGTACATGAACCAGGCCTCATGAGGTCACATGCATCCAGGTCTTGGGCCCAATATCTGACACTACCACATAAAGACTGTAGCTCTCCCATTTCTCTTACACCAGGAAATCGTATCTTTACTTGTAGACAAGTAATGCAAACTACTGGAAAAACTAAAAGGGAGTTGCATCTCAAATTTTCAAAGCAGACCACTGTTTCACATGTTCAAGCCATGTCACCTCTCAAAAGGTCAACCTTCGAAAGAATAAGTTTCCCTGCTCTGCTTCTCTCTGGATTTAACAGATACGTGGAATTGGCACTTGCAGACATGGTTTAGTGGCTTCATCTTAGGGGGCTTTTCCAACCCTAATGATTTTATGATCCCAAAACCCAACCAACACACTGAGGTCTCTGCCAAGACCCAAGGAATGTGTGGGAAAGCAAAGCAAGTACTTTTCGGAATTCTTACCTTATGTGGGTCAAGCAAGAAGTCACTGAATTTACTGGGTAGAGAGTATTTCTTCACTAACTCATCCTCCACGACCCACGGGGCATTCTCACACGTGCCAGCACGTAACGCATTGTGACGGATGAAGTACCTCAGGATCTCCTTGTTGGGAGGACGCTCTGTACGGACTAAGCTATCCGCTGGAACGTTGCTGATGATCTTGGTGATAACAAATAGACACAATGTCAATGATTAACTTCTAACCACATTATAAATACAGGTCATATGGCTATAAGGAACCAGAATCATTGTACTGCTTCATGTCCAAAAACTCTTCACTTGTTCAAAGCTCTCTTGGAAAGACTCAAATCAAACAGAATTTGCAGGACTGAGACACACAGAGATTGGTAGGAGAACCAGATAGTCAAAACAGTAAAAACCATGAGTTTATGATGCAGATTTTTTGCCAAAGCCCACTGTTTTATCTCTGACCTTCCTCCAGCTTGTGCTTGCTACTGACTTTAAAGCTTTTACATATTCATGTTTGATTTTTTTCCCAGAGACCAGAGGAGCACCTCCACATAAGGCACTCTTCAAGGTCAGCACTGCCTTGCTTGTCAAATTACCAAAGAGCAGACAAAAAGCAGAGCAGTGCTGCAGCTACCCAGAGCTTCCCAAAGCACTGCTACCTCCAACTCAGAGCAGCTCAGTCAGGACAACAGCAACAACTGCCACTCATTATTTCACTGGTCTCATTAACTGCACGACCAGAGATGAGGCACTAAACAGCAACCATGATAAAGCTCTGTGACTCAGTGTACGTAGTACCAAGTGTTTCCATGCACAAAACCTAATTACAGATAGAAACAGCCAGGCTGGTCAGCCTCACAGACAACTATCCTGCTTCCAACGCCATGACTCTGGCAGAAAGTACTACATTGTGCTGTATAATCACTGGCAGTGATTAATTAAACTTGCATATTCATGTTATATTAGAAAGGACTCAAGCAGACAACTCACTTTATCTTCATTTTTCAGCTTGACATCATATTTGTGTGGCAGGAATTTAGGTGGAACCCACTTCCTTTCTTCCTTCTTCAACGAAGTGGGAAGCTTTCGTGGAGACCTACGTGCTCGATCATCTGATAAAAAAAGGTGAGACATGGTCTTATTACAGTCAGGAAAAGAAAAAAAAGGTTAAAAAAATCCAGACCACCACTGATGGGGCATCCTACTTATTGCTATCTCTACAGTGTTTGGTTATTCTAGAACATTAGGAAAATAAACCAAACTGGGTTTTAGAAATAGTCTGAGGATACAGGCTGGGAACAGAGGCCCAGACCAGCTCTGAACTAAGGAGTTAACACCTATCTTCAAGGAATACAAAGGACCATCTTCATTTAAACCCATCTCTCTGCAGACAGTAAGCCACAACCACTTATGCATAGATAGAAAATGTCTGTAAGATTTATGAAGGGGAGATATAACCCAATCAGTAAACCTGCTTAGGGAACTCCCGCCAACAGCCCTGGCTGCCTCTGCCATGCCTTCTTTGAAATTAGTTCCATGGCAGGAATCACTGATTTGGTTTTGTCTTAAGAAGAAAGCAATCTCCAAATGATTTTATGTTTGTGGCTACCATAGAATCATGGAATAGTCTGAGCTGGAAGTGACCTTAAAGCTCATCTCATTCCACACACACCCCCCAGCTTCACTAGATCAGAGACACCTTCCACCAGATCAGCACTCTCCAAGTCCTGCCCAACCTGGCCTTGGACACTTCCAGGGATGAGGCAGCCACAGCTACTCTGGGCTACCTGTGCCAGGGCCTCACTACTTTCACAGGGAAGAATTTCCTCCTAGGATTCAAAGAAAGCAATAAAGCAAGCTGAGGATGAGAGTAATTATCTACTAAATATATAGAGAACACAAACAGATGTTAACCTAAATAAAATACAGATCTCAGAATCACATAATAGAGCACTGAAGCTCCAGCACCATTATACCTAACACAGTATAAACCCAAGTGACCTCTTCTTCTGTGATTTACTTTCTAGACTCCACAAATAGGGATGGCTATATGGAATTCCAACAAACAGCTGGATATTTGGGTGAGGAATAAGAAATTACTCTCCATTCCATCCTAAAGTCAATTTTAAAAAGCCAACTTCATTTGTTGTTGCATTCTATTATAGTAGAACATACCTCTATCCCTGGAAGAGTTCAAAGCCAGATGGATGGAGCTCTAAGGAAAACTGTCTACTGAAGGTCTACTGTCCATAGCAGGGGGGTTGGAATGAGAAGATCTTTAAGGTCCCTTCCAACACAGCCGATTCTGTGTTCCTAAAGCATCTATGTTGTGGTGTCTCCTGTATTCACTTTATTTCGGATTTTCCAGAGCAGGTTCCAAGTCCAGCTCAAGCTACAGAACCTGCCTTCAGCAGTTCACCATCAGTTTTCAGGACAATCTAGCCTTTCCTTGCTCCTGAAGATTTTCCAGAGTTCATTCCCTAAGCAACTAAAAACATAGTCACTTCAGAGTGCACAAATGATTCAAAAAAGCTGGTATAAAGCCTTATAAAGCCTTATCGCTTCTGAAGGAGAGTAGACTCCTAAGCAGAGAGACTGAAACTATCTTTCTCTGCCCATTTCTCCTCCAACAAAACCAGCAAGTTTGACACAAATATTAACACAACTGCCAAGGTTTGCTCTGCCCCCTCATGCACACACACAGGCACGCACAGCTCTTACATCATAGTTATACAGAGCTTGTTACTGCTTCCAACTACTCACTCTAGTGTAGTGATTTCAATGCACATCACGTGGCCACATGTGAACATTATTAGAGAGAAAAAGTCCAGGTCAGTGTGGCTGGGAGGTACGCCCCTGCCCACTGCTGATCCAACTCAGCATTTCCTACTTCTCTAGTCTGCTGTGTAACTGTAAGAAATGCTACATAATTATATTAACACACCCTGGAATAATTTGTTTCAATGATGTTACTATGAACCTATGTTCTGTTATAACCCAGAATATAAAAGCATTAGCAATAAAATACCCTTTTAGTAACAGCATACATACAAGGAAAAGAATTAAAAGAGTGCATGTTTACTGCTTAGGTTATAACTGCTAGCATCTTGAGCTGGAAAATATTGAGGTTCATTTTTTCCAGAAAGGGGAGGACAGTCCCATTTTACAGAGGTGACTACACACAGGGCAGAACCAATTGAGGGAGTGAAACAAGAGCAGGAACCCCCATTCCTGCAGTACCTGACCTTGGAGTGCTGCCGTGGTGATGCCCACAGCTGCTGGAATACCACACATCAATACACAAAGGACCACGGCAAATATTTTTTAAACACCAGATCCAAAACTGCTACTGTAAATTTGATCACTGAGCATTTTTTAAGTAAAAGGTACTTCCCATGCCTCTTATGTAGCATCTCGAGAGAATCACCACACAATAAAAAATACATGTATAAATAAATAAAGCATCATTAGCCCCTCTCCAAGCACAATCCATTTCCAATGATGTGTGTAAGGCCAGATTGTTTCTGAAACACCTTTTTTTTTACTTCCTGATTATACAGACCACTGCTACAAAATCAGAACAGCTCATAACAGAGCCCATCGGAAAGAGCTGACAATTTTTAAGCTCAGACGTAGACCTTGGTGTAACTTATTTTCCACTCTTGACTTTGCTATTTGCTTGCTGGGCTATTTTCAAAGTTTCCTCTTCCTGACATTAGAGGAGATTACACACACTGTCCTGTATGCTGGAAGTCACTATTTACAAATGCCAACAGTTTATTCATTTATGAGACTTTATTTTAAAGCTCTCCAGGTTAGAACTCTGTTGTGGGATAGGGTTGGTTTGTTTGAAAACGCTTTTTATAACCTGTTTTAAAGAATCTTATAATTCCATTTTAAGAAGTTGCACAGGATAAACTTAATGTGTTTGGCTGTTTTTTTGTTTTGTTTTTTTTCCCTTTCAACAATACTTCCTCAGAGTCAAGAAAAGCCTTGGACACCACTACCTAGCTCTGCATCATGGAAGAGCATATGAAAAGAGGAAAAAGGTTTCAAAGGATGCTTTATTTTGAACTCTTAGGAAACAGAAATTATTTTGTCTCAACATATGAAAATTGGAAAGAGAATAAACTAAAAATGAAAAAAACCCACTTATTTTTTATAACAACCATGGACAAAGAGAATTAGAGCTTGTCTCTGACTCCAAAAGAACACACTTTAGAACTAGGGATGATCTCTGAGGATGAACATCGCAGCAGAACTTTGCAATTCTGAACGAAGCTTTGCTGTTGCCCTCGTTTTTTCTAAAATACACTTGTTATACTTTAGAACATTTATATATTTTGTGCATTGCTTTTGGTATTACACCCTAGAATGACAGCACATTTTCTGCTTTAAATCAGGCAAGAACAGCTGAAAGCCAACAGCATGATGCCCCAAAAATTCACCACTAACAAGGACAACTTTGGATTTTCACCCCATAACACTGTTTAGACATTCACAGCCCAGCCCCAAGATGTACATAAACTCTGACACTCACTGCCAGGTGCTACCTACTGCCGTGCTGTCTTTCTACTTACTCATACTATCCCTTCTGTTGTCATCCTCCTTCAGCATAGCTTCCTTCTGGTTGTCCTGGGCTGCCTGGCTGGAGTTCTCCTTGTCACTCGATGGAGAATCACAGGCTCCGTCAGACTTCTTTCCTGAGGCCTCTTCATCAACTTTCTCCAGGGGATGTATTTTCACAACTTTTACAGGCAACATTTTCTCCTTACCAACCTGCACAAAAATAATGGAGAAGACCGAACCTGAACAAGACAGGTGAGCTACTAGGCTTTAACAGTATGAGGAAGGGAAAAATACCAGCTTAGATGACCTAAAAGCAAAACTCCCAACCCACAGTATTTTCCAATGCTGCTTCCTCAGCCTAAGGACACAGTATGTGCACAATGTGCAAGTGTCTTCTCAGCAACCCCAGTTCAGAGACTATGTCCTATACATTGCTCACATACAACATTAACTCCTCCACATTTTCAAAAAGTTTTGAGTTTTCACCAACATTTCCAGATTTGTAGGGAATTTTCAAATCTTAAGGGCCTTTTTAGAGGTTTTTAAGCTTTGACTTCAAGCTCCATTTATTTCAGAATACTGCCCCTTCTGGCAATGTGTCAGGTGAAAAGATTATGACAGATGATTATTTTTAATTTCTTCTAATTAAATAATATATTTGTATATAAACAGATCATCACATATTTAAGCAGTACAACAATTTTGTCTGTTTCCCATGCACACACATCAGTCATTTTTCTCTTGCTATTATTTCAGGATCCTGGAATGGTTTGAGTTGGAGGGCCCCTAAAGATCATCCAGTTCCAAATCCTTGCCATAGGAACATCTTCCACTAGAAGTATGGCTGAACCACAAAACCATTTTCCATCCAAAAGCAGGTGCTGTCACTGGGATTCTCCAGAGAATAAATTTTCACATCCTTCTAGTCACTTGAGTAGCTAACACATTCTTCCCATCTCCTGCCTTTAGCTATCTGGAATTAGCCCTAGGCAGAAGCATGGGATAAAATGGAAAACATATCCTTACCTCAAAGTCACACTCTTCTCCCACTGCGAATTTGGTCATGATCTCCAACCAAGCTGCATCCACCAACTTTTCCAATGACACAGTGTTGTGGTGGACTATTTCCAGGACCAGTTTCTCATACCAGATAGGAAACTCCTCCTTTAAGCTGAGAAAGCACAGAAGTTTTCAAATAAAAGCCCAAATGCAAAGTACCCTCCCATTTCCCAATTCCAGGAATTCCTGTTAACAGCCAGGACAATGTTTGAGGCAGATGCTCCATTAGTATGCAAACATCCAAGGGCTTTTTGCTCCCCTCCCTTTCCCCACCACTCCCCCAGGTGTTAGCTGGCACGAAAATCCCAGCTGTCCTGTATCCCAGAAGGAATACTGCAACCCCTCAGGAAGAGTAGCACTGAATGTGAACCCTTTCATTATGGTTATCACTGTTTCTCTATTAGATATTAAACATAGATCAAGATGATGCAATTATCCTGGGGCTTGTTACTTGAAAATGTTTGTTTCCAATAATACCACGATTCTGATGAAGATTCAGCATTTCCTTCTCCCTCAACAGGCTGACACTGCAGTAAAGATAGGGGCAGGTTTACACAATCAAATCATCTTGCCAGAGAAAAATATCTTGCATTTCACATGTCTTGATCTTCAAACTTCTCCATTCAAAGAAAAGAAAGGACTGTGACATTTACCTCCCTTCTTTCCCTTCTAAAAGCTGACCTCAGGTAGCTGACAGGGGGACTAAGGAATACATTGCATAAAGCCTTCTGGCTAAAAAGTAAAGTCCATTTCGAGTGGCCATAAGGAGAAAAAAAATACTCCATTTTTCCAAAGCACTTTTAGCTTCCCAGACTCCAGGATCCGTGGCTGAGAACCCTCAGCTATATGTGCTGCATTACCACTGCCATAAGCAAATTTATCCCTTTAGCAACCTGTCTAAATGAACTTTTTTATCTAGCTTAGTGTCGGGTATTAAAGCAGACAAACTCCTGGGAAGCTTTTCATCTGTTTCAAAGAGACAAGGCCAAAATCTCATTTCACAGAATCTTTCTCCCCCCTCCCCGCCCCCTTAGAGAGACTATAGCTAAATTTGTTATCGAGAAATTTGAGAAATCTCCCATTTCTACTTCACTGACATTTCTTAATGTTTCCAGAAGAGGTCAATCAGCCCAACACATAACCAAAAGAAAGTAGCAGTAGACCACTGGGTTTTGTCTCGGGATTTTAAGTTTACGGAGCTACCTCTGCACTGCCCCTGCCCTCTCAAACAAGAACACCAGAGAGCAAAGCCTGAAGGCAGTGTTCGTCACCCCTCAAAGAAATTAGGACTATGAGCAAACAGGCTTCTTATTTGTGGGCTTTAAGGTTGTGATTAACCACAAACGACAGTGAATTTCTCCTTAGGAGAAGGCTGTGAACTCTGCCAATGGATAAACACATGAGAGAGAGAGTTAGAAAACAGAGAGAGGCAGCAGGAAATTCCACCTCTTAGGTGGACATTCTCCACAGTTTATATCCAGGGGGGAAAAAGCCACACAAGTCCAAGTCATCAGTTGACAGAATGGAGAAATATGTCACTTGCCTGGCATAATTCCTATGATTCGGTAACCACACAGTAGATTATATGTGTTGGTTAAGACAAGGACTTGCATCTTTACAGAAAATTTACTTCTATGACAAGGGCCATGCTGGATCTTATCCAAGGATTCCTGTGGGCTAGAGGAGGTCAGGGCCACAGCAGCCCAGAGGAACAGAGCAAGGACTCTCGTTGTTTCAAGTAGAGCAGATTCCCCAAAATCTCACTACAACCTTTTTTTATTTAGTGCAATAACTCTAATGCAGATTTGGAGGAAATAATTACAGGTGTGGACCTGGCTGATCTCAAACACTTCAAACAACTCTTTTTATTCTATTTTGACTTTACATTGTTCAAGAGTTGTTATTTTTTCCTCTAAAATATTCCAAATACTGCAGGGGCCTTAAAATATGCCAAGTGCCATTATGCTCAACTATTTTGGTTCAAGTAATACCAAAATACAGCACTAAATAAGTAAATTACCCAATTGCATTAGTGATGGTGTAAAATTTGGACTTAATTTGCTTTCAACTCCAGAATCCTCAGATCTCCTTAAAGCTCTTTACCTCACCTCACAAACTAGCCACACATATTCCCAAGCCCACTCTTACACCCCAACACCTAAAGAAAGGCACAAACCCATGTCTCCTCTGGTACTTACAGCTCAGCAACCTCCTGCTCCTCCTCCCAGGCCTCTTTGTGTGTCAGCTGGCTGCTTCCTGTACTCTTGCATGTCCAGATACGCTCGCTGTATCGCTCTAAACGTGCTTCGTACTCTCTGTATGAGTGGCAGCTCAGGAAAACAGGATTTATGCAGTGGAGAGCACAATCACCACAGCACAAAAATGTAAAATTTAATTCGGCTCTTATGACTGGAGCGTACAAAGGCTAAGAAGAGCCTCGGTACAGTCTAATCCTGTGACTACTGTGAGGATGCTGCACTAAAACCCAATGTGTTGGTGCTTTCTGAGGCCAAAATGCCTAACCTGCTCATCCTGGCACAGGAGGTTCCACATCACCAACAGCTCAGCTGCACTGCACAAGGAGAACACAGATGGCTGAAGGTTTCACAGCATTGCTAACTTACTTTTCAGCTTTTCCAGTCTGATACACTGGCAGCACAGTCAACGTCACAGGCAGGTGCAGGAAGTACAGCATGGATTGCTGCTAAATTCCTGACAATAACTGTTGTGGCACTGCTATTATGGTGCCTTATGGCAGTGCTACAAAATCCACACGCAAATTACCAGGCTATCCATCACCCCCGATCTTTTGAAAAAAAACCAAAAAACAACCTAAACCATTTGAAACTGAAACCCCTAGAAAGGCCATTTTTTCCTTTGGTTTCCGACAAGAGCATCCTTTTGCATTCCAACATGAGGCTCTCTCTCATCAACTACATCACCTACTTCATGGAATCACAGAATCCCAGAATGGTTTGGGTCAGAAGGGACATTAACATCCATCTTGTTCCACCCCCATATCATGGGCAGGGTCTAGACCAGGTTGCTCCAACCTGGCCTTGAACACTTCCACAGCTTCTCTAGACAACCTGCGGCAGGGGCTCATCATCTGCACAGCAAAGAACTTCTTCCTAATATCTAATCCAAACCTATTCTCTTTTAATTTGAAACCATTCCCACTTGTTCTGTCACTTTGTGCTCTTGTAAAAAGTTCCTCTCTGTCTTTCTTGTTGGCTCCCTTCAGGTGACAACACTCCTGTGTCACAACCTGCCTCAAGGTTATGTTATTCCAGGTGGAATTACATGATTAAAGGGTGCTTGGGCAAGTCACTGGGGTGCAGAGAGCATTAGCCACCCTGCTGTGAGCATCTCTGGCTGCTCTCCCTGCTCCACCTGAGTGGTAATTAATGGTCAGGGTAAACAGAGAGCAGCTACTTCACACTAATTACAAACAGAAGATGCACAGGCACAATTATCAGTGTGGTGTAAATCCACACCAATTGCCCCATGATCAAGTTGCCACATGCCTTCTAATGAGAAATTAAGAGGAGAAATCCTAAGAGAAGAAAGAAAAGCACCTTTTACTTCTCCTGCATATGCTCTCCAGTGGCAAAGCCAGCATGAAGCAGAAGGCACACTGGGTACAGCTGCAGCTCAGCCCACTGCAGAGTCTTGTGGGAACAGCAGATTGCTCTATACCCTTGCACAGGCAGAGCCACCAGCCACAGCAAAGCACTCGGCATGTCTCACACATTCTGTCATTCAAGAACATTTTAGTGTGACCAACCTATTTTTTTCCTTTTTAAAGACTTTTTTGTTAGGAACTACAACTTCAGCAAAGCAAATTTCCTTAGATGTTTCCTCACAGCCACAATGTAAAACATAACAAGGTACAGCAGCTGCATTATGGGTCTTGATGTACAGGTAACTTGCGGACACAGCAAGCAGCACTGTGCAAGGATATTAACCAGGAACAGATTCAACTCCAGCAGAGTCTGCCACAGTACTCCCTTTTCCTGGAGCACACCACAAAATCCAGAAGAAATCCCATAGTCTCCCAGCTTATCCTGCTTGTGGAGTCTCCTGCTCCTCAGCAGAAGAACAGACCTGAAAAGGCATCACCCCACTATGATTCTAGCCCTCTGGCCCAATCTTACCCTCCTTAGGGTTTAAAAGATGCTAAATTTTTCAAAGAAACAAGAGGTTCTATGGTTCAGGGGCAGGAAGTGTGAACACTGTGGTGGAGCAGAGGCAAGGAAAATTCACAGCTCACAGGGAGCTCATCTGCAAAGCCCCACCAACCAGCCCAGGAGTGTCACTGTGATGCCTATTGTAGCGACGCTGAGCTAGGAGAGAAAAAAATAGAAAAAATAAAATCAAACAAGAAAGCAGGAATCCTCTTTGAATTTACAGCAACTTGGGACTGGCACAGGTCGCCCAGATTAGCTGTAGCTGCCCCATCCCTGGGGCCAGGTTGGACAGCTCTTGAAGCAACCTAGTCTAGTGAAAGCTGTCCCTGCCCATGGGACAAGGGAGTGGAACAAGATGAGCTTTAAGATCCCTTCCAACCCAAACCATTCTAAGATTCTGTGATTCAATTAATCACCTTAACAATGACTAAGTTGCAACCATAATACTATTTATTCCTGTGCCTTTCCCACAAAGAATAGCATTAAAACCAAATCCAATCCTCACAGCAGACAGGAGCTTAAATGAAGGAGCAGCAGTCATCTCCAGCTTCATCCAGCAATCCCTCTGTATTCTCCATTGGTTTCCTTCTGTGTATCTGTGGAATAACTGAATGACACATTTTTTTTCCCACATAATTTCCCACATCAGCAGGAAGATCCAAGAGACTTCTCCCTATGAACGTTCCCCTCCTTGTACACACCTATGAGAACACACTTAACCTCACCATATCAGGACTCATATTTCCCAGACCAGCCTGGAATTCAGACAGATATGGCCATTCCCTGTTGAGCTCACATCTGCCTCTTCCATGCAATTTAATTCCACCTCCAGCTGGTCAGCTCATCTAACACTGACCCCGGACACACTCCTTACCCAGGGCTCCAGACTTGTCCCACAGTGCTGACCTTGCCTTTGTGCTCTGCCAAGACCTCCAGGTCAGGTCCTGCTTTGAATTCCTGGGGCCAGCACAAAGCCAAAATGCAGGAGGATGTTTCTGTGAAGTTCACTATAGCTCAAACTTTCCACTACATAAACACTGTTTTTCTTCTCCACTCAGACTGGAAACAAACCCAAGAAATTTCAGATTGTTCAACAGGTCTGATCCAGGACTGTAAGTCATCCTGCCCCTGGTATGCCATAACCAACCCATCTCTCTACACAGCTGGAGCCTCCACTGCCAAAAATTCCCAACACAGGAATAAATAAAAAAACCCTGGACACAAGCTACTCGTGAACATTGCCCAAAAAGCTATGAGTAACATGTATATTAAATGAAACAGCTGACTACCCACTGTGTAGCTGTTAATACATCATATCTGTTTGCATCCCACTGCAGATTACCCAATGCTGAAAGGCAGCAAAATTAAAGTACAAACAAAATTACAGTAAAAAAAAGGGACCCTTTCAATGAAAGCTGTTTAGAAGTAATCAAGCGTAACCACTGCACAAAACAACTGCTGAGGGAACAAAAAGTTTACTTCTTCCTCAGTAATTTGTGGGAGAGCACTAGTATCAACTCCAAAAAAGTTTTACTCTATCTGAATTGTTTGCATTTATATCAGCCAAGAAGGTAAACTTCCCAGAAAGGTGGGTACATTTATAAGGTGCAGTATACTCTCTGGATGTGTGGCAAAGTTCTTCTGCAATTGGAGAGTGTGACACAATAGCGCCTTAGTGCTGCCATCATCCAGGCAGAGTTTGTCTGGCCAGTATCACATGCAAGGATGTGAGCAGTAGCCTTTAACCTGCCAAACCAGGCCCAAGCCCTCTTCTTCCTTGCACTGATACCGTACAGAAGTATTAACTAAAGAAAGACAGCAGGCTTTTATCCAGAGAGGAGACAATACAGCTTCCCAAAACCATGTTCTGGAAGCTGAGGGAAAGCTTTGCCTGGAGCAGCCCAGGCTGGCTGAGCTCTCTGATCCCAGCATCTCTCCTGATCTGGCGGCAGTTTTCCAAACCATGCTGTGGCAGACCCACATGCCCACAGCTGAGCTGACTGTTCACCAGGGTACACACTGCATATTTAGGACACTGCAAATGCTCAACACCCACTGCACTAGTGATAGGACCATACACATGCAAAGCATTTTCCTGCTCAAAGCAGACCCCACTGAGCTCACATAGGGATGAGTCTATCCATGATCTGCCATCCCCACACCCACACGATTAGCAGGGCGCAAGGCTTTGCCAGGATGCAAAGGGCTCTACACAGCACGACTTCTCTTAGAAGGTTTTTGCAGGATTTGGCAGTCAAAGGAAGCTACATAAAACTGCAAAGGAAAAAGAGGCCCAAATAAACACCTGAGCTCTGCTAACCAGCTTATTCCACTCCCACTGCTGGCAAACACTTCCATAACACACACCCAAGGGGCAGATGTCTCTCCTCATGCACACCACCACAGTGTCCATTTTTTGTGCAACCCCATCTGCAGTAGCTGCAAATTTTAACAAAAAAAAGCTTTAAGAACTTTTAATGTCTTTCAAATGCCTCACTTGTAGCTGTGCAGTAGAAGAACTTACACAGTCTTTAGGGAAAGAGCTGATCAATAATTTTCCAAGATAGAAAACAATTTGGGAAAATATATTCTGTCAAGTCTTGGCTTAAGTAACACTGAGTAAAGACTCAGGTACCTCCTGGCACACTCTCAGTAGGCCCTTCCCATCTGCCAGAGCCACTCCTCCTCAACACTATCTCGGATAAATAGAAGTGGCCAAAAAACCCCTCCAAGTCTTCCTTGGGTAACATCTCCCTCCAGCTCACTGGCTCATTTGCAATTTTCTGTTCCACTTTTGGCCTAGCATGTATTATACACAGTCAACAAGGCAAAGCAGAAACCCAGCATTGCTTGGTTTCTCTTTATAGCCTCATGACGTCTGTCTGCCAACATGAACTTTCCAGAACATACTAGGCTGCCTCCCACAGCACCCCATGAAGTACTTCCTCCAAGAAAAGAGTATCTCTCCAGAACCTCAGTGCTTCTGATCCCACAGCTAACACCCTCTCCTCTCAGGATGAGAGACTGTCTTTTTTTCCTTTAATTTTAATACTACCCAAGTATTTGAAGAACCGTGTCCTCCACCTACTCACTAGATCCACAAGAGCCACCCAACAAAAAGATGCTCTCAGAAGGAGCCCCAGAACTCCTGTGTGCTGTTCTGACAAGGCAGATGACCCTTACAGACACATTTTCTTTTATAAAAGTAGTATTTAGGCTTAAACTCTTTCTGATCACTGATCATTCCTCACAGAGAAAGAACTGCCTGGTCAGGTGGATGACGGAGCTACTTTCAGTTTGTGCACACCAAAAGAGCAGGTTGGCATCACAGACTGAACGTTTTAATTTGAAACACAGTTAAAAAGCAAGTCTCCAACACTGCACCTAATCTCGCTCCACAGGGCTGAGTGCATTAACAACGCCTACCTGCACTCAAGAGAGGCATTTCCTCTTCAAAAGCCACCTAGTCCTTCCTAGGGGCTTCCTCTGCCTGTTCTGCTCACTGCAGAAAGAAGACACTCTTCAACACAGGGGCTGTGGAAGTTCTGGAGCCCCTTTGTCTTCCACACTGCCAACATCTCCTTCCTATATCCACGCATTCTCTCTCACTTACAGCTCTTCCTTAGTTCTCAACTCAGATCCTGATTTTTATAACACAAACACCAGCGCAGCCTTCTGAAGCAGCAAGTCTGCACGTTAGAGCGCCGAGGTCCTGCCCCTTCAGCCTTGCTGCGGACCCGGACAGCGGCTCTGCTGCCGCGCAGCTCTGCCAGTCACCTGCGTGGCCCACGGCCACTTCCTGCGATCAAGGGCTGTCACACGCAGGGAGAAAAAAATTTTTAAAAATTGGTTTTTATGCAAAAACAGCCCAGGAAGAGATATGCTCGGAACGAAAGCCTGAGATGCACACAGGGAAAGCTACTGCCGCTATTTAATTCTCTAGAAATTAAAGACTGCGGAAGCCTCCGGTGCCAGTGTGCTCCTGGCCCGCGGAACCCCAATATCCACACCCGCTCCAAGACCACCTGAATTGCTCTCACGGCCCACTTTGAAGGTCCCCGATCCCCGTTAGTTCCGCTCCCCGCCCGCTCCAGCCACGCGGAGCTGCTGTCCCGCTTCCCCCGCCGGCCTGGAACAGGCTCCAGAACTCCTCAGGGAACAACGACCCCACGGCAGCGCCTACCACACTCTCCTCATGGTCCCGCTCCCCGCCCGGCCGCACCGCCGCTTTGTTCGGCTCCACTGCCCCGGGACCCACCCCAGCCCCCCCGCGCCCCCGGCGTGGCGGATACTCGCGGGTGCGGAAGGCCTCCTGCGTGTGGGGGATGACGAACCGCTCGCCCGGCTCCCCCGGCGGCAATGGCTTAGCCAGCGGGAACGGCTTGCGGCCGAGTAGCGGCGCCATGATAGGACCCAGCGGGGCCCAGGCAGGACGGTTGAAAAATGGCGGGAGATTCCGCTCCCCCTCCCGGCGGGCGGCGGGCCCGGCCCCGCGCGCGCGCCCCGACCCTGCCGCCACGCCCCACAGCACCCCCCCCCCGCGCCGCGGCGCCGACAGTCTATTGGCTGGACACGGGTTCCGCCAGCTGCGGATTGGCCACGCAGCCAGTCGATCGCGCTGCTTCGCCCCGCCCCGCCGGCGCGGCGGGGTGAGAGGTCACGTTATGTAAGTGGCGGCGCAGCGCGCGGCTCCATTTTGTGGCCCCCCGCCATTCGCCCTCCCCTCCTTCCGCGAGGCAGCCAATCACAGCGCACTCCGCCCCCTCCAGCCCCGCGGTCACCAATCAGAGCGTGTTCCGGCCACCGCCCCTCCTCGCGCCCCTCCGGGAACCGCGGCGATCCTGCGCGCCGGGCTTTGTCCTCCGCGTCTGGCGCGGGGCATTGTGGGGTTGTAGGGGTTTGTGTAGGCCGCGCTGCTGCCCTCTGAGGAAGCCCCGGGCCGGGCCCGCTGGTGCGGCCTCTCAGCGTCCCCTCGGCGCCGGGTCCCTCCGCCCTGCGGGGAAGCGGAGCGGCAGCTTCGGCGGGCCGGCCTCCGGGGCGGGTGAAGAGGTAGAGGAGGCGGGAGTCACGGCCTGGGGGCTGCAGGGGCAGTGGGGAGGGAGGCCCGGCCACGCCGTGGGTGCTGCTCCTGGGAATAGAGGAAAAACAAAAATTCGAGAATTGTGGATTTATGGTTTTATTTTTTTTTTATAGGAAATGTTGTGTGGAGAGTTTTTGTGACATGAACGTTTACCGAGGACTAGAGGGGCAGCAACTCGAGCACTGCCTGACTAAAGCAGTCAAAGCAGAAGCTGTGATCTCATGCCTCTTTCCCAGGGGCTGGGAAAGTAGATTGTGTTTAATGTGCAAATATATTCTAGGGATCCTGGGTTTGTTCTGTTCATGGCGGTGGGGACTAGGTCTGCTTTATATAGCCCTGTTGTGGCTGCTTCAGGATGAGAAGCAGCAGCCCTGAGAAGCTGCTTAGAATCACAGAATTCCAGAATGGGTTGGGTTGGAAGGGACCTTAAAGATCATCTTGTTCCAACCCCTGCCATGGTCGGGGACACCTTCCGCTAGACCAGGTTGCTCCAAGCCCTGTCCAGCCTGGCTTTGGATGCTTCCAGGGAGGGGGCAGCCACATCTCTGGGCACCTTGTGCCAGCGCCTCACCATTCTCACAGGGAATAATTTTTTCCCGATACCCAGTCTAACCGTGCCCTGTGTTAGGCAGATGGATACTCAGATTACCCCCTACATGTGGAAGGCTATTTATGCTGGGTGATTTGGCCCAAGGGGATGTGTGAACTGGGACCAGTTCTGCTCTGGAGCAACATAATTAATGGTGTCATTCATTTCTCTAGAAGACAGGAGAGTAACTGCATCTTACACAGTATTCTCCAGGTTGTAGATATAATCATCAGATTATTATTGTGTGTTTACTAGATTGCTTTATAGGAATGAGGATCCTGTCATTTCTGCTAGTGAAGTATTAAAAGCATTTAAATTCCCTGAGGGTACACTCATTTGATAGGTTGTGTAATTCTGGGAAGAAGTTTGTGCTGTGAGTGTCCCTGGAACACAGCAGTTGCATAATGGAGCACAGAGCACAGCGTCTGCTGGAATTGGAAATCTGTATTTTCCACAGCATTGTAAACAGGCAGGAAAGAAGGGTAATGCTGTAACATACGTGTTCACTCTTCGTTATTGTTGTTGCTAGTAGTAGTATTCTGCAGTGGATCAGGTTCCTGGTGAAGTTATGCCCCATCCCTGGAAGTGTCCAAGGCTAGGCTGGACAGGGCTTGGAGCAACCTGGTCTAGTGATAGGTGTCACTGTCCATGATTTGGATGGACCAAGATGATCTTTAAGGTCTCTTCCAACCTATCCCATCCTATGATTCTATGATTCTGTTTAGTACCAGAACAGGTATGTAATGCCATAAATCCATCAGCAAGTATAAGAATGGTTGTTGAGGATTCCCATTACCCCTGTAAGGTGCTGTAGGAGTTGCTTGGAAGCACAGTCAGCTCACAGCCAGTGAAAAAGGTTCTTGTGGTACTTCACATTGAGCTTGACTTCATTCCGTGTCATTTTGTCAGAAATTAGAGTACCTAAGCTGAGATTAGAGTACCTGAGCTGGAATTCTATGTGGTGTATGTCTGCTTCTCTGGCCTACAGGGCAAAGTGGGGAGGAGAAGGAAAACTGGAGTGTAATGAACCGAGGGAGATTGGGGAGCAGACACAGACCTGTGGAGCAGTATCGTTTGGGAACATGCTTAGCTGAAAGGCGGTGTTGAGTGAATACAGCTACTCTGTAGCTCTGACACTGGGTAAGGCAAAGGGCTAGTCCTTGGGCAGGGGAGCCAGAGGCAAGGCAGGGAGCTGAGGGAGGCAGGACAGGACAGGGAGGGATGGAAGGGTGAGCTGCTTGTCCCTGCACATCCACCGTGGAGCCATGTGCCTGTTTCCTCCATAGCAAACCATTGGGATCTGAGGCATGGCAACCCTCTGGTGTCAGTACGGGACTGGTAAAGGTCTGGTGTCCCCCAGCCATTTTTCAGGCTGGGAAATTGTGTGTAGTTCCTGGCACAGGTTAAGCACACACTCACCAGAGAGTTGTTCATTGACCCTGCAGCTGCTTGCTGAGGCACCCAAAGGTTGGGTTTATCTTAGTGGGCAGTACCTGCCCGTCGCAGCAGCTTCTCAGCCTCAAGAGCTCTGAATTACTCCAGGGTAGTTTTCCGAGGCTGTTGTATACTGTTTCCCAGTGTCCAGGAGATGGCAGTCCTGCATTTGGACATTGTGTACAGCTGTTCTCGAGACGCACCAGAGGTTGCTTGAAGAGGAAAATCCAGTCATGGGCTGCCTGTTTGGCTGTGCTGGGGAGGGCAGTGGCCACATTTGCAGGGTCTGGTGTTCTGTCCTGTTCTGGGAGATACCGAAGCTGGGGTGGTGAGCTGTGAGAACGGTCTCTGTTCAGCAGGCAGGCGTTCCTGGTGCGTATTGATGGTGCAAACTCCAGCAATGTATTGGTTATGTCACTGTTAGGTAGTTATCACCGGAGAGAACCTGGAGATGTGAGGTCCATGCGGCTGCAGCTCCTCCATGTGTGAAGGCTTTAATCACAGCCAGATGAAAGCACCCTTGTGAGGATGGAGCCCAGATGAAGCTTTACCAGTGGCTGCCTCTTCTCAGCCATGGCTGGTGCCTTTAGCATTCCAGCAGGGAGCACATGATGGAATTTGCCATTGGACCCCCTGCTCCTCACTTACAGCCTTCAACTGCTCTTGCCCTTCCTTTCAGTCCCCACCCTCCCTCACCTTCATCAGCAGTGTACATAGAGAAAATGGAAGCATTTGGACTCATGTGAAATAACCTTCCACTCCTGTTAAACACTGGTGGAACTAAGGGGATTTACCTGTGCAAATGAGTTGAATACAGTTAGGAGATGAAGCTGTGTCCCTGGGGATGTTCTCAGATGTTCCCTCTTCTGAAACAAAAACAGATTTTCAAGTTTGGTATAAGTGTGTTTAGAAAGCGAGACTGAGTTGGTGACCCAGAGGAGTGAGGAGCTGGTGAGTGGTGGGAGAGGTGACACATGAGTCTGTCCAGGCTGGCCATGCTGCTGTCTGGCTCTTGTCCCGGCTTGCCTGGCCTGAGGGCACCTGAGGGAGTGCTGCATTGATGCTGTTCCTCGCAGCTTCCAAACACACTAGGAGGTGTTTGACCTGGTGGTTTGCAAAGCCCTTCTCTGGGTCATGGACTTTCTCTGTAGTGACACAGGAGAGAGTCAATGTGCCTAATCTCTGGGGACAGCTTTCTGCTGATCTGTCCGCTGTTCTTGGTATCTGTGGTTGAAAACTGTTTCCTCTTGTGTTCTACACCCTCAAGCAATTTCTTGGTTTCCCCATCCTTCCCATGGCAATCCAGACTTCCCAGTTACCCCCTACTGCTCCTCTGGGCTCATGAACCAGCAGAAGCTAACTCTGCCCCAAGTGCTCCAAGGTCAGTTTGATCCTAAATGTGACTTTGGCCATGTGGGTCATAACATGCCTCTCCCATCACCCCAGGTAGCTGCCAGGATCCAAAATCAGGGATTGCCCTCACCCCAGTGCCTGCTGGACTACACAGTGCTAGACTCAGTGCCAGCTGTCTGGACACTGTGCTGACAAGAGCCTCCATAAATAACACAGGACTTGGGAGCAGGACACAGCTGTGGGTGGGTTGCCAAGGCTGCCACTCTGCTATCCCAGCTGATGCTCCCCAGAGGGGAGCTCCCGTATTTGGAGCCGCAAGGAGCCTTGTGTCTTTCAGAGAAAAAGGAGAGAGCTGATTAATCCTGGAGGAGCTGGAAGAGTCACAGACAGGAGACTTCAGAGAGGATTTAGTTAGAAATGGCCCAGATACATCAAACCATCTCCTGCAGAAAGCCGTACCCCATTACTGCTTCTATGTGCAGGACAGCTTACAGTACTTATTCTATTAGAAGCCCGATGCTGCTTTGATATATTCTGAGGAGACTGTGATGAAGTTTCTGACACTATTTTCGTTGATTGATTTCAGTTAATCACTTCCAATAGAACTGGCTGCCTGCCTGGTGCTCAGGTTACATTGTGTCCTTGCCGGGCAGGCAGGATCCTGCTGGCATGGGCAGAGCAGCACATGAGGAGCTCCTGGGGTGGGAAAACAACAGGCTTCCAGGGAATGTCCCCAAACATCCCCAGCATTACTGACCTCCCAGTGAGGCCGCTGCCCAGCTCCTGGCTCATAGCACACACTAGAGGTGCAGATTCCATGGGACATCTGCAGATGGTCTTTCTCTTTGCTGCTGGTGGTGACATCCCCAGGTGTATCTGAGTCAGCTCTCCTGCTGCAGCCTGGAGTTAATCCAGATGCTAGATGGAATCTTGTTCCTTTCTAACATCAGTGGACATTTGAACTGAACAAAAAGGCTATGGCTTTACTCCATACCTGTGAGCCTGAAGCATGTGTTTCAGCTGGTGGTCTTGCTGAGGCAGTATATGGCCATCCCAGGTGCAAATATACATCATTATATATATTTTTGGTCACAGTTTCACTATCAGAGCCTGTCCTGGTTTAGGGCAAATTTGGGAAGAAACTTTCAAAGGGGTCCCTCTAGAAAGCAGATTCAAGCAGCCTGTCCCCCTACTGGTTCAGGAAAAGATTTCCTTGGAGAAAAGTGGAAAAAAACTTTATTTAACAAGCAAAATGTTCACAAGCATAAAAAATTTAATAATATTAAACAATAAAACCTCTTGCTATTCTGAAGAGATGGCAAATTTACAA
Source organism: Rhabdornis inornatus (assembly GCA_013397075.1). Lineage (NCBI taxonomy): Eukaryota > Metazoa > Chordata > Aves > Passeriformes > Rhabdornithidae > Rhabdornis > Rhabdornis inornatus. The sequence goes on from VWZS01007510.1 coordinate 626,861, forward strand.
AGTCCTTTTTGTGGGGTGTAACTCTGTTTGCTCAGTATCTTATCTGTCCTTCCTGCACTGGAAAATGCCATGTCCCAGGCCCCCGTGGACCTCAAGTGTGAGCTCCTGGTGGTTTTCTGGGTTTTCAGTCCCGAGCAGGACCGATCAGTTCCAAGAAAAAGAAAAGCCACAGTCTGGGGAACTTCTCTGCCTCCTCTAGCTTAAAAGAAACTAACTAAAAAGCAAAGGAGAGCTCTCTTCTGCTGTCTGTGCTGCAGACAACACAGTCTGTGAGAAGGCAGGGAAGGAAGTGCTATTTCTGAAAGCAAATGGTGCTTCTTTTCCCACCCTGTGCTCTCAGAACCAGTCTTAAAGGTGCAGAACTTAATATCCAGCATAAACAGAACAGACGACTGGGGATACAAGCATTATAAAGTCACCTTAGGACAAGCCAGTAATGCCATCCCTGTTAGCACATTTTGGTAGCTCCTGAGTCAAGGGTTCTAGACTGGCACTGCAGCACAGGCAGCTGCACCAAGAGTGTGCAACAGCCAAACCCTACTCAAGAGCTCAACTCCAATCCTCCCAAATTCCTGGTAGGAAACACCTGCTCACAGTTGCATGTCTTCAAGGGAAAATCCTGCCTTGCATCAGTTACAGCCATGGGCCATCCTGCATGTGCTGGAAGCTCCTTTGTACCCATATGGGCAAAAAGTAGAGTGCTGTAGGCTTCTGAGCCTAGAGGTGGCCTTTGCATCTGACCAGACCACCTTCCCTTTGGTGCCCAAGGATCCCTTTGGGAAAGGGTCCTCTCCCCTCTCTTTGCTGTCTTCTACATAGTAAGAAATTGCTCTGGCCTAAAACCAGCATTTTTTTTAGGCTGGGGAACGGGCAGCGAAGCTCTTTCACATGCGCTATGTTTCCGTGACTGGGGAATTGAGAGAAGCCAGAGACACCTATCTAAGAGCCCAGTCCCATAGCCCTCCCTGCAGCCCTCAGTGCTGGCCAAGGGGAGACAATGTCAAGCTGCTATTCCATCAGTTTTCCCTTTTTGGGGAAGCTTGGTGACCCCAGCTGAGGGACATGGTGCCTCCTCCTGGCATGGTATCCGTGTTGCTGCTAAAGAATTGCTTCAGGTTCCCCAGGAACCAGAGCCTCTCCTAGGCCACCCATCACTTCTTGTCACTGCAGGACCGTGGGGCTGGACCACAACGCTATTGAATTCCTCCTGAGGAAAGTTTAGAGAGGACCTGCAGGCTCTTCCCTGTGTGAGGAAGAGTGATGTGGGAAACTGGAAAGGGCAGTAATTGCTGCTATTGTAGCTGTCTGAGACCTGCCAAGCCTGCAGCCGTAGACAAATTGTTAGGACAGGGTAGGAAGAAAAGTCACTTTGTTGCCTAACACCTGGGAAGGTATTTCATGAGACAAGTAGCCTTGACCTCAAAATATTTCCAAGCTATCAGCAGAGGGAAGAGGATGCTGTTGTTGAGTGTTGCAGTGCTGCAAAGCAAATGCTGTTTTGCTGAGTTGATGAGTCCTGGCATCCACGTTGCTGTGGGGCTGCACTCACCATGAGTGCATATGAAAAACTCACTGGCTCGAAAGTAAAAGTGTGTTAGAAGTGCCTATTTGGAAGATGTCTCCAGGATGATGGGAGGACATGTGTATCATCTTGGTTTTTTCCATCCTTGGGTTTCGAATGACAAAGATTTATCTGGAGAACTTGATTTTACCACTAATAGAGCAAACTCGAATGTCCTTGTGTTTCATCCCTGAGTCCCTGCAGTGACCTTGTGCTTTCTGTGCCAAGGGGTGACATCACAAACCTGGCCAGGTGCAGGTAGACAACAATAATGTCCAGATGTTGACGACACCAGATAAGTAACAAAGCTCATCACAATGCTTACATATGGATATAAGGGAGAAAAAAGGATAGATTTAGAGAACTCAGCTAAAATTTTTAATTTTAACTCCTCTTAAACTGGAACTGACTGAAATGTCTCTGTATGTTGTTGTTAAGGTTTGAGGGGGGGAGGAGGGAGTGGTCTAAAGATCTTATTCTGAATCTAATATTTTCTTTGTGTTGTTAATAAAGTTTTTCTTTTTTTATACCCTTTTAAGTTTTAGGCCTGCCTTGCTTTTGCTCCTAATTCTATCTCACCACCAAAAATGAATATATTAAAATTAGCAAGCTTAAACTATAACAGTTTCTTAAAGCTGAGATCACAGAAAGTGGATGGACTGTTACACCAGCAAATCAGGTTGTAGTCCCACCCCTGATCCTTCAGGAGCTGGCTCAGAGAGAACATGAAAACACACATTTCGGAGTTGAAAATCTTCTGAAACATCTAAAAAAGGTAGAAATAGGAAAAGGAATGACTGACATTGTACAATCATAGTGAGCAAATGTGAAATCTGCTGTAAAAACAACCCCAACAAGGAAAGGAGTTGTGCAAGGAGCGACAAAGGCAGGGGATCTTCCTGGAGATTACTGGCAATTAGATTTAGATAATTAGAGTTACCACACAAAGAGGGATACTGGTACATACCGGTATTAGCTGACACCTTCAGTGGATGGCTGGACGCTTACCCCTGTCACACTAACACAGCCAAGGAAGGGGTGAAAGTTTTGCTCAATCACATAATTCCGAGGTTCCCTTGGGGATGTCATCAGATAGGGAACCGCTCTTTGTCACAACAGTGGTTAAAGAAGTTAGCTGGATTTTGGGAATTACTTGGGATCTGCACACACCTTATAGACCCCAAGTGAGTGGTAAAATGGAATGTATGAATGGGACTCTCAAAACACAAATTAGCAAAAATTGTCAGGAAACATCCATGACATTGGTTCAAGCCTTGCCTGAAGCTTTACTGAGAATACGCATCCCACCGAGGCAGAGGGATAACATCAGTCCCTGTGAAATTCTGTATGGCAGCCATATCAAATTCTACACATTCCTGGTGAAATTCACATGAGGGGGAAACTTGATTTACAGAGGCATCTAATGGCTTTAGGTTCCACTTTGCAGAAGCTCCAGAATTACGTCGTGCTATCCAGACCTATAGGACTGGACACACCTGCACATCCCTTCCAACCTGGAGACTGGGTCTGTGTGAAGTGGTGGGACAATGATCCTCTACAAGCCAAGTGGAGAGGACTATTCCAAATCCTGCTGACCAACCTCACCACAGTCAAAGTCGCTGACAAAGGACCCTGCATTCACTACTCCAGAGTTTAGAAAGCTTCTGCTCCTGAAACAACTGTAAAAACAGAGACTGATGCAGATGAAAACATGCTTTAAATGATTCCTCTTCTGTGCCTAAAGAACTATTCATGTTAATAATTTTTTTTCTTCACATGATAGCTGACTGTGCAAGACACTACTACTGTTAGATATTTATTACTGTTCATTATTGTTTATTGTTATCATTGTTATTGTTAGTTAATTACTGTTAGATACTTATCTATTATTAGATATTTACTGTTAGATATGTACTGTCATTAGATACTTATCCACTGTTAGATATTTATTTACTATTAGATAGTTATCTGTTGTTAGTTACTTACTATTGTTAGATACTTACCTGTTATTAAATACCTATTATTAGTAGATCTTTAGAATAGAAACTTGACAAGGTAAAGGCCTTGTCAAGCCTCTGAAGGGGGGAAACGATGTGTTGGGTTTTAGCTTTTACATTTTCCAGAATCTCTATTGCTTAGTGTGTAACTCTGAAACTTCGTATTAAATGTTAGTAAGTTCTCTTCACAGGGGAGTCAGACAAAACAATTCCTTTCTAGCTAGAGAATCAAGGACAACCAGTACCCAAAAAGCAGAAACAACAGCGAGGGAAAGGGGGCAAGCCAGGGGGCTGAGACTTCATAGTCTGGGGCTGTGGGTGGATAATTGACCCCAAAGTGTAGATGAACCAAAACTTATAAAAAGTGTGAAGACTCGTGACCAGGATCCATCCTGGATTTGATTTGGGTGTAGCCCGTGCTGGGCTCTTGCACGGCCCAAGGTGTATCCTTTCAATAAATACCTATTTTATCCTTCAATAAATACCTATTTTATCCCTTTTGCCTTGTCTAGTCTCTGTTCCAGGTCAGCCTTTCCAGGCATCCGGTGAAGCTGTCCATGTGCTCGGTGCTTTGGATGATGGGTCCTGAGCCCCAGCGTTGCTGTGTTTTGGCTGCTGATGGTGCAGGAGCTGTGGGCAGAGCAGAACGTGCACCAGGACTGGAAAGGAAACAGGGCACCGAGCCAGATGATGAGGAAAACATCTGGTGCAGGTGGGTTGGTTTTCAATCTGCAGATTGAGATGCAGATTGATCTGTGTGTGGGAGCCAGAGACAGGACGCCGTGAACTGCCAACCTTTTGGTTAACAAGGGGCATGAAGACTGGAGGCACCAGTCAAGTGAACGGACACTGAGAAAGACTGCAGGTACCGGGAATTTCTGACCTTTTGGATAAAAGGGACTAAGACTGGTGTCGTCAGTGAGTTGTCACTGCGAGACAGAGCAGGAGCGGAAGCCTCGGGAGGAAGAGCAAAACTTGTGTGTGAATAGACTGAGAGGATAGAAAAACACGGGGGTTCCTTAGTTAGATGTCCTCCTTGGAGTGGTGCCTCGAGCTGTTTCTGTGTTATTGTGCCACGAATAAAATGGCTTTATGGAACCAAGACAGTTGAGACTCTGCTAAGGGAAACCTGAGTTGAACCCGTGAGGAAACTGGGTCTGACTGCGCGTGAGTGGAGTGTGTGTGGAGCCAATGCGCAGACACGCTGCCCCTCTGAAACTGCCCGCTGTGGAGCGGCTTTTGTCCCAGCAATGAAAGTCTCTGGCTTTGGGAGTGTGACTGACAGAGAATGTCGTGAATGGTCGTGGGAAGTTCCCTCAACACTGCTGCGCATTCCCCTGCCCCAGTCCCCCTTCCGCTCACTCCAGGAGGCTGGGCGCCGTGAGCACACGTCTGTGGCTTTCACCAGGATGAATGAGGATATGCAGTCACTGTTATCGCAGAATCCCAGCCAAACAATATAGTTTTCGGCATCAATAGGAAAGATGTGTGCTAATGTCTTTACAAACAATTCCGTGGGTGAGGGTATGGGTGTTTAATCTCTTTGAAATGGGTCTTAATGTCTCTACCAACTTCAAGACACGGGTTTCTTACAGAACCCAGACAGTTTGACTCCTGAAACAGACAAATGGGTTGGCACAAGCCTGGGTTTCTGAACTTTGGGAGAAAATGACAGGTTCGGGAATATGTGTTCGGCGGCTCCAGAAGGCTGTATCTTCCTAGTACCTCAGCCAATGGGGAAACGAAGAAGTCAATGATGCCTTTAAGGATCTCGAAATGAAACAATGCACTTTCAAGATAATATTAGTGTAGGAGCTAATATAAAGGCTGGTCTTTATTGGAGGCCTCCAAGGGGCAGATACGAAAAATGCCCTCCCCCACACAGGGTGAATGCAGTTTTATAAGTTTAGCAAATTAGCATAACTGACAAAAATTACCAGTTAGGAGCACAAAGTGGTGAGGCAATTCCTCCTCGGTTCAACCCCTTTCTAAACCTCCCCCTCCTCAGATGGGGACTAAACTTTGTTTATAAAAATATGTCTCAAAGACCTGGTCTCAGCCTTGGTTCCCAGGAAAAACCAAGATAGAGTAGGGGCCTTGGAATGTGTTTTGTCTTTCTGCCTATCAGGCTGCGAAAAAGTACTGGGGCTGGCTAGGAACCATATAACTACACAACAATAGAGCTAGAATATATGTGTAAAGAATATAGAGGCTATATAAAAACAAAAAGTAATTATGGCAACAGCAACATGCATCCAGGAGTTTAGGATTGAAAGGAATGAGGGACTTGTCTTTACAAACTGTGGATCTGCTGGTAAATAAAGCTAGATACTAAGAGATAAAGGAATAAATGGGAATGATTTCATTGATTGATAAGGGGAATGAGAGATTTGTCTTTACAAACAAACTGTAGGTCTGCTGATAAATAAAATTGAATACTGAGAGATGGAAGAAACAATGGGAAGAACCATAAATTACATAAGGAATTCCACTAAATGACACAAGGAAAAGACAAAAGGCGGGATACATTAGAAGCGGGTCTTAGGTATTAGGCATTTCAGGAAGTCTGTACCTCTCAAGTACCTCAGCCAATGGGGAAAGAGAGAGGCACATGCAGTCGGGAAATTAGGATAAAAAGGAGGCTGCATCCTCCAAAAATTGGAGAGACACCAGGGGAATGTCCCATGGCCTCTCCCTTTATTCAAATAAAGTAATGGGACTCCTGTCTTGGTTTGAAAGACAGGTATTTGGTAAGAAACTCCCCTCCCTCAAATTTATTATAATTTTGAAATTAAGGGGCTCTTAAANCTCCTCCTCTTCCTCCCCCGCCCCCATCACCAGCCAGGGTGTAGCCCGCAAACCTCTCAACATTACAATGGGGAAAATTCCGCTGGGAGATCCAACCCTCAACATCTCCTCTGTCTCCTTTTTGGACATAAACCTCTGGTGTTTGTGGGTTAATTTTCCTGACAGGATCAAAGGAGGCTGCGTCCTTCATAACCTTGAGAGAAAAAACCCCATGGGCGTGTGACACAGTGGACTTTTTTCCTTTATACGAATGAAGTTGCAGGACTCCGTCTCCTTTATGGACACTGGCTTTTCATACTGTGGTTTTCCATACAGCATTGAGCAGGATGTTCTTGCACCTGTTGTACCACCACTCCCTGGTACACTTCCTGTGTACCACCTGCACCCTAAGCTGGCTGTGCCCCAGTGCCCAGTTCACTGCCCTAGGAGCTGGTCACACAAACTGGGCCCATGCACCCACCACAGTGGGCAGGAGGACAAGGTCCTGGTGGAGCCAGGGTGCCACAGCCTGGAGTTCTGGGGAACAAAGTGGCCATCACCATCAGGATCCCTGAGCAGCCCTCGGGATGCTTGAGCAGCAAAGGCAGAGCCAGGGCACAGTCAGGAGCAGGGTAGTGGGAGCTGCAGCTTTGGGACAGCCCGTGCAGGGCTGAAGCAAGGTGAGAAATGGCTCTGTCACCTCTTGATCAGCCCCTTCCCTGCACCGTGCAGCAGCCTGTGCTTACATTTTCTCATGTTTCTCCTAAAAGTGGTTTGTGTGTTTTGTGGTTTTTTTTTTCTATTGGTCTAGCGGCAAAATGATGTTTTTATGGTAAAGAAGTAAATCTGTGTAAGCATCCACAGCAGATAGTTCAAAGCACTGCACCTGAGCTTGTTGTGTAAGACCTTGCTCCAGGTGCAGAGGATGTGGCTCACAAGGATGCAGGAAAGAGCCCAGCAGCAGCAGCAAACCAGAAAGAAAGAGCAGGGTGAAAAGGAGTGGGATGAATGCTGGACACATCCATTCCCACTCCTTGGTCCTCAGTGGTGTCCCCCCGCTTGGATTTCTGCTTGTATCCCCTGGAGCTGCAAGTTCTGCAGGAAAGGAGCCATGAGAAAGAGGAGGAGGACTCATCCATCACTGCCATGCTGCTGGCCAGTCCTGCTGCTCCCAGGTCCATGCTGGGCCCTGTCCCTTCACTCCCAAGTCTGTCCCTACACACACACCTCCTCTGTGTGAGCACATTATCTCACAGCATTAATCATTGCATGCACATCAAGTGGCTTGTCTTTGCTCAAGATTACACAAAGAAGCCTCAAGATTTTATTCTTGAGGAAAAATTAAGTAATCAAAATCTCCCAACTGCAGGGCATTTATCACCTGCAATTCATTGGACCTGCCCAGGAGTTAAAATCTTCCTGGAGATGTACCAACTACTGCAGGTCAATGAAGTAGATGAAGGAGTGGGGAAAGGCAAACAGAAGGGCCAGAACTGAAAGGAAGATCAGTGTCATCTGGAGATCAAAGAGAATAACACCTATGGGAAGTGGTTTGTCAGAAGTCCCCAGCCCCCAGCATGATATGGCACCTCTGTGACAGCTGGATCTGTCTCAGCCCCCTCCCTGCAGAGCTGCCCAGACATCAGCCCCAGAGCTGGGCTGCAGACACAGATGCCTTGTGTTGTCCATCACCAAAGGCTGGGGCTGAGGTCAACACTCTTTCCCAGGGACTATCCCTGATGCCTAGATGCTTTGTGGCAACTCTGAGCTCTCTGACAGGATGTGTTATACAGTGCCCCTTCGACAACACTCCTCCCTTATCCCATATGTCCTGAGGGGAAAAAACAGTCTCAGGAGGGCTCTGCTGACCTGCTTTTCCCATTGTGTGTGGGTGGGCATCACCCCAGCCCAGGTGCTCTCTGAGAGAACACCTCCATTCTCTCATGACCAGTGCCTCAGGCAGCAGCTATTGGGTCACATCTGTGCCAACTGTTTCAGTAAACCCTCAGCACTGGGCCAGTCTCCTTCTTCTTCCTTTTTGCATCCGTGCTTGGGTGGCACCAGCAGGCCCTCCCCTCTGACCTGCTGTCTGACATCCAGCACCTGCTGTGGTCCTGGTGGAACAGTTTGTACTCCTGTGTATCACCAGCACTGGATGTCTATCTGGCTCCAGTACACTCTCTGTGCTGGGAGACGATGGTTCCCTGGGCAGCAGGTCCCTCGGAGGATGAGGAGGTAGGGGAGGAGCAGGGGACAGCTGCAGGTCTCCATCTGGTGGAGGCTCAGTCTCTCCTTCTGTAATTCAGCTTCCCTTGTGACCTCCAGATCCCCCGGCTGGGCTCACACTTCCAAGGCCATCCACGCCCTGACACTGCTACTTCAAGGGTCCGCAGTGCTGGAGGGGCTCACCATGGGGTCCTGGCTGCAGGGACCTCCCTTAGAGCTGTAGGATGAGGATGTCACCGAGGGGTAACAGCAGTCAGGCCTACCCCAGTGCCCACAGGTTGGGAGGTCAGGCACTTTGGCTTTGGGGCTGCACTTGGTGCCCAGGTGGGTGCAGAGAGCCAGAGCTGCTCCTGTGTGGCATGGGGAGTGCTGCTGGAAGGGCTGGGGAGACCCTTCTCATCTGTTTTGAAACTGGGCTGCCAGAAATATGTCTAAGACAAATGCTACAGTCCCTGGTTATATATGGCACTGGAAGCAGGGGTCAGGGATGCAGATGTGGCCCTTTTGCTGCTCTGTGTGTGTGGAAGCCCATGTGAAATGTCATAGCACAGCATCCCCTGGAGTGATGCACCATGTGACGGTGGACAAACACGGAGGGTGTTTAACAGAGATTTCTGCATGGCCAGGTGACAGACTATCCCTGCAGAGCTTGGCTTCAAACCCTGTAAGTATTAAAAACTCCAAGAAAACCCCTTATCAGTAGCTTTTGTTGGTCTTGTGGAATTTGGTGTGAACACCAGCAGTTGAGAATTCTTATCACTGAAGCACAACAGCTGGCACATGAGAAAAGGTGTCTGTGGAAGGAGGCACACAAATCATACATTTCCAAGAACAAGTGAGTTCTGCTGTTTAGATTGACTGCCTTAACTCACTGATAAACAGAGCTGGGCTGCAGGCAGAGATGCCTTTGTGCCCTCCATCAGCAAAGGCTGGGGCCAAGGACAACAACCTTTCCCAGGGGTCATCCATGACCCCTAGATGCTTTGTGGCAGCTCTGAGCAAAAAGCTGGTGGTCGTACAGTGCTCCTGTCCCTACACTCCCCGCCCTTATCCCATATGTCCTGAGGGGGTGAATCAGGCTCAAGAGGGCTCTGCTGACCTGCTCTCCCCCATTGTGTGTGGGTGGGCATCACCCCCAGCCCCAGTGCTTTCTCAGAGAGCATCTCCATTCTCTCGTGGCCAGTGCATCAGGCAGCAGCTGCAACTGTTGGGTCACATCTGTGCAGGGTATTTTGGTAAATCCTCAGTATCAGGCGGGAGTCTCTTCTTTCTTCCCCTCTGCTTTCAGTCCCCATTTTCATCCAGTGCTTGGTCCTCCCCCCTGACCTGCTGGCTGACCCCAGGGGCCCCTGCCATGGTCCTGGTAGGTGTTATCAGGAGATTTTCTTGGTTTCATGGAATTCTATGTGAACCCCAGCAGCTGGGAACCCTTACCACAGACACACAACAGATGGTGCATGAGCAGAGATACCTGCAGAGGACAAACAGACCATAGATTTCCAGGAATGGATGAGTACTGCTATTTGATCAGCTGTTTCACCTCACCAATGAGCCCTATATAACATCAGGGTTGGCCATGCTGTTACCAGACCAGACCTACTCAGCTCCCCACTCTACAGGGTCACAATAGAGACAGCATGGGTAAGTGTGGGAAGGGATGGGATGGGATGGGATGGGATGGGATGGGATGGGATGGGATGGGATGGCATGGCATGGCATGGCATGGCATGGCATGGCATGGCATGGCATGGCATGGCATGGCATGGCATGAATTCTGTGTGTAGCTGGGCATCCTTGCCTTTCTTTCCAACGTCTTAGGTCCCTTGAGCTGTGTTTATCCCTCCTGTAGTAGCTCCTGAGTATCTTTGGGTACCAGCGATGCCCACAACCCAACATGCCAGTTCTCCTCCAGAGGATTCACATTCCCAGATTCACTGTGTATCTTCTTTCTCCAGCTGCTCATCACTACAGTCCTCTGTTCTTCATCTCCGTGCTGGCCCTGCTATCCCCGCTTCTTGCTCTGCACATTGAAAACCTGGAGAGACTGAAAGTAAATTTAGATGAAATCATTAATATCCATTCCGACAGGCCTCTTCCTGGTATGTGTTTTCTGTCTTACATCCCTGAACTCTGTTCATGCAAATAGCAGGAGCCCTCTCCTCTGCACAGAAAGGGAGGTGTAGAAAATACTTTTGTGGAGATAAAAGGATCCTGATCAAATCTTCCTCTAATTTAATATCTTAACCAAACTTCACCAGATTTGGTAATTTGACCTTCTTTGTTATTGGCAAGATTGTATGTGCAGCTTTTTCTAGACAGACTGTTTCTGTTCCTTTATGTATTCTCTTCCCATATTTGCATAGTTCATTCAGAACCCTGAAACTTCAGAGAGACTTTGTATAAGCGAATAACCAAAATGCTTTCTGAAGTTTGCACGTGGCTAAATGGTTCTAAAACCTCATCACACCACTGATGGAGGTCACAGTTCCAGAGGCTCCCAGGGAAACAGTCTGACTGAGATGGGTGCTGGGATTCCTCTTAAACAGAGCATTGTTCTCTCATAGCTGTGAGCTCCCTCACACTCTGAAGGTTTCTGGAGATCTTAATGAATTGAACAAACATATGAATCCTTCATCACTGAAAAGCAGGTTCACAGGAATAGCTTCCAGCTGTTTGATCTGGGTCTGAGAGCACCCATGGTCTACTTCCCTCTTGATCCTTCTCTCCTGTACATCCTTCTACTCATCAACACTACCCTGAGCAACTTGTTCAAGTGGAAGGTATCCTTGCTTATAGCAGGGGGTTGGGCTAGGTGGTTTTTTAAAGGTCCCTTCCAGCCTAAACCATTCATGATTCTATGGTTCTACTTGGATATGCCATCTGCTCTTTGCTGAGAGGAGCAAATAGGCAGCTGCTTAATGGCTGCAGCATTCCCATTCCTGGTCTGTGATCCCTCTGAAGATTTTCCAACCAAAAACTAACACATGGGAAGAAAAATGAACCAAGTGGCATCATTGAAATGCCCTACAAAAAGCTCAGTGCTGGAAATAATATCCTATGGACTTACCTCTGTGCTGTGGCACAGGGCTGTTCTTCGCATTCCTTGTTTTCCTGATGCAGGTGAAGCTGGAGGGATCATCCAGAACCGGGCAGCTGACCCTCAGCAGGAACAGGGCCGCAGTGGTGAGCACCCACATCCCCCAGGGAACAGGGAGGGGTATAGGGAATGAAGGCACAGTGGTGGCGGGTTGGCAGTCAGCCTGGGGAGCACCTGACTGTCCAGTCCAGTGCCTCAGCAGAACTCCAAGTGCTCCTCCAAACTTGAAGGCCACTGGATGAGAGTGGGGTCAGGTTGGACATGGGGAAGAAATGTCAGACAATGAGGGTGGTGAGGACCTGGCACAGGTTGCCCAGAGAAGCTGTGACTGCCCTATCCTTGGAAGCATCCAAGTCCAGGTTGGATGGGGCTTGGAGCAACCTGGGATAGTGGAAAGTGTCCCTGGCCATGGTGGGGGAGGTGGAATAAGATGGGCTTTAAGGTCACTTCCAAGCCAACCCATTCTGGGATTCTGTGATCTCAGAGGACTCTGCTTTACTCTGCTGCCACAAGTCCACAGAGGATGTCCCTTACGAGCAAAGCTGGGCTTTCACAGCCATCCACAGGGTCCAATGCTAAGGGAATGAGGGATTCCCCTTCCCGACCCTAGGGATGCAGTGAGTGCTGGGGTTGCAGGGACAGCAGACTGGGATGTTGTGCGTTGGTCCTCCAATATTCTCTCATGCCCCAGGTTGGCCCAAGGACTGCAGTGAGCTCCCTGCTAGCAGCCCCAGTGGCATCTACATCATTCAGCCCACAGGACAGCAAACCATCGTGGTCTACTGTGAGATGAGCAAGGAGGATGGAGGCTGGACTGTAATCCAGAGGAACAACAGAGATACACCAGTCAGCTGGGATGAGTCCTGGAGCACCTACAAACATGGCTTTGGGAATGTGCACACTGAGTTCTGGCTGGGCACCGAGTATATCCACCAGATCACCAGGCAGAAGATCTACCAGGTCAGGTTTGTCATCTGGGATGCTGCAAACAACATGAAGTTCGCAGACTACAACCTGTTCAGCCTGGATGATGAGTCCCAGGGCTACCAGCTGAGGCTGGGAGCGCACTCAGGGACGGCAGAGGATGCCATGGCCTCCAAGGGCACGACCACCATGCACGATAACATGAAGTTCTCTGCTAAAGATCGAGATCAGGATACTTCTAGTGGGAACTGTGCTGCCAGCTCCGGGGGTGGATGGTGGTACTCGGCATGTTACTCTGTGCGTCTGAACTACAAAGGGGCCATGACATGGGGCAGCCTGTGCTCAGGGAACTGCAGAGCCTCAGCCATCCTCATCAAACCCACCACCTACTGCTAGTTGCATTTTTATTTCCTTTCTGTCCAAGCTGGGGCTACTTCTGGCTCTCCAAAGAATTGGAACAAAGCAAAACCAAACTGGGTGTGCCACGGGGTCTTTGCAGAGGTTGGTCATATGTAGGTACTGAATAAAATAAGGCATTTTCCACTTCTTCCTCCTGTAGATTTTCTCTACTTCTCAGCTGCGCCTGTGTCCTCTAGTTCAGAGTCATATAATTTTAATTACATTAATAATAGAAACAGTCTCCTGGAAACTCAGAAGTTTCCATGTCGGTAGTGTGTTTCATACAACATGTGAAATGTTCAACCCAGTAGACTTCTGTGGTGTTGTCAGTTAATTTCCATCTTTAGTTTCAGGAAAACTACCTAATTTTTCTGAAGATCTTGCTCAAATACTAAAGTGCACAGGCAACTTGCCACTCTGAACCTCCTGCATATAATGCTTAATAGATGTTAAATAGTCAAATAAATTGGTATTCAAAGAACTGTCTGAGTTGTGAAAGTCTATTTCAGACCTTCGAAGAGCTCAAAGAGGTTAATGCATCAGAGGGTTTCTAGCACTGCAGCTCAGCTTTTCCCTGAGCCAGGGCAATGATGACTTCCCAGAGTCAGTGATGGCAGAACAGTTGGACTTGATGATCTTAGAGGGCTTTTCCAGCCCTCATAGTTCTAGGATACATCCTCATCTTTGAGGGCAGAACCCTTCAGCAGATGCCACCCATTCCAGCTTCCGTGGTATTTATGTACTAAAATCGCCTCCAGTGGCATGTGAGTCTTGGAGTGCCTTTGGCTCAGGGAGATGAAAGCTGTTTCTTCATCGATATAGAGACATAAGCTAGAAAATAAAAATCATCAATAACATATCTTCTATTACTTTGTTGTGCTTGTGTGTGATTTTCTTACACTGTCATTTTATTGCATGGCTGCCTTGAAACGTGGGATTTTTCTCCCTGCCTCCTACTGCCTCCTGCTCCTCTGCAGTGAGTCATGAGGTGTGTGACAGGAGGGAGTAGGCATCTGCCAGCTCAGAATGGAGACTAAACCCAGTGTAGGAGACAATAACCTAAATAAAATGTTCTTGGCTGTCAAACTTGGGAATTTCTTGTCACATTCAGAAATCTTTTTGGTTTTTTTTCTTGGCTAACTCTCTTGCCTTGAGATACACATGGAGATGTATGATTAAAGGAACCCTCTGCTAATGCCTCCCCCCCCCACACTGGGCACCCGCTATGCATCCAGGAAGGGTGAGAGGCAGCTCAGGGGCAGTGCCACCCACCTCTGCTCCCAGCACCAAATTCCCTTCCATGACAGGAAAGACAATTCCATTGGATAATCCATCCTCATGGTGAGTTTCCTTAGCAAGATGCAGAAAAGTCTCTTTTGCACCATGTCCCCTTGCTATCTTTAACCAGCGTGACATTTGTCAAGTGGAAGAGATTGTCCCCATCTGCCCTTGTGAGACCCCACCTGCAGAGCTGCCACCAGCTCTGGGGTCCTTAGCACAGGAGAGATGTGAAGCTGTTAAAGCAAGTCCAGAGGTGGCCACTGAGATGCACCAAGGGTTGGAGCCCCTCTGCTCTGGAGCCAGGCTGGGAGAGTTGGTGTTCACCTGGAGAAGAGAAGGCTCTGGGGAGACCTCAGAGCCCCTTCTAGGGCATAAAGGGGCTCCAGGAGGTCTGGAGAGGGACTTTGGACAAGACCCTGGAGTAACAGGATAAGGGGGAATGGTTTCCCACTGCCAGAGGGCAGGGTTAGATGGGATATTGAGAAGAAATTCTTTCCTGTGAGCGTGGTGAGGCCCTGTCACAGGGTGCCCAGAGAAGCTGTGGCTGCCCCATCCCTGTAAGTATCCAATGCCAGGTTGGACAGGGCTTGGAGCAACCTGGTCTGGTGGAGGGTGTCCCTGGCCATGACAGTAGGGTTGGAATGAAATATGTTTAAGGTCCCTTCCAACCCAAACCATTCCACGATTCTTTGAAGTGATACCTCACTTTTCCTACAAGCTCCAAGGTTGCTGTGTTTCCTCAGGCCTCTCTTGCTCTCTCCAGGGAGGCTCAGCTTGTCCCACAGTAACAGAGATGGGGTATAGTGAGCCAGCCCTCCCCAGCAGGCTCCGCTTTCTGGGCAAACAACCTGGCGTGCATCACCATCATGAAACCCACTTAAAAGGCAAAGTCAGTGTGAAAAGAAGGGATTTGAGAAGTGTAATCCCACAACTACATTTCTGTTGGTCCCCAGAGGGTGATCTTGCCCAGGGTTTGTCCCACAGGCAGCTTCCTGTGGGAAGGAAGTCTGGCAGAGAAGGAGGGCCCAGAAATATTCTATAAGGAGTCTAGCTGCAGGTTGCAATTTTCTTTTCCATGTTTCTTACTCTGTCCTGCTGCTGCATGGAGTGTTGGGATCCTGTCAGCACCAGGACAGGATTCCCTGAGACAGGGAATATGAGTGAGGACATCCAAGGAAAAAAGCACCAAGAACGTCATTGCACAGATATCGAATCATGGACTCACTGAATGGTTTGGGATATCAAAACTCATCTGGTTCCATGCCTCTGCCAAGGGCAGGGACATCTTCCACTAGACCAGGCTGCTCCAAGCCCTGTCCAACCTGGCCTTGGACACTTCCGGAGATGGGGAAGCCACAGCTTCTCTGGGCAAGCAGAAAATACATAGCAGAAAATTCCTTTCCAGGCAGAGAGAATACATCACGTTTCCCTGAACCAGGATTTTTCAACCTTTCCCAAAGGATTTAATATGGACTTCATAATTGTTTCCTAGGGAACATGGTAAGCTTGCACAAGATATAATTTGCTTCTTTTTTTCAGATCTTTTATTCATCTGCAGCCAAAGATGGAAAGTACAAAGACCTTCTCTGCCTGGGCCTGAGGAACAGCTGCCCAGGTGGCTCTGACAAGCCAGGGATGTCTCTCACCCTGACAATCTGGAAGATTTCACTCTGTGCCCAAATACACCTACCTGAGCAAGGGAGGGCTGAGGGTGAACTTGCACCTCTGTCCCGAGTTCCCATCAGTCAGCTTTGATTTGGGCACACAAAGAATTTTAATAGTTCCAGTCCTCTATCAGTTTATCCAATTCCTTATTAAGGCCGATTAGACTTTTGGTTTCACAACATCTTGAGATGAACACGCCAGCTCTTCCTTTGCCTGGTGCCCCCAGAAACACAGAGTCACAGAACAGTCAGGGTTCAAAGGGACCTCTGGAGATCATCCACTCCAACCTCCAGCTCTGAAAAGTGCTGAATAACCACCTCTAACCATTCCCTGTTCCTACTGCATCCATGTCGACACTGTCAGTGCCTGTCACCTCATTCACCTCTTTCCTAACAGTCCTGATGGCTTTTCTTGTAAGGATGCCATTCCCACTTCTGACCACCCATTTTCATTGTTTCTGTGACCTTTTCCAATGTTTCTCCATCTTTTCTGAGCCAGGCACCAAAGCCACACAGACTTGTGAGCTTGTTTTACACTGGGGCAAGCAATATTTTCCTTGCAATATCTGCAGCCTTTTTTAAAGTACTCATGAACCTTCAGCTGATGTTTTCAGGCAACTGCTTACAGTTACCCTCAGCTCTTGACTGGCATTAATCTAGAGTTCCCAGTCTGCAGTGAGGGATGTGCTTTACTTTACCCTTATAGGCACTGACTTTCATTTCTGATGTTATCACCCACTACCTCTGAAGCCTGAAATACTTCTGCAGTGCTCTCTAGCCACCTTTAGCTGTGACAGTTCTGAACTGTTTTCTCCAGCAGAAACACCGTCATCATCCTATTTGCAGCCTTTTCTCCATATAATGAAAAAGCTGAAAATTCCAGCCCAAGTGGAGATCCAACAGGAAATCTTCATTTTTACCAGTTTGCATTATCTTTGCAAGCTGTTGATCTGTTACAGCTCTATCTCTGAAAACTCTATGGTAGACCTTCTTAAAAGTGTTTTTGAATGGCATTATATTGATCAGATCACTGTTGTCCACACACACCACCTCTTCTTGCAACAGCTAGAACAGATTTCTGAGCCACAACATTCTGCTAAAAACTATGTTGACTCTTCCTCAGTTTTTTGTATTTACAGAATCAGAGATTCATGGAATATCCTGAGTTGGAAGGGACCCACAAAGATCATCAAAGTCCAGCTCATGGCCCTGCACAGGACACCCCAAAATCCTACCCTGTTCCAAACAGCATTGTGCAAATGTTCCTTGAGCTCTGGCAGCCTTTGGTCCATAACCACTTTCCTTGCCACTTCCCTTTATTCATTAGTTCCTTCAAATTTGGTGTTTATTACTATTTTTTCAGTAGGTAGAGAAATGAGACCTCTGGAGATCTCTAGACAAATTTGGCTTTCAGGACTGGAGCCCTCAGCACAAGAAACCTGAACCTGTTGGAGCAAGTCCAAAAGAGGCCATGGAAATACTCTGAGGGCTGGAGTCCCTCTGCTCTGGAGATATGTTGGGAGAGCTGGGGGTGTTCCTCTGGAGAAGAGGAGGCTCTGGGGAGACCTTAGAGCCACTTGCAGTGCCTAAAGGGGCTCCAGGAGAGCTGGAGAGGGACTTGGGACAAGCGGCTGCAGTGACAAGACAAGGGGAAATGGCTTCTCACTGCCAGAGGGCAGGGATAGATGGGATATTGGGAGGAAATTCTTCCCTGTGAGTGTGGTGAGGCCCTGGCACACGTCACCCAGAGAATCCCTGGAAGTGTTCCAGGTCAGGTTGGACAGGAGCAACCTGGTCTAGTGGAGGGTGTCCCCATAGCAGGGGATTGGAAATGGATGAGCTGCTGTTTCCTGCTCCTTTTAATCTCCTTTTAACAAGCTCTCCTTGTTTCTACCATACGGTCTCCCTGGTCTGCCTGATGAAGATGTACTCAGGCCACCAACTTTGCTGCTTGTTTTCTAATAAAGCTTTCATGATATATTTCTCCTATCTACGTTGTTTCTGGCAACAGTGCTAAAAGTTCCATTCCTAGCGCTTTTTTTCTTTTTAGAATTTTTAGTTTGTAGGACTTCCCAGGATCCCATCCTGTGCAAACAGACTGGAAGCTGTGTGCTCCTCTGGATCTGTTGAACCCTGCAGGTCTGAGCCCAACCATCCCTACCCAGCACTGCTGTGACTGCACACACCAGTGCCCTGGTGCTGTCTGGATCACATGGAGATCTTCATGTTTGTTCATGTCCTATTCAATCCCAGTTTCTCCAGCTACTAGTAAATCCAACCCTTCTGTACCAGCCATTCCCCTCCCAGGCACAGGCTTTTTCTCTGCACCTCTGAGCGTGATGTCACGATAATTTTGGAGCACTGCTCTGGGGACTGTAGTCTCTAACCACCCATGCATCAGCACACCTTTGGGACATCTTTGGGACAACTTTAGGGCACCCATCTTACATTGCATTCTGGACTACATCTCCCTTGCCACACTCTCTCTAAGACTGTATTGCATCCCTACAGCTGTGCTTGGCATCACACATTTTAGGATCCAAACAGCCTTTTACAAAATTCCCCAGCTCTGCAGCCTACCTGCCCCTGTGTAGGACTCCTCCTCTGCTCCCTGGTTGACTAAGGATCTGTCACTCGCTTCCCTGGGCTGGATGCCCTTTGCCAATGGGATTTCCCTTCTCTGCAGCACGAGAGGTACTAGACCAGGAATGAGGGAGTTGTGATCTTCATAAAAGCCTCACTGATGTTCCTCTGTTTCCCTCAAACAGATGTTGTCCCAGAGGACTGAAGTCTGCCTGCGGCTAGTGAACAGATGGCAAATGGTTTTTGCCAAAATCCTGGGAAATCTCTTTTGCACAGCATGAGTGGAATGTGCCCAGAAAGCCTCTGTATCTCTGATATTTTTGTTTCTTTGTGCCTTGCTTAATTCTTAGTTTCTCAGGACACTCACATGCCCATTACTGCTTTAAAATGTATGCAGACAGTACTTTTAAAATTACTTCTCTCTTCAACATCTTGACAGGCAGCTTGGGACAGCCTGAGGTGGTTATAATGAATCACAGAGGGGACAAAAAGCTACAGATCCACAGAAATCTGACTGGAAAATGAAGAAACAGTTCTCAAGTGAAGAAATGGTCCCAAAGGGAGGTTTGCACCAACCAGTGTAGAAGCTGTCCAAACCAGCTTTTTGTGCATATTCTTCTTCCAGCTCTGGAAAATACCCTGGATAGCTGCTGACCCTTCTTGGGCTCACCTGGGTGGTATGGAAAGTATTCAGCTCCATCTACAAACTGGATTAGGATTCCAATGCCTGCAGCCATCTATATTAGGATTATCCCAGCCATTTATACTGTATCTCCATTGGAGGTACCTAAGACCTATGCCTGGGTGCTATCCAGGCATACGTGCTCCTTCCAGGATGTCAGGCTGGGAAAGAAGTTGCCAGAAACTAGAGAGAAAAGAAGTGGTTTAAGTCTGAAATTATATGTGCTGTGTCCGTCTGTGGCTCAGGTCAGTGAGCAGAT
Organism: Rhabdornis inornatus; assembly: GCA_013397075.1. Lineage (NCBI taxonomy): Eukaryota > Metazoa > Chordata > Aves > Passeriformes > Rhabdornithidae > Rhabdornis > Rhabdornis inornatus. The sequence continues at coordinate 646,321 of VWZS01007510.1, forward strand.
GCTTGCGACACAGGTCTGGCTGGGATGGCACATTCCACATCCTGTATTTATCCAAGATCCACTGTCATGGAGCAGGGGGTTGGTGCATCAAGCCCTGCCTGCCTGCGTGCCTCTCTCAGGAAACCTCAGAGGTGAAGGCAATCCGAGGTAGATTTAGACTGGATATTAGGGAAAAAATCTTTCCTGTGAGGGTGATGAGGTCCCAACACAAGTTGCCCAGAAAAGCTGTGGCTGCCTCATCCCTGGAAGTATTCCAGGCCAGGTTGGAAAGGGCTTTGAGCAACTTGCTCTTGTGGAAGGTGTTCCTGGTCTAGTGGAAGGCTCCAGCCTGATCTAGTGGAAGGGGAGTGGAATGAGGTGAATTTTAAGGTCTCTTCTAATCTAAATCATTCTAGGATTTGATGATTCTTTGATTTTAAGGACTACATGACAACAAGTTGTGTAAATCCCACCATACCCAAGCTCACAGCTGTTCTCTGTCACATTTGTCGTTTGTATCCCCTCTCCCGCTGGGTCACAGCTTGGAGCAGGTTTTCCTGGGGCTGTTTCTCAGCTCGGCACTTGGCTCAGTGCCTTGGCCTGTGTTGTGCTGAGCTGAGTGTCCGTTGCTATAATTTTACCTGTTTGTGTCCCTTAATCTGTATTTGTTCCCTTGAAAGTGCAGGGAGATCCATTAAAGCAGAGGCACTGGGTAAATACCGCCCGCTCCTCACTCCACCAGCAGCCGGGATCAGCAATTAACTCCGGGTAAACAGAGCCGACTGCCAGCCAACCCTTGGCCACAGCAAGGGGGGACAGGAGACCCACAGTGCTCCTCCCCAGGTGTGTGGGGGATGTGAAAGCTGGAGTTGGACGGCGGCACGGAGCTGAAGCTCCCGTGGCCCGTGACTAGTGGCCATTGGACGTATCCCGCTGCTGGTGTGCCATGGGCGGGATCAGCCACCAGCATTATAAATAGGGCTGGCAGCGAATCCGCCCCGGGCTGCAAACGCTGAACCCTGGAGCGGGGAGGAGGTAGCGTGGGCTGGGTGGAGGAGGTGCCCAGGAGGAGGTGCCAGTGTCCTGGACTCGGAAGCCCGACAGCACGTGCTCCATGCCAATGCAGCGCCCGTAGGGCTTCAGCTCAACCAGGACTTGCATCACCCTGCTGGGTCGGATCCATAAGGGCTCCCAGTAGGCAGCAGGAATGGCAGGAGCTCAGGTGGGACTACCGGGACCTTTCCTGGAGCCTCCGGTTAGGCCTTGCCCCGTCTCTGACTCTGACTCAGAGGACACAGCTGTGGGTGGCACAGGACCCAGTGCTGCGGCACAGAACTCCTCCCAGGTCATCCACAGTGGCCACTTCATGGTGTCGTGCCCGCACAGCGACTCATTGCCCCGGCGACGGCACCACTGTGCCAAGCCCGAGCCGGCTGATCCCTGGAGTATCGACCCGACCCTCACCCGGCTCTTTGAGTGCATGAGTCTGGAGTACAGGTGAGTCCCAGAGCCCTTGCGTGTGTCTTACGGATCCCCAGCTGGCTGAAGGCAGGAGGCTAGCTGAGCCCTGTTCCCCACCCAGGAATTTGTTTCCGTCTGACCTGCTCCTGTTCTACACGGGCTGTGCTGTGCCATATGCTCAGAAATTGCCATCCTGGAAAGGTTCAGGGAGAAAGAGCTGATGTTGGGTTGTTGGCTATGGAGCCAGGTGAGAAGCTTCTCTGTTCACGTGTAGCTTGACTCTCCTCCATTTTCCCATGAGATCTGGTGTCACTGTGCCCAGCTGTATTTCCCCCATGGCCAGACCTAGCACACTGTGTAGACCAACAGCAACCCTGCTAACACTCAGTTCTTTGGCAATCCATCCCAGAGCAGGAGTCCTGCCTTCTGTCCTTGACTCTGTCCCCATATCCTGAGATTATTCCATGACATGCAGTAGCAGTTGGGACTGGATGGCTGCACAGGTTTTGCCCAAGGTCTCCTGAAAGCTCTCCTCCTTCTCTCCTGCAAAATCAGATGGGTGACTGCATTGTTCCCCTGCCACACAATTTGCCAAAGCCCAGTGATAGCTCTTTGGTATCAACAGGACAGACTGCAATGTATCTCCTATGGCCACAGTCCTCATTCTTGGAGGCATTCCCCTCCTTTGCCAAGCCCCGAGGTTTTGAGTTCTCTCCAGCATGGCATCAGCATGACTTGCTCTGGTGGAGTCAGTGCCAAACTGCTTGCATAGCTTTCTCAAAATGTCCAAATGTGAAAACCTAGATGATGATGTCCTACCATGTGAAAGCAAAACCTCAGCAAAGCAGCATTGAAGAGGGGCCCGTTGCCTCATCCAGGATCTCATCCTGTGGCTGAGCTCTCAGGTTTGCCTTGGGGTCCTTGAGTGCTTGATGCAATAGGGAATGTAGTCACTGCCAGGACATCCTTGGGGCAGAGACAGCACTCCAAGGGTACCAGTTCCCACATAGCTGTTCACATCTGACCTGTCACCATATCCCAGGTGGTGGGTGAGATCATCCCAGTTTGCCAGCAGCCAGCACAGCACAGCTTCTGCTCCAAGGGGCTGGGCAAGGCAGTGCTCTCTGGGAGTACTGGGAGCCTCAGCATGAGGTGACCCAGGTGAGGATCATGCTTCGTGGTTGGAAGCATGTGGCACTCACCCTTGAGTGCCACAAACAGGGGACATAGAGACACTGGTGGCCTTGCTGTCTCCTGTCCAGCCCCATTCTTTCCATACCTGAGCCCTGCAGCTTTGAGGCTGGAGAAACAGACACTGTCACACCGGGGTGCTCAAACTATAGACTCAGGAGGTGCAAGGCAGCTTCAGTGTACCCCTGGGCTCCAGAACTCCCAGGCAGAGGGGAAATGGACAGTGTACAAGGGCTTTGACAGTTGGAGTACTGTGTGTGACTGGAGGCTGGCCATTCCACTGCAGTCAGGCCTCCATTGCTCCAGTTCTCCCTACCCCTGGACTCTCAGTGGCTCATTTCCTTCCTGCACTGAGCATGGCAGTGCAGATACCAGCTCCTGTGTGGTGGGACACTCACCTAAGCCTTGTCCAGCCTGGCCTTGGACAAGGGATGGGCCAGCCACAGTTTCTCTGGGCACCCTGTACTGGGACCTCACCATCCTCACAGTGGAGGATTTCTTACCAATATCCCATCTAGCCTTGCCCTCTGACACTGTGAGATTATTCCCCCTTGTCCTGTCACTCCAGGCCCTTGTCCAAAATCCCTCTCCAGCTGTCTCAGACCCTCTTTAAGCACTGGGGGGGGAGGGGCTCTAAGGTGTCCACAGAGCCTTCTCTTCTCCAGGCTGGACAACCCCAGCTCACTCAGCCTTTCTTTTGCTAATACATTTTTGACACACTTTTAGGCAGCAGCTGGAGAAAGATATCAGGGTGGAAAAATGGAGTTAGGTGTTCTTGGTGCATTTCTACATTTACTGTCTGATTTGATACTTCTCTGCATCCCCTGCCTCTTCACAGCTCCACTCCCAGCCAGGTTTCCAGAGGCAGTACAGCCTCAGTTGGGGTCACCAGCCCAATATCCTCCAGCCCTCAGGAGAGCACCCACAGTTAAGCTCAGACTAACTTCCTAACCAAGGAGAAACCACTGTATGCTGTCACCTGGGAGGCATCTGTGGAGTTCCTCATCCAACCCTCATGCAGGGCAGGACTAAATCCAAAGCCAGGTCACGTTGCTCAGGGCCATCACGTTGACAGATGGAGCTCTAGGATGCGAGCCCACTACCTGTCCGGCCTGCCCAGGGCTGCCCCTCTCCCACAGGGAGTTGCTGTCTGTGGCTCTAGTTTGGAGATTACCTGTTCCAATTCTTATGTCCATTTCCCCTTGGCCTTTCTCAGTGCATGTTTGAGAACTGTCTGGCTCCATCTCCTTCTTTGGGCAGCTTATGGCAGTAATTCTCTCTTCATCTTCTTCAGGCTGAACAAACCCATCCCTCACACTCCTCTTCTGTCATGTATATTAGTCCCCAACCACTGTGATATCCTCCTCCAGGATCACTCCAGTTTGTAAACCTCCCTCTTTGTCCATTGGACACAGTGTCCTGACTTGGCCATAACAGTGTGGAGCAAAGGGGAAAACTATCCTGTCTCCTGGTGAGCTGTGACTGCTGCAGACACCCATCCTTTGCTGTCTGGGCTCACACCGTTTTAAAGGCAACTCACTAAACTTTCTCTAAATATTTTTCAATGGCTACAGCTAGAATTCCACCCCTCTCCAGCATTCCTCCCCTGCATTTCACAGACATTATAGCAGTCCCTGTCTCAGCCTGAGCAATCATTCTGGGGATATGACTTCCTTCCATGGGCAGGACTGTGCATCACCCCTCACTGGTAAAGAAATGTTCTCTCCACATCAAGGCTTGCTTCCAGCAGTAACTTGTTTCTTCAGATCCCCCAAAGAGAGGCAACTCCCCTCTCTAAGGCTGGGATGAAGCAGTTCGTTTTTACCTGTATTCCAGGACATTTAGAGCAGCTTCCTGCTTAAGGATCCTTTTCACTCCTCCTGCAACATCCTGTGTTCCTTGAATCCCTTCCTAGAATGCTGTTTCTCCCTGCAGCCCACCTGGCTGCATCTCATTACCCAAAAAGCTGAGGGTGGAGCTGAGCTCCTTCAGGAGCTGCTCATACTTTGGCCTTAGCACCAGAAGGCTCATCCTCTCCATCCTCTCCATCCTCTCCATCACCTCCATCACCTCCATCCTCTCCATCACCACAGTGTGACCTGCTGGGCTCACACCCCCTCCTGCAATAATAATTCCAACTTATTGTTGGGAATCACTGACCTGGGGAACATCCTCCTGAAGGAAGGAAAACTGGGGGCAGACTGGAAGATGTGAACTGCAGTCACTCGTAGTCTGACCTGGCAACATCTGTCTTGTGCTCCAGAGAGGAGATTTGGCAGGGAGGGACATCAGACTGGGAAGTGACTTGGAGTATACACTCAGCCTCTCTTGTGATTTAAAACAACATATCTTGTGTGCCAATTCCCTACTAATTCATCGTCTTGTCAGCTCATGTCTCCCCTGGGAGAGGTGGAGTTGCTGCATTGATTCTCTAAATCACAGTGCCTTAAATGCTCATGCAGGGGTAGTGAACACTTGGCAGAGACTCCAGGGATGCACTCACTGGCGTTCATCATCCAACCCCATTTTTTTTCTGGCAGACAACCTCCATCCTCCATTCTACTGTGCTGCACTGTGGCTCTGTTGTCATTCGTGGCAAGGATTTGCACTCTTTTCTTCTGTCATTCCCCAAGGTTTTGTGGCTGATCCTGTTAAAGGATTGTGCAGAGGGGCTGGGCTGGTGTGCTAGTGCAGCCCTACATCTCTCTAGATCACTCCTCTCTTCCCTGCTCCTATTGCTGCTGATGAAGAGGAAAGTACCCATGTTGCCATGAAATCAGGGACTGCAACAACTGAAACTGCTGCGTGGGTAAATGAGTCACAGACCAAACAAGGTGCTGCTGGACCCATGCCAGTGTTGGACCCAGGCTGAGCCTTGTTGCCACCTCACCCTATCCCACAAGCACCCTGTAGCACAACAGTGTCAGGATCTGTGTCCTCCTCTTTCTGACAGTGTAGGGCAGCAGGATTACCAGGCACCCTATACCTTTTCCAGGGTTCAATGTGAAGTTTACATCCATATCCCCAGTGGAGATAATTGCAGGGAAGGGTGGGGCCCTTTTCAAGGCAAAGCAGGGAGCAAAGATCAGCCTCTTAAGCCCCAAAACTGAAAGGATCATTAAGGGGAAAAAAAGGCATTTGGTGGTAAAACTCAAAGGCATCTCCCTGGTGCCTCCAGGCCCCATAGCAACTTGTAGCCATGGCCCACTGGCCTCACACAAGGCCAAGGTGTGTCCCACAGGCTCAGGCTGCTCTTCTCAGCTAGCTGTGAGTGAGGAACATGGCCTTGACCAGCATGATCTGGCCATATGCCCAGGAATCCTGTCCCTTCCATTGGCTCCTCCACTTGGCACCATCTTGCTGTTTGCCTTGTGCATCTGGGGAAAGTTCAAAATCCTGGTGATAGTGGAGTGGTCAGTATCAGCCTTAACTCTCTGCAGGCTGGGTCCTTCCACAGCCCCTGGGGCCATGTGTCAGGCTGGTCTCCCAAAGGAGACATGCCCATCCAATCCTGCACCTGCTCCTAGACACATCCCTGCTCTGGAATTGTCGGGGTCTCCAGTCTTCCCCCTCTGCCAGAGCCAGATTTCAAGGCAGGTCAGAACAGAACCCACCAAAATCATTATTTGAGAACACTTAGAGGTTTCACAAGCTTGAATGATCAAGTCAGAGGCTTCATACACTCTCATCCCCAGCAATTCCCTGGGGACATAGCCTGGTGGCACCTGGAGGGGCTGGGGACAGGGGATACAGCACCCTGACACCAGCTCAGCCTCCACCTTTCCTGCTCCACACATGTACCAAGGAAAAGTGGGGACTCAAAGCAGCACCAAGATATTTAGGGTACAAACTGTGTGCTGGAGAGGGACATGGCTTCCCAGGCAGGAATGCCATGCAGCCTGCAGCCAGATCTCAAAGGGACACCTGGAGCACCTGGCATTGCCCCGAGGTCATGCCATATTGTTGGGAGAGCTGGAGAGGTGAAATGGACCCCAAAGTAAGCCAGAGGGACCCTGACCTCCCCTGCAGAGCTTCTGGGGCAGCAGAGCCCTCAGAACCTCCTCAGTGGCTGCACATGAACCCCTCAGTTGTGTCCCTTGGCTGGATGGAAACAAGACAAGGAGCGAAATGAGGCTTCCTGCACTGCAGATCCCATCAGGGACATCACCACCATCACTATGATGAGCTGCAGAACAAACACAGCTGCCTCTGGGAACTAGGATATGGGAAGCAGGGAGCCCAGCTCGGGCTGGGGGGGCAGGTTTGCAGGGATCGGTGTGGAGAAGAGGCCAGGGCAGCTCTGGCTGATGGCAGGGCTGGTGTCATTTTGCGTCTGTCTTGAAGCACAGGCAAGTGTCCCTTAATATCCTGAACATCCTTCAGTGTTGTCCTGCCTTCTCAGACCCTCCACAATGGCTGCCCCTAACTGCCCCAGCTGAAGGCAGCATTTCCAAGCCTTGCCTGGTATTAAAAGGAGGGTCAGAATTAGCTGCCCAAACACTGTGATGAGGCAAGAGCCACTACAGTACATGTCACCACACATCACACCTGGGCAGGAGACTTGCCTTCCTGTCCCTCAGGGCCAGGACACAGCTGGCTTGGTCAGGGGCAGCAGGATCCCACCTTGAAGGTGGGGTTCAAATGTCAAGGGATCAATGCCTCAGTGTTCTGTGCTTTAATCCAGGGGTTTGAGAAGCCTCCTGTGGGTCTGTGCTGCTCCCAGGGTGTGCAGGAGCTTGGAATACTCCTGTGGGTGCTTCCACAGGTGCTTGGCAAGCACCTGCAGTGGAGCCACGTGGCTGTACCTGCTCCCTGGGCATCTTTCAAGGTGGTGCCCCTCAGCCTCCCCTTTGCTTGGTGTTTCAGTGGGAAGCTAGTATCTCCAAAGTGGAAGAATTTCAAGGGGCTGCAGCTGCTTTGCTGGGATAAAATTCGACTCAACAATGTGATCTGGAGAGCATGGTACATCCAATGTGAGTATGGGCCAGACCCCACTCTGTCTGCTGATGCCAGGCTGTGCCAGTGTGATGGGTCTGGCACCAGAACAGCCATGTACAGGTGCAGAGATAGGGATGGGGCATAGATACAGCCAGCTATATTCTCCCCTGTGCAGATGTGGAGCGGAGGAAAAACCCTGTGTGCAGCTTCATCACCCCTCTGGAGGGCATGGAGGCTGATGAGCACCGAAAACCAGAGGTAGGCCAGGGTCTCTTGCAGCTCTCTGGGGCAGCAGCAGGTCTGTGTGGCACAGTGGGAATCTGGGGACATGTTGCATTTAATGGATTTGCTGGAAAAGGTGTTTCTGATATGGCACAAGGAAAGCAGCTCTTTCCTCGTGAGGTGCTGGGGCCAAGGAGCTCAGCCATGACCCCCTGTCCTGCCTCTCAGGCTGTCGTGCTGGAGGGCAACTACTGGAAACGCCGCATTGAGGTGGTGATGAGGGAGTACCACAAATGGAGGATCTACTACAAGAAACGGGTGAGTGCCTCTGCCCATGCTGCTCCCTGTCCTGTGGCAGTGCCAGCCGTGGGATGGAACAGTGTGCCCTGAAACCTGGAGCCATGGCTGACAGGGTGGGACATGTCAGGCTTTTGCCAGTGTGGCAGGGGGATGCTAGCTGGCTCCCTGAGCTCTCCCTGCCTGGGGGGGTGACATAGGCTGTCTTCTCCTTCCAGCTCCGAAAGTCCACACGGGACGGAGAGATCTCCAGTCCAAAGAGGGTGAGTCTGCTGAGAAACAGGGGGGAAGAGGGAGAAAGGGGAGCACGATTTGGACCCCTGCACTGGGCAGCAGGGCAAAGAAAAGCCCCAGGGCATGATAAGCCCATTGGAATGGGATGCTAAGCATCTGGGAACAGCAATGTGCCAGGCGTTAAAATGGGAGCTGCTGGGGGGAGCAGCCAGGCAGCCAGACATGGACCCTACCCACGAAGGGCGTCCACTCGGCTCCTTTGCTCTACCTCATGCAGGATGAGGATGCCTGGAGGCCAACAGAGAAATGGTGCAACCAGCTCTTCTGCAACGTAGTGCCCATGCTGCTTGGGGATGAGGAGGAGGAGCGCGGGAGCAGGCAGCATTTTGATTTGGACACCTTCCTCTCAGACATATCTGACACCCTCTTCACCATGACACAGATGCCCACCACCCACCAGGCACTCCCTGAGGATGGTAGGTGCTGCAGACTATACTTCAGCAGGATGTGGAGGAGGAATCCAGATGCTGTATCTTGGCTTAGCCCCTGAGAGCTACTAGCCATGTCCTTTTGGGCAGGCAGGGTCCCCTGGCATCTGCCCTGATTGGGCAGGGGGATATTCCTGTCCTGCCCAGGGACATCCCAGGGAAGGGATGCTTAAGGAGTGTTTAGGCAGGGTGGGATCATCCCCTTCTCCTGTGGTTCCCTATGCACCAGCGTGCACTGTCCCAGGGCTGAGCTCCCCCGGGACCACCGGCACCATCGAGGACTTTGCCATAGCCCCCAGGGCAGGTCCTGCTTCCATGGCCACTCTTCACTGTCCCTACCTGGCCTTGTCCCTTGGGCATCTGCAGCTCCAATTTGTGCCAAGGATCAGGATTTCACTGGGGTTCCTGGGAACCAGATGAGGCCCTAGAGGTGCTGATGGACAGTGGTGGAATGGTTTGGCCCTGGATCTCTACAGGGTAGGCACTTGTCTCCCTGCCCAGAGCAGGGTGCAGTGGTGCAGGGTGTCTCTGGGGTGACACAGAGGTGTGGCAGCCAGGTAGGTGTCAGGGCAGTGGTGGGAGCAGCCCTCAAGGTGTGTCTTGGGGATGCAGTGGCTGGGCCTTGATATTCCAGCTCTGCCCTCTTCCAGCATATGTTGGGAATGCTGACATGATACAGCCGGATTTGGCACCCCTGCAGCCCAGCCTGGATGACATGGACATATCAGGTAAGATGCAGCCTGGATATGGTACCACATCCCACCCAGCCCTGCACCCTGTGACTGCCTAAAATGGAGGGTCACAGGTTTGGCCTGGCAGCAGTGGGAGCTGCTGAGACAGGCAGAAAGCACTGGACATCCGATGGCATGGGAAAAGCAGCATGGATGGGCAGGGGCTGAGGGCAGAGCCTTGTTGTGCTTGTTTGCCTCAGGAAAGAGCCACAGAAGGTCAGGAAGGGCTTGGCCAGGAGCTGTGGGAGGGGATTTCTACAAAAAGAGGGTATTTCCAGGAGTGCCAAAGTCCCTCATTTTGGCTGCAGATACAGGAAGGACAGTTGTCCCCCAGAGGAAGAGGAAACCTCTAGAGAGTAGGTTTTGTTGAGTCCCCTCCTCACCCACTGCCCATGCAGCCTGGGTGGTTGGCTTGGAGCTGGGACCCTGCACTGGGCTGTGCTACATCCCCTGGGGACACTGTCCCTGCCAGGCTACCCAAAGACAAATCTGGTGCTGGTGTCCAGCTTGGGCAGGGGCTGCTGAAGTAACATCAGCAAGTGGGCAGTGGCAAAATCCCCCATGCTGCCATGTGGGCTCTGAGCTGTGAATGTCCATGCAGTCAGCTGGGACATGTCCTGGTCCCAGCACTGTCCCCAAATGCCAGGGCAAGGCACTGTTGGGGACCAGCTTTGCCCTCAAACATGCCAGAGCTGATGGCCTGTACACACTGTGCCAGGTGGGAGCCAGTGGAGGTTAGTGGCTACACAGCTATAGCTAGTGGCCTTGGGCAGCACCAGCATCTCCAGACCCCTCTGTGAGCACCCTGGAGCTCCATGGCCCATCTCCACTTCCACTTCCTCCAGGAAAAGAGGGTACTTGCGCCATGGCTGTGGGGTGTTGCAAGACCAGATGCTGGCAAGAAGCAGGCTGCGCACTCTATATGCCAGGGCAAGTGGTGGCATGAGTGCCCTTGGGATTGATGCTCTTGGGATGGATGAGGTGGGAAGACTCTTGCCAGCATCCTCTTGACTCATTCCAACCAGAGATCACATCAGAATGAGGCATGCTGGCAAGAGGGTCTGTTGCTATGGCTGGTGCTTCACCTTCCATCCCCTGATGCCCCAAGTGGGCATCACTTGCTGGAAGGTGTGACAGCTCCAAGTGGGTCAAATTGACACTTGATAAGTGTCCCTTATCCTGAGCGGTCCTGTATGGTGTCACAGCAGCAGCTCCACCACCTCTCTGAGGGCCCAGCATGGCCTCAAGCTCAGCAGGAGATGGCAGGAGCACAGTGGTTCCTTTCTGAACCAATATGTCACTCAGGTTGGCTTTTTTTTCCCAGGAAAAGGCCTGTGTTTTGCTTCAGGGTGCTTCTTGGCAATGGGATGGGTCTTACGGCAGACCACAACATCACAAGGAAACGCCCCTTCCTGCTCTGACCATGTCCAGCACCTCAGCCCAGGGACACTGCTGGGGCTGGGGAGGGTCCGAAGTCTGGCTGTGGCTCCTGGTCTGCCAGGCTAGTTTGTCCTGGGACAGAGCAGCATCCCATGGGGTGCTTGGAGACCTATTGGTGGGAGTTTTGTCCTGGATGGAGCAGCTCCCTGGGTGATAAGGTGTTCCATATGAACACTGTGTGTGCCAGGTACCCCTGGGGCTGTGGGGAGAGTAGCGAGAGGAGATTGGGGTGCTGGGTGCCAGCCAACCCAATTATGTCCCAAAAGGTCACTTTTTCAGCAGGGCAGGTAACTTGGGACCAAGGATCACCCAGAAGCTTCATGCAGAGCTACACAGGGCAGACGTGTGGGGTGGGCACCACGGGATCACAGGGCTGTCATTGCGTGGGGTGGTGTGGCAGAGCTCAGTGCCTGTCAGTCAGTGTCTGCAAACCAATCCCCAAATGAGGAAGCATCTCGTGTCTGCGGCGGGTGCTGGAGCGTGGTGTGAGGCAGATGGAGAAGTCCTGACGGCAGAGGCGAGGGAGCAGTCTGGCCCTGTGCCCTGCTGGCACCGTGCTGCAGGTAGGATTGGTGCTGGGCACTGGGGCTGGACTGTCCATCCCATGGGGTGGCAATGCCCTGCTGCATTGCAGGGCTCTCCCCAAAGCCTGGGACAAGTGCTGGAGGGCCTTTGGGTTGGGAAGGCCCAATCACATTGGAGAGCATCCCCAGGTTTGAGCAAGATACCAAAGGTGTGGTTTGCTGACCACGCAGGCTCTTCTCCCCTGAGCAGGCTGTGCCCTGGCCATGCTGCATTGCCCGGAGCAAAACAGGGTGATACAATAGTGAGGAGGAGCATGGGCAAGAGCTATGGGATGAGGAAGGGGCAGGAGAAAGGGAGGACAAGGCTCCCAGGGACTGCCTGCCACCTTCCATCCCTGTAGCACAGTGAGAGGCACAAGAGGATCTGACAAGCTGGGGGCCACAAGTTCCTATAAATACCTGCAGAGCTTCAGTGCTGGTGGCAGGGACATCCTGGAGTGGGCATGCCAATGCAGGTGTGGGCAATGTGGGGATGGACTGCATCCAGGAAGGCCAAGCTCCTGCTTGGCAGCACTGCAGCACACACAAAGTGCTGGCCTGTGGAGGGGCAGGGATGGCCCTGACATCTGTCAGGGATTCACCATGGCTGTGGCAGGGGTAAGGGGCAGTCTGAGAGCTGACTGGGACATCTCAGCAGTGTCTCTCTTCTGTCTCACATCACTGTTCTCCTCAGATGGCAGTGTATGGCATGCTGGAATCATCACCATGCCCAGTCCCGTGACATCCTACAGTGCTGGCATGTTTGCTCCTCTAGTGTAGATTCAGCAGGGTCTCAGGCCTTTGTGGGTCCCAGCCAGGGCACCCCACGTGCTGGAGCCTGTACCACAGATGGTGCCCTGAGCATGGGCCTGGACATCAGGCAGGCACTAGCAGCAGGGCCTGGAGCTGGCACTGCCAGTGCCAGCCAAGCGCTGGAGAGCATAGCTGGGTTCTTCCCAGAAGGGATGCAAGTGCGTGTCCCCAGTGGCTGCTCAGCCACCTGTGCCACCTGTGCCAGGGGCTTCTAGGCAGCAAACCCAGTGAACCCTCCTGCTCCATCCTACAGGGAAGCATCCAGCAGTGCCATCCATGTCCCACAGTCATCCTCTCCATGAAAAACCCTCCCCGTGGTGATGCCAGAACCAGCATTGACACAGGCACTGAGCCAAGGCATTCGTGGGGCTGATGTGCCTAGGGAGACAGCTGCCAAAAGTAGCCAGCCCTTTGTGCTGTGGTGTCTTGGCCTGCGGAAGGACCAGGGTTGTGGGAAGGAGAGAGGAAGGGAGGGGGAGTCATGGCAGGGTCACGCGGCTTGGCTTCAGGAAGGCCATGGGATGTGGTTAGCCACAGGCTGCACGCACAGCAGCGCTGGAGTGGGCAGCACAGAACTTGTCACCACTCCAGGGGACCATCCCCATGGCTTGGGAATGCCATGACCTGATTGTCCATCCCCTCTGCTGTGGCTGCCCCCCAGCCACGGTGTCACAATCTCTGCCACAGCCTGGGGCTGATACAGCAATACACACCCCTGGGAACAGCTCTGGGGCTGGAGCACATGGAGCTCAGCTAGGTGTCAGGAATGGAGTCCCCACATTTGGGTGGCATTCCAGGTGGGTTTTCCTGCCCCTATGCATGTGACAATGCTGGCCCTAGATAAAAATGTGCTGGATCTGCCCTGGCCCCAAAAAGTGCAGAGTGCCAGTAACAGTGCATGGTTCCACCCCTCATGTGCCAGCGTGTCGTCCTCTCCGGGCAGGTCCGCTTATGCCAGTCCCTGTGTCTCCACTTGGCTCTGCAGAAATCTTCACCAGCCACCGGCCACCCCCATCTCAGGCACAACCGGGCTACCAGGATCCATCCTGCTTCTCGCCCATGGCTGAGCCCCTGTTCAGCAGTGGGGGGTCCTTGATGGGTGCTCGGGGTCTGCCTCTGAGCCCCGAGGCCCCACTCCTACCTGGCCCCCTCCTCCAGGTGAGTGGGATCCCCAGCCTGCAGCCTGTGGCTTACTGGTGGTGTACCAGTCACCTGCCCTGACCCTGCCATGTTTTCTGCAGCCCAGTGGTGCCTCCCAGCTTAGCCTCCACAGCACCTTCCCGGGCTCTGAGCTGCCCCTGGCCCCTCTGCCCCCCGATCCCCCTGACGTGGCACCCAGCAGCCTCAGCCCCCAGCTCCGACACAAGCCCACACTGCAGTACGACTTCCCTGGCAAGTGCCTCAGCCTGGAGCCACCAGCACCCCACTATGTTCCCCCCATCCCATCCCCCCAGGCACCATTGGTGAGTCTGGAACCCCCCTTCTCCCCTGCCTCGGCCCCCCGCTTTAAGTTCCCCTACAGCAGTTCACCTGACCCCTCCCTTGTCACCCACCCTGCCTCCCCTCTCTCGAGCCCTTGCTTCGCCCCCTACGTCCCAGGGCTGGCCTGTGCCACAGGCATGGGGCCCCAGGGGTACCCCAGCCCTGCTGCCTCCCAGCTCCTGCCCCCCACCCTGCTGGGCAACCCCAGGTTTGCCCCCCCCAAGGGCTTGCCCCAGGGTGGGGGTGGACGACCCAAGGCGAAGCCCAGTGGCACCAAGGCAAGGAGGCTGCAAGGACATCCCCTGTCCCACCTGTCCGAGCCCAACCCCTGCCCAAGCCAGCTCCTGACCACAGGTAACAGGGTTGGGGGGCTGTGGGGGGACACAAGGGTGAGGTGGGGATCAGAGTGGGGACCCCATTTCTCCCTGGGGTTGGGATACAGGGAATATTGGGTGGGGCACATGGTGGTTCCCATAGTGGGGTAGTTCCAAACCCAGGGGTGAAGCCATGCCTCAGGGATCGCCCTGGCTTCAGTGGCCTCAGAGGGAGATGCAGCCCAGCCCCAGGACTTGGCTACGGGCACTGCTGGGAAGTTCCTGTGTCCCCAGTCTGGTCTCTATGGCCCTGTTGGTACAAAGAGCTGGGGCTCCCTGCCTGCTGAGAACATCCCTTTTGTGAAGAGAACAGGCTCCTCCTCCCGAGGTGCATCCCTGTTCTCTGGGGCAATCCAGGAGGGAAGGGACTGCAGGAATTTTGGTGCAGGGTGGGGCTGGCTGTCTCCTCGGGCAGGGAACGTCACCCCAGCCCCAACAGCCCCATGCAGCCGTGCCCATCTGCTCCCTGCCCCCTCAGCCAAGCAGGACCTGGTGCTGGATACCCCTCACCCGATGGGTGTAGGACTCATGCCCACAGCCCCTGTCTCCCCGGTAAGCACTCAACAACCTGCTGGGTTGGGAATTGCCTTCTCCTTGCTACTGGGGAGGGGCAGAGATGGGCTCTGGGGGTCACACTTTGCTATGGGCTGGACAGAAATGGAGGGAAAGAGGGGCCACGTATCTGGGGATGGCAGGAGTTGCGTGAGTTTCTTCTGTAAAAAAAAACAGGGCAGAAGTGAGAGACATCCTGCTTGTAGAGCCCCTTTCCTGGGGCACTGGGGCTGCCCCTGCAGATGGTGGCATGGGGCTGTACATCCCCCTTCCCTATCCCCTTGTGGGGGTTTGGCTGCCAGTGCGTGGGCAATGGCAAACCTGGTGTGTGTGGGCTGCTGATCCCCCAGCTCCCTTCCCTCTGCCTTCTCCCAGCAGCAGAGCACTGCCCCCAAAGTTCCCGCCACCTTCCTCTCCAGAATGGCCCAGACGAGCCCAGGACTGGCTTCTGGCTCCAGCTCTTCCCAAGTGTTGCTGCACACAGTGGGCATGCAGCCGGGCCCCCTGCAAGTCCCCAAGGCAGAACAACTGTCCCCCACGTCGGCTTGTGGTGAGTCTGGAGCACCCCAAGGAGCTCCGAAGGGCACTGGGGTTCCTGCAGAGAGCTTGGATCAAACACTGTGGGAATTTTCATTTTGGCTTCAATCCTGGCTATTTCCGTTTATCCCGATGAGCATGGAGGGTTCCTTCTGTGCCTCTTCACCTGCCTCTTTCTCCACCAGCAAAAGCAGAAACAGGGAAAGACAAAAATGGAGCAAAATGTCGGACTGTGGTTTTGAAACCCCAGAGCTTGGTTTTGGAGCAGGAAGCATCTGCTTTCACCCGCAGTAACCAGCGTGGCTGCTGGAAACCAGCCTCTGGTGTTGTTCCCAGTTCAGTTTGGTGCTGCACACCACAACCTTGCTACCCTTGCAACTCTTTCCATGCAATTTCCACCCCAAAAAATGCTGGGAATTTAAAATGTCAAATCCCAGATGTTCTCATTTCTGAGCAGCTGTAAAATGAGTGGGACTTAGGATAATGTGTGCTTGGAGGCTGAAGTGGAGCATCCCCATCAGCTGAGTGGGGTGGCTTGTCCTGGGGTGGGGGCAGTACTGTGGGATGCCCCTCTCTGCCCGTCCCAAAGTGCTGAGACATCACCTTGTCTGCTATCCCTCTCTTCATAGCAGCACCTTCCTTTTTTCAGGCAGTGACTGGCCCAAGCCCAGCCAGGCTTCACCAGGACCCACTGCAAGGCTGGGCACTAGCATCTCCCTGCACCAGACCGTGTTCCATCCAGGAAGGCCTGAGTCCAGCAAGGTATCGCAGGAGCTGCCAACTTGATATGCACCCCCCTTTCCTCCTCCCCCCAAAACACCATTCACCCTCACTTCAAGCTTTGGGCCAGTCCCCAGTAGAGACATGGCTGTCCCGATTGCTGGGAGGTGCCTAATGGCGCTGACCTGCAGCTGGAGAGCCGCCGCATCACACACATCTCCGCTGAGCAGAAGAGACGCTTCAACATCAAGCTTGGCTTCACCACGCTGCACAGCTTGGTGAGCACACTGAGTGCTCAGCCCAGCATCAAGGTGAGCACCCAGGGCCAGCCCTGGGCATGCAGGGACATAGAACGTCACCCAGACATGCTGCATCCCTGCTGTGACCCACAGCACAGAGTTCCTCTCCTGCACCCCAGCCTGTGGTGCAGGAGGCTGGAGCACAAAGCAGGCACACAGTGTGGCTGTGTGAGGGTGGTCTGGGCCCCCTTCCCCTCTCACCCATGGCCCTCAGGTCAGCAAGGCCACCACCCTGCAGAAGACAGCCGAGTACATCTGCAAGCTGCAGCAGGAGCGGGCAGCTCTGCAGGATGAGGCACTGCGTCTGCGGGAGCAGATCGAGGAGCTCAATGGCTCCATCAAGTAAGGGGGCTGTGGCTGGGGGAGATGGGGGAGAGCACTGCCTGCTTTGGGGTAGCCAGGCAGGGCAAGCAGCAGTGCCAAGACAGCAGGAGGACATGGCAGGTCTCCCTGGAGCACCTCCCAGCTGACCGTCCCTCCTCAAACCCTTTCTGTGGGAAGGCTGATGTTCAAGAGGCAGGACAGAGTAGGG
This sequence comes from Rhabdornis inornatus, assembly GCA_013397075.1. Classification (NCBI taxonomy): domain Eukaryota; kingdom Metazoa; phylum Chordata; class Aves; order Passeriformes; family Rhabdornithidae; genus Rhabdornis; species Rhabdornis inornatus. Next base: position 663,174 of record VWZS01007510.1, read on the forward strand.
CCAGGTCCCACACCTGCCCTACGAGTGGGACACTGGCTGGCAACTCCTGCTGAGCTTCCATGGCTCCCAGCCTCCTGCACATGCCCCCACAACACTGGCTGTGCCCCACAGTCTGTGCCAGGAGCAGCTGCCGGCCACAGGGGTGCCCATCACGCGCCAGCGCTTCGACCACATGCGCAGAATGTTTGACGAGTACGTTTGCTCCTCCACACTGCAGAACTGGAAATTCTGGATCGTATCCTTTGGGGTCAGTGCCTGCTGCTCCCTCTCACCCTCCACCAGACACCAGGTGCTCTGATTCATCTGCTGCTACTGGGTCTTTGGGGTCCCTCAGGTTCAGGAGGCTTTGAGGACCACAGGGAGGTGTTTCCCAGCCAAAGTCACATGGTGGAAATATGCTGATGTTTTATGGTTAGGAGGGATATTCTGATCCAAGGGATGAAAAACAGTTGGATAAATGGTCCTCAGAGAGAATGGAAGTGGAGCTAAATTTATAGAGGAAGTTGCTCCTGATAACATGGGAACTGGCTCTGAGAGGCAGCAGCCATGGATTAGGAAAGGTCCAGACACAAAGCTGGGGACCTGATGCCTTGGTCATGGTGGTTGCATGGCATACCCTGAAAACATAGGGATGGAGAGGACCAAGGGCCAAGAAACCTGTGGGCAAAGGGCTGGATCTGCTCTTCTGTGAGCAATGGATTAGGCATACTGGGACTCACTGGCAGAATCTGTGAGGTCTTTGAAATCCCAAGTGGCAGAGTGATAAAAGGCACTGTTGTCCGTGGTGCCATCCAGCACAGGATATCTGGACAAGGCAGAGGTGACTTCTGATGCAGACCTGGGGAGCTCCTTCCTCAGGACATGGGGTATCATAAAGCCAACATGGGCTCCAGAACATGCTTGTGGTGGAAGTATCTCTGTGGATTACTGTCTGCACAAAATCACCAGGCTGGTCCCTGCAGGCTGGAAGCAACAGGGGAGTTTATGGGACACACTGATGTCCTGCGTTGCCCCTGAGCACTTTGCTAGCTGGTTTCCTGAGGTGCTCTGGAGGACATGTCTTGTGTCTCAGCAACATTTTCTGGCAGCCCTAGCCATGCAGGGTTTTGCATCTCTTCCACTGCCTACCCAGGTGACACTCATGCCATCACCCCAGCAGCTTGTGCTAGTGCTAGGTGTGGTGCTGTGCTGGGAAGGCATTCAGCAGGTTTGTTTCATGGCCTGTTGTGCTGCCCCAGCAGTTCTGCTCCATGTCCAGACAAGGAAGTCTGTCCTGCTGTCATAGGAGGGTGATGCCCACACCTGGGAGGAGCGAGACCATTGTCGTAGGAAAGCTGGTCCTTAACTCCTCTGATCCCACCAGTTCAGTATCATCATCCGGCCACTCTTTGAGTCTTTCAATGACATGGTGTCCACAGCCAGCATGGAGAGTCTCACCCAAACATCCCTCACCTGGCTGGACCAGCACTGTTCCCTCCCAGCGCTTCGGCCAAGTAGGTGGCCCTGTGCCTGGCTGTGGCACCCTGAGCAAGTTGTGTTGGCATGGACTGAGGGAAACGCAGAGGGGAAAAGGACAGGAGTGTCCCGGGGGATGGCATGGCTGATCTGTGGGATGTCATGGAGCTCGTGCTCAGTGATTTGCCGTGCTCCTGTCATACTCACGCCCCAGCTGAGCCGGAAGTGCCCTAACTCCGTGTCCTGGCAGGGCAGGTTTGGCCCTCCCCAAAGCCCCTCAGGGTGGGTTTCCCTTCACCGCGTGAGCTGAGGCTGCGGGAACGACCAGTGCTACCGTTCCGGGGGCTGGAGCGGGGCCGGGCAGCGCCGTTTTCCCCAGGATGGGTACGCCTTCCAGCCCCCTTGTCCCCTGTCCCCGCAGCCGTCCTGAGCTCCCTGCGGCAGCTGAGCGTCTCCACCTCCATCCTCAGCGACCCGGCCCGTGTCCCCGAGCAGGCGGCGCGGGCAGTGGCGACGCTGGGACGCCCCGGCGCCTCCTCCTCCACCTGACTGCTCCGGGGGCTCCGGGGTGTCCCACGGGCACCGGCGTGGCGAGCCGGGACTGCACGAGGGCTGTCCCGCCCTGGCCTCCTGCAATAAAGGACTTACTGTGCCACGGACCCCGCGTGGTTCTTCGGCCCCGAGGCCGCTTTGGGCACGGCCGGGAAGGGCGGAGGGGGACCGGGATTTGATGGGAGGTGAGACCGGAAGGGGTGAAAGCCGGGACTGGGAGGGGGGCCAGGGGCTGAGGAGGATGAGAGAAACCGAGGTTGGGGGCAAGTGAAAGAGAAGAGGCTATGGGGGTGGGCGGTCCGGAGCTGCGGGGTGAAAGGCAGTGCGGGCAGGGGTAGTGCNGACCGGGATGGGGGGGACGTAGAAGCTGGGGGTGGCATGAGGGGAGTCCGGGGTGCGTGGAAGGAACGGGCTGCGGTGGTCAGGTGCTGTAGGGTTGACGGGGCTTTGTGGGAGGCAGGGGCTGAGAAACAGGGGCTAGGAGGGGGTCTGGGGTGTCCGGGGCTGAAGGGGAAACGGCCGGGGCGCGGGGTGCAGTACCAGCGCCAGGGGCCGCCCTGCGCGGATCACTGAGGCCGCGTATGCGCACACGGAAATTCCCCCTCCGGGTACCGGTCGCTGACGCGGCGGCGGCAATATGGAGGCAGCGGCGGCGCTGGATGGGTCGGGGCTGCCGGGGGCCCTCATCCTCCTCATCCTCGTCCTGCTGCTGGCGGTCGCGCTGCACCGCTCCGCTCCGTGGGAGACCCCCACCGCCCCGCAGGACGGTGAGTACCGGACAATGGGGCACCGGGCAACGCGGAGCGTAGCTGAACCGGACCCACCGACCCCTCCGCTCCCGCAGGACCTAGGGCGAACGGGGACGCCAGGCCGGAGAAGCCGCGAAAAGCGAAGCCGGCGGCGAGGGCTCACAGGGAGAAGCCGCAGGAGCAGCACAGCTTCGCACACCGGCTGCTGGTCGCTGCCCTCAAGGTACCGAGTGTGCCCGGGGCCGGTGCCTCTCTGTTGCTGATGCCAGTGTGCTCCTCGCTATTGGTGTCCCCTCGATGCTGGTGTCCCGCCGGCGCTCAGGCCGGTGTCTCCCCGGTGCCGCTGTCTCATCCGCTGCCGCTGTCCTGCCGGGGTCGGTGCAGGGGTCCCTGTCAATGCTGGCGTCCCGCCTGTGCCGGTGTCTCACTGCGCCTCCCCTCCCTCTCCCTCCCCCCTGCGTCCTCCGTGACAACTTTCTGTCTGCAGGGCCACAGCAGCCCGGTCACCTGCCTGGACTTCAGCAGCAATGGCAAGTACCTGGCGTCATGCTCTGAGGACCGCACGGTGCGGCTGTGGAGCACCCGGGACCTGGCGGGGCGGGAGCACCGCTGCCTGCGTGCCAACGTGGGGCTGGACCACGCCGAGTTCGTCCGCCTCAGCCCTGATTCACGGTACGGCTGGACCTTGTACTGGCACCGGGATGTCCTGCAGAGCCGCCAGTCTCATGGCCGAGCTGTGGTGGGATCAGTGGTGTTGCTCTGGGATGGGTGGAGGCAGCATCTCTCACTGGGTCATCACAGTATCACTGATTAGTGGCTTTTCCTGAGAGCAGCTGGCACTTAATCACAGAATCATGATAGTTCGAGTTGGAGGGGACCTCTGGAGATCATCTAGTTCGCTCCTGGTGTGTTAATGTGTTTTTCAGGGCAAATACCCCAGTGCCCAGCTTGCTGTACCCATGGAAGGTGCCTGTTGAGGTCACTGCCAGCTGACTCTGCAGCTGGAATGTGCTGCTGAGTCTCTCTGGTGGTCAGGGAAGCTCTTGCTGGGTGGGAAATTTAGTAGAAAAGTGTGTTTTGGCTTTTTAAAGTAGTCTCTTTTAGAAGGAGAGGAAGGGATTTCATTTCTTGGTGTGGATAATAAATTCCCTTCTTTTCCGTTCAGTGTTGCAGTTGAGCCAACACAGGGAGAGAACTTGGTGCCCTTGTAAATATTTTTATTTGCCAGCATATCCCTCTTCCCAGGTGCCCCTGAGTGACCTGGGCTGAGCTGGGGCTCAGAGCCTGTCCCTCTACAGGGCTTTCATTGTCTGGCTGGCCAATGCTGAGACTATTCGTGTCTACAAGATGACCAAGAAGGATGATGGCAGCTTCACCTTCAGTGCGACTTCTGGGGACTTCCCAAAGAAGCACAAGGCTCCTGTCATTAACATAGGGATTGCAGAGACAGGTATGGAAATGAGCTGCTCACCTCTCCAGATCAGCTTTGAATTCCTTGTGAAGCTACTGGATTCAAGGTGTTGGAGTTTTTGGCATTCTTGGGGTGTGTACAGCACCAGTACTGGACTCTGTAGTCTCTTAGGTTTTTTTACATAATTTGCTACCAACTGAACCAAAAGGTGTTGTTTTCACACCAATTATGTCCCTGTAACCAGCTCCCCGATATGCACAGTCTTTTAATTTACGTTTTCAGGGATGCTGTTGCAAAGAGGTCTGGTCTCAGTATTGAGAGGATCGCTGTTCTCTGGGCTGCCAGTCTCTCTTTAACCAGTCATAAATCTCTCTAGTGAGTTTATGTGGTCTGTCTTGAACTTCTGGGATCATCTAGAACAGAGGTGGGGGTGGGTGGGTGGAAATTACATTTTAGTGGTAAGGGCTTGATGGATTAATGCATCGGGTATGTGCCAGTGGCAGTTGGAAGCAGGTGGATGTGAGTTCACCTCTGTAATAGGTGAGCAGGGAAAATGTTAACAGACTGGAGCTGTGAAAGTGAAAATTTAAACCTGCAACAAGTAGCTGGAAGGTAAACACACAACTCCCTGCCTGGGCTGAGGTGGCAAAGGGGAAGTGGGAACAAGCAGGAGTCCAGCATAGGCACAACCGGCAATCATGGTGGTGTGACTGGGATTCAGTTGCCTGCCTGCAATCCACAGCTTGAAAGGTGCTTATCCTTGAGCTGATTTTGGGCATGCAGCTCAGGAGGAGTGTGCTTTTTTCCTGTTTGTGGCACAACCCAGTGGGGCTCCCAGGTCTGCTCGTGGGGCTCAGGGTCTTGAGTACAGGGCACACATGGACTCAGTGCCTGCTACCTGCTCAGAAGCCAGAGGAGTACTGAGGCATAACCAGGAGCTGAGTTTTCTGATACTACTCTTTACTCTATCCTAGGAGACTTACACTCCTTGGATTTTGGTGCTGCTGCTGGTTTTCTCCAGCTGCAGGGAGAGGTTGTCCTGGGGGTTCGTTGAGTCTGTGGCAGCGTTAGGTCTGGGGGCTCCCCTGATCTTTGCCATTTTTTCCCCAGGGAAGTTTATCATGACAGCTTCCAGTGACACCAGCATCCTGATCTGGAGCCCAAAGGGAGAAGTCCTGGCCAGCATTAACACCAACCAGGTGAACAATGCCTATGCCACAGTGTCACCCTGTGGGAGGTGAGTGACAGGCAGTATTCCAGACTGCTCCTTTGCCCAGAAAAGCATCAGTTCAGACCATCGGCAGTTAGTTGTTACTGTAATGCAGTTTTCTGAGGCTTCCACAGTATAAAAAGATATTTTTGCCCCCTAGGAGATGGAGATGATGTAGGCTCAGGCACTTGTGTGTTGCCATTCTACCTCAGCGCTGCTGTTCTGGTAACCTGAGAACAGCTTTGTCCTCAGGTAGCAGAGGTGGGACAGAGCAAATGGCCTATGGAAAGAAAACAGCATTTTGAACTTGTCTGTGACCTCTTAAAGGTTAATTATAAAAGTAAGGATTTTATTTCTGGGAGATCTGTTTATTGGGAAAATCACTTGCTGCTGTAGGTTGATTTGCCTTGCTCCTGGTGTGAGGAGTTTTGAGGTCAAAAGCATTTAACTCTTACTTTGATGGAGAGTTTCTCATTCCTGAGTTGTTCTGGTGCCCTTTCTTAGTGTTCAGGGAAGGGCACGTTTCAGGGAAAAGTGGAAATTCAGCTGACCAGACTTCAGTGCAGGAGTCAGGACAGGTTTGCAGAGCTGTGGCCCTGCCTTGTTCAGGTCCTCTGTAAGAGGCAACCTGTGTCTCTGTTTGTTCCTTCATGCAGGTTTGTGGCATCCTGTGGCTTTACCCCTGATGTGAAGGTGTGGGAGGTGTGTTTTAGCAAGAAGGGAGACTTCAGGGAGGTGACCAGGGCTTTTGAGTTGAAAGGCCACACTGCTGGTGTACAATCCTTTTCCTTCTCCAATGACTCAAGGAGGTATGTGTGTGTTAGCTGCTCTGAGTTACCCTCAGGACATGTAAGCTCATCTCTTCCAGAGTTAACCAGCTGCACCACTGAGCTGTGGGAGGTAAAACACTGCCCTAGGGAGCCAAATCTGACTCCTGTATATTCCCTGCTCATAGGAATCTCACGTGGTTTAATAAGACCAAGTGCTGATGTGGCACCTGGAACAGGGCAACCCTCGGGATCAATCCTTGCTGGGGATGAACAGATTGAGAGCAGCCAGGGGGTACTGGTGGGTGAGAGCTGGACATGACCAGCCCAGAAACTCCCCTGGATTGATCCCACAGTGTGGATAACAAGGGAGAGGGGAATTCTGCCCCTCTGCCCCACTCAGGTGAGACCCCACCTGCGGAGCTGCCTCCAGCTCTGGGGTCCCAGCACGGGAAGGACATGGAACTGCTGGAGTGAGTCTAGAGGACGCACCAAGATGATCAGAGGGATGGAGCAGCTCTGTTATGAGGAAAGGCTGAGAGAATTGGGATTGCTCAGCCTGGAAAAGAGAAGGCTTCAGGTTACGTAATTGTGGCTTTCCAGGACCTGAAGGGAACTGACAGGTAAGATGGAGAGAGACTATTTACAAGGGCCTGGNGGAACAGATTGAGAGCAGCCAGGGGGTACTGGTGGGTGAGAGCTGGACATGACCAGCCCAGAAACTCCCCTGGATTGATCCCACAGTGTGGATAACAAGGGAGAGGGGAATTCTGCCCCTCTGCCCCACTCAGGTGAGACCCCACCTGCGGAGCTGCCTCCAGCTCTGGGGTCCCAGCACGGGAAGGACATGGAACTGCTGGAGTGAGTCTAGAGGACGCACCAAGATGATCAGAGGGATGGAGCAGCTCTGTTATGAGGAAAGGCTGAGAGAATTGGGATTGCTCAGCCTGGAAAAGAGAAGGCTTCAGGTTACGTAATTGTGGCTTTCCAGGACCTGAAGGGAACTGACAGGTAAGATGGAGAGAGACTATTTACAAGGGCCTGGAGTCACAAGATAAGGGGGAATGGTTTCAGGTTGACAGAGAGTGGGTTAGATGACATATTAGGAAGGAAATCTTGATTGCGAGGGTGGCGAGGCCCTGGCACAGGTTGCCCAGAGAAGATGTGGCTGCCCCATTCCTGGAAGTGTTCAAGGCTGTATTGGAAGGGGCTTGGAGCAGCCTGGTCTAGTGGTAGGCTTTTTTACTTTGGAAAGAGAACACAGACTGTATGTGTGTACAGACTCACCCTTCCCAAGAGATATCTCTCCACAGAGGATTCTTGGTTCATGTGCAGGGCAGGGTAAGAGGTGCCGCCCTTTTTCCAAGCACTCACCATGCTCTCTCTTGGCTGCAGGATGGCGACCGTGTCAAAGGACGGTACATGGAAGTTCTGGGGCACAGATGTGGAGTACAAGAAGCAGCAGGACCCATACCTGCTTCTGACAGGGCAGTGTGCAGTGCCGGAGCCATGCCGCATTGCCCTGTCCCCTGACGGCCGCACGGTTGCCGTGGCGGGCAGCACAGACATTGTGGTGTGCAACACACGGCGCGGTGAGGAGGAGGAGTGTTTTCTTGGCGTGCACAGCCACCGTATCACTGACCTTGCCTTTGACACCACTGGCCGCTATGTCGTGTCCTGTGGGGACCGCGCTATCCGTGTTTTCCACAACACTGCTGGGCACCGCGCTGTGGTGGAGGAGATGGAGGCGATGTTGAAAAAAACTGGGAACAAAGCCACACGGGAGAGGCTGGAGCAGCAGATCTCCAGTGCTCTCAAAGCGTTGGCTGCTATCTATGGCAAGAAGCACTAAGCTACCTGTACAGCAGGAGGCAGCTGCGCTTTGCCTTTGGGGATATCTTTTTTTAATAACTGTGAACAGCAGGAATAAAAAAGAGTGCCCGGGTCCTTCCTTTCGTGCTCTGTGATGGGTGGGACAGGGCTGGGGATAGTGGGGTCTCCCATTATCACAGTCTTGTGTTGTTTTCCTCCCCGGGCATGGATCATCAATATCCCATGGAAGTGATTGCTAAGGCATTGCCTACGAGTTTCCTTAGAAACAGGAGTTGTATGGATTTGGGGTAGGTTTTTTGGTTGGTTGGTTATTTTTTCCAGGGAAGCTGCCAAAGCTCAATCTTTTGATGCTAAACGATTTGCTGCAGAGGACGGCGCAGTGCTGTACCGGGGCAGCGGACTTAGGGTGGACCAATGCCCCAGGCCCGCGGTCTCAAGGTGATCTCACGGTGGCGTGGAGCAGTACTTGCCCAAAGGGAGATAGCGGAGCACCGTCGCCTCGCCTGAGCGTCGTTTCTGTGCCCGCTGTGGGGCGTGTACGTCTGCGCAGGCGCAGCAGCCGGGGCGTGTCGGGCGTGGTGACGCAGGACGCGCAGCGCGAGGGCGGGCCGCGCAGGGCGCGTGCGCGGGGCCGGGTGCGGCGGCGGGTGCAGCGGGGCTGGTGCTGCGGGGCTGCGCGCGCCATGTCGGGGCGCTCAGTGCGGGCCGAGACCCGCAGCCGCGCCAAGGATGACATCAAGAAGGTGATGGCAGCCATCGAGCGCGTCCGCAGATGGTGAGGGCGGGCCCGCGGGGGGGAGGGCCCCGCCACCCGCGCGCAGCCAATCACCGCGCCGCGGGGTGCGACCCGGGAGTGCGCGCCCAACCAGCGCGTGTAGGCGGGGGGGCGGCGGCCAATGGGAGTGGGGCGGGGACGGAAGCGAGCGTGATGGGCGGTTGGTGCAGCCAATCACAGTACGGGGAGCGGGGAAAGTGCTGCGGGGTGCTGAACTGACGCTCCTCTGGGCCAACCGGAGCGTGGCGGGGTGGCGGGNAGAAGAAGTGGGTGACGGTGGGCGACACGTCCCTGCGGATTTTCAAGTGGGTGCCAGTGGCGGACAGTAAGGAGGTGGGTACCGCGCGTGGAGACGAGCCCGGAGTCACCGCCCACAGCCAGCCTAGCCCTCTTAACAACCCCTCTTAAGCTGAGCTCTGAGCCTCCCCCAGCCCTACCGACCACCGAAGCCCCCCGAGCTACCTCCGAGCCCCCCAGTTCTGCCGAGCGCCACAAAACCCCCCTGAGTCCTCCCCGAGCCAGCACCCGAGCCACCGCTGAGACCTCCCAGCCCTGCTGAGCACCCTTGAGATCCCACAGAGCCCTTCCTGCCCTGTCGAGATCCCCTGAGACCCCCAAGCCCCTGATCCCTCCTTAAGCTGACCCCCGAACCCACCCAAACCCCACTGAGTCCCTTCTGAAGTCCCATGAGCCTCTATCAAGGCTTCTTGGGCTTCCTCCCCCAGCTCCAAAGAACCCCTTCAGCCGACCTGATCCCCCCCCGAACTATGAAGCCCCTGCCGAGCCCCTTGAGCTCCCTTGAGCCCCATCCTGCTCCCCCTAAGACTCTCTGCCTGACTTCTCCAAGGACTGGCTTTACTCAGTGTCATTCCTAGATGGGTGTCAGCTCCTCCTCTCTTTCCTGATTCCCAGTCCCTTCATAGATGGAGTTTTGTCTCTGACTTTGGAATGTGCCCCCGAAGCCAAGGGAAGAGACCAGCTTGAGCATATCCCTTTGGGCTTCTGGAGACAGAAAGGGGAATTGCTCTTCTGGAGCAGCATGTGTTTCTCTGACGTTGTGTTTGTGCTTTTCTTTCTCTCCTCAAGAAAGAGAAATCCAAATCGAGTAGCAGCACAGCCCGAGAATCCAATGGCTTCCCAGCTGACACCTCTGCCAACTCCTCCCTCCTTCTGGAGTTCCAAGGTGGGTCTGGCTGAGCTTCCTTCAACGTGGGGAAAGACTCCAAGGCTGTACAGCAGCTGGAACATTGCTGGTTCTGTGTGCTGCCTGTATGGGGAAGAGCAGTGCTTGCCTGTGAGCATTGGCGTGGAGTGGAGAGCTATGGAGTTGAGCTGTGGAATTGGGCTGATCCATTTCTAGATTGTCCCTGTCCAAACTGTTCATTTTTGCTGCTAGAGAATCTTAATGGGCTGTTTCTGGTATCTTCTGTGGGAAACTTCACAGCTAACTGGAGAAATGGGGTTTCCTGCTCCCCCCATTGCAGTCTCTGCTGGGGATAGGCCAGTAGCCACCTGCAGCCAAGGGTGAAGGGGCAGAGGATGTCGCTTGCCTTGCTCTTGGTCTGGGCACTGTGGTACAGCCAGGAGAGGCTCTGGCAGTGCCGGACTCACTGCTGGAGTGTACACATCTGCCCAACCTCTGCTCTGCTAAGGAAAATCAGGAATATGCTGGTACTTCCAGGAGATGTGGTGGGGTTATGTTGCAGGTCAGCAGTTTGGGGAGGAGTGTGCCAAGGCCTGCCTCCTCACTGGGGGACAGGTACTGAGCATTAATCCACGTGTTGCTTCAGAGAGGAGGAACAGAACCCTGGTACACAGCAAGAGATTCCTGCACTCGGATGCCCAGGGCCCTCCCAAGATGAAGATGTGGGATTTGGCAGTGCTCATTCTCATTTCCAGGGCAGGAGCATTTTCTCTCCATTGGCCAGTTGTGCTTATGATTCCCATTGTGTTCTGGAGGACAGTCCTGTGCCTGACAGCCCTTGGGCTGATGGGGAACAGTGAATCCTCTGACTGAATCTCTGACTGTGCTCTGCCTTCTCAGCAAGACCCCAGCTTTCAGTGCTGCCCTGGGCTGCCTGTGCCCCTGGGTCAAGGTGCTCTTCTTTACCAGGTGCTGTTTCTGCAGATGAGAACAGCAACCAGAGCTCACTGTCTGATGTGTACCAGCTCAAGGTGGACAGCAGCCCCAACTCCAGCCCTAGTCCTCAGCAGAGCGAGTCCATGAGTCCTGCCCACACGTCTGACTTCCGCACAGACGACTCACAGCCTCCCACCCTGGGGCAGGAGACCCTGGAAGGTGGGTGCTGGACTGGGAAGGGAGGAGGCAGATGGCTGGGCTCAGGGAAGGCCCCTCCAGGGCAGTTGGTGGTCCGGTGGGTGGCCTTGGCACTGCTGCAAGCTGACAGGGCGTTGGGGACTTCTTTTGCTAGGTGTTCTGTCCTGGCTCAGCACTGAGCTGGGTGCTGGGCCTGCATTTTTGTTGACCCACCTGTTCTCCCCAGAGCCCTCCCTGCCTTCCTCGGAAGTGGCAGATGAGCCTCCCACTCTCACAAAGGAAGAGCCGGTCCCCCTTGAGACTCAGGTAAGGGAAGGGGGATTGAAACCACCTCTAAATGTGCATGGATCCAGATTGGCCCTTTGACCCTTGTTGCTGCTTCCTGTAGCAGAAGCATCTTGGTGGATGGAGTTGCTCTGCAGTCCCAGAGCGCCCCCCGGGAGCTCCCAGAACCTCTGGTTTACTGAGCTTTGGTCTTTGTCCCCTGTTTCAGATCAGGTGTTGAAGTGTGAGGGAGGGATATGGGGGTGTGGGAAAACAACGATTCTGGCAAGCTCCAGGGCTGGAGTGGGTTTCCATTCCTGGTGCCCTGGGGTCTGTGCATAGGTGACCACCCGGGGTGTCCCCATGGTGCGACACAACCTTGTCTAGCTGTGCATAGCTCGGTGTCACTGCCTGTGACCTTCTGGCTCTTGCAGGTAACTGAAGAGGAGGAGGACTCTGGTGCACCACCTCTGAAGAGATTTTGTGCTGACCAGAACTCTGTGTGCCACACGGCCTCGGAGAGCTAACGTGCCGGGCCCGGCACCTTCGTCAGCCCCTTGCAGAGCCACCTGGCCCCCCAGGACCAGCGCTTCCCTCCAGCCTGCCCCTTCCCCAGAGTCGGGGCTCCCACCACTCGCATCAAGTGCACCCTTCCCTGCCCTGCCCTGCCCTGCCCAACGGATTGGGGCTGCTGCCAGTACCTGCAAATTTGCCTCTATTTATTGGCTCCCTCTCTCCCTCCTCCCTGCCGTAGAGCTGGGGGTCTCCACTGGGTAGGCTGCATGTGTGGGGGGGGTTCTCCATGGGGCTCCCTGCTCTCCATGGTCCCCAGGACACTGGCAGATGCTGTTTGCCTGCTCGTGGCTCCCCTGCCTGCCCTTCCCCTGGGTGCTGGCAACAAGAGAGCCACCTTCCACCTGCTCCGGGTGATGTGTCCACTCGGCTGTGGGAGCAGGTGGTGGTGGGTGTGGGGAGCAGTGAGGGGAGGCCGGCAGGGACTCACTGGGACGCTGTGCAATAAGCTGCTAGTTTAAGCCATTCATACTGGGAGAGAGGGGAGCACTTTCCCCTCCCAGAGGGCAGGTACTGACCGGCCTCAGCTCTGCCGCGGGGCAGAACTCCAGCCGGGTGGAATTTGTGGTCCCTCGGAATCCGGCAGAACATGGGGAGCCGCTGCCCTGTGCTGGGGGCCCTTGCCCCGGCCTAGGTACCCGCTATCCCCGGGATGGGGAAGGAAGCGGCAGGGTGCTGGAGCCCCCGGGAAGCGCTCCCGCCTTGGGGCTCTGCCGCCCCCCAATACCCGGTGCCCTCCCCAGCCCCACTCTCCCCCCCCTGCCACTGCATGTCCCGCCGAGTCCGTGATCGAGCCTGGTGGAGCTGGAGGCGCGGCCGCGCGTGGAAGTGGAAAGTTATTTTAGCACTGAATAGAATATTTTTAAAATTAAACTGTTTGAAATACAGATGGAGAGCACGATGTCGGCCGCGCAGCGCCGGGTGGGGAGAGGCGGTGCGGAAAGTGAAGGGTAGGGAGGTTTCTGCTAAACGGGGCCCGGTGCCGGCAATCACCCACGAAGCCGGCCCGTGAGCCCGGTTCCCCGACAAGTTCGGTCAGCGCCCGGTCGCCGTTCCCCACACCTTCCTCCCTGCCGGTGGCCGGCGCTGTCCGGAGCGGGCGGGGGGCGGCCCCGAGCCGAGGCGGCAGCAGCGCCTGGCGGAGCCGGCTCGGGGCGGCTGGGAGGGAAGAGGAACCCGGGGCGGCGCCTCCGCCCTGTGCAGCGGCTCCGATGCCGGCCTCGGGCTGTGCTCGCTCCGCAGCCGTCCTTGCGCACACAGGGGGCTTTGCCCGCGGCTCCTCGCCGTCAGGGACCGCGGGGGCCGGGAGAAATTTGCCGCGGCTGCACGAAGCGGGGATGTGCTTTGGACGCGACTTCAGGGTAGTGCTAGAGCGTCCCAGCAATTCCCATCATTAACCCGCGGCCTCCGCACCAGCCCGCTCAGATCTGATTGCCCTTGCAATAAATTATTTTAATTTTCACTTTTATTTTCCAGTGTTTTCTTTTCCCCAAGTTTTCTTGGTCCTGGTACCGTGTGTGTGCCCTTCTTTTCATGTCCAGTGACGCGTGGTGGAGCTGGGGAATGGTCTGGAGCACGTTTGACGAGGAATGGCTGAGAAACCTGGGGGCACTCAGTCTGGAGAAAAGGATGCTCAAGGGGTATCTTCTTGCTCTGCACAACTCCCTGACAGGAGGGGGCAGCAAGGTGAGGGTTGGGCTCTGCTCCCAGAGAAGAAGGACTGGCATGAGTGGAAACAATCTCAAGTTATCTCAGAGGAGGTTTAGGTCCAACACTGGGGAGAAGTTTCTTCAGTGAAAGGGTTGTCCAGCTCTGGCACAGGCTGCCCAGGCCAGTGGTGGAATCACCATCTCTGGAAGGATTTAACAGATGTGTAGATGTGGCACATGGGGAGGGGCATGGGTTAGCTGTGGCCTTGGCAGTGCTGTGGGAGCAGTTGGACTCGATGGTCTCAGATGACTTTCCTAACCCTAACAATTCTGTGATAATCATGAAGTGTTTTTAATAATGTATCCTTTCAGGAGCAGGATGGCCAGCCAGGAGGGGCAGCTACCGATTGATTTGACACTGTCCTGATGTGGAGGTAGTTATTGGCAAAATACTTTAAGGAAAGAGTTCCAGAAAGAAGTCTAGCAATCATAAAACAGAACAAAAGGTCTTTTCCATAGCAGTGTGTGCATTGCTGAATTCAAGAGGAGGGATAGTGAGAATGGAGAGTGAGAGCAGGAATTACTTCTTCCAGGAGCATGGCATTTGTGGGGACATAGAGACGAGCCTCAGGGATTGTACTGGCAGAAACTAGGCCTCTGATTATTTTGCCTGGATGCAGCAGGGGAGTAGCCTGCTGCTTTTTGTTAAAACATGGAGCTGTGGAGGCCCTGAGCAGGGAGGTGCATCCACGAAGTTGCACTTCTGTGGCTTCACCACTGGTTTGTTTTATAGGTCCGACGCTTTGGTTTATCCTGTGACTTCCAGAGAAGTTCGAGGAAGAAAAACTGTGCCAAGTGCCACAATGAGAATGGACTGATCCCCAAGAGAGCTGTTAGGGATTGGGTTTTCTTACCTTTTTCTTTCCTTTTCTTTCCTTGTTACTTGTGGAATTTTTTCCCATTGAGTTCCTAAGAGGCACTGTTGGCTGGGTGCTTGAGACTTGGGGAGGGGGAACTCCTCTGGTTTTTGGGAGTTTCTCTGGGAGGGACAGAGACACTGGACAGGGGCTGGAGCAGTTGTGGATCTTTCTGCTCTCGCTCTTTGGCATTGGAGAAGGACGTCCAGGCTGTGACTTACTGCGGGGAGAACTCACCAGCACCTGAGAGACCTGTCACCATTTGCTCGTGTGCCCCGGGAATCCTGAACTTCGCCTCTCCCTGCCCTGCTCAGAGCTGGGCCCTGCTGTTTCTTTGCTATTGCTCTGGGTTTCTCCATTCCGTAGCCAGCACCCACCTGCCTTCCCGGGGCATTCTGCAGCTACCGCCGTCCAACACCCCGGGATTCTTTGCTCATTCCTGCCGGCTGACGGTAACTGCACCAAAAGGGAAAGTGTCTGCACCCGAGAGGACTGTTACTGGGTCCCTGGATCTGTTTGTTTGTTTGTTGTTAATGCCATAGATGTTGTTTTGTTTTGCCTTGTTATACATACTAGTAAATAGCTGTTTTTCCTATCCTCATATCTTTGCCTGAGAGCCCCTTAATTTCAAAATCATAATAATCAGAGGGAGGGGTTTACATTCTCCAATCCAAGGGAGGACCCTGCCTTCCCTAGCAGACACCTGTCTTTCAAACCGTGACAAGAGCTCAGCTGAGTTTTGATGGGGGAGCAAAAGAGACTCCTCTCAACATCCAAGAGCACAACATCCAAGATGCTGTGGCCAGCTTTATAAAAAGAGATGAAATGCTGGTTGGGGAGGTCCTGGGTTTCACAGAGCCAACACTGAATTTAAGGAATGCAGTACAAAGACTAGCTTGTAATACGTTAGAAGAAACCTTCCTAAATACGTCTCTGCCTTTGCAAACATTGAGGGTGGATATTTTTTTTTTTTGTGTGGATGGCAATGTGAAGTCACCAGGACCCAAAGTAACGTGGAGAAAGTAGCCTTAGTAAGTAAAAAGCCTTAGAAAGTAGCCATTGGTGCCATCACTCAATGTCTGCTCATCACTTCTGTGGCTCTGGGGTTGGTGTGCAGATCCAGATGCACATCCTGGGTGTTTATGACCAAGCAGGCTGTTCACAGGGCTATACCTGTGCCATGCACATTGAACCGTCCTGCTGCCCTGTGTTCGATGGTAACCCTCAGTCCTGGATGGTGCTGGCCACTGGCAGGAAGGAGAGTGTGGGGGACTGGGACAGGGCATCAACCAAAAGACTGAGCATCAGGAAATGGATTGGGCTCATGACAGCTGTACACCCAGATAAAACCTGCATTTATGTTAGTGTCAACTTCATTTCCATGTTGTGCTGTAAATGTTCAGGAGGAAAGATGAACTTGTTTTCTGAGTGTTCTCACCAAACCTAGAATGGGCCCTTTGACCCATGCCCAGCCACAGGCACTGGGATAATGGTGCAGTTACTGGCCTGCAATGGCACCCGTATCCCTGAACTCGTTCAGCAGGACTTCTGTAAGCATTACCAATCATAGAATCATGGAGTGGTTTTGGGTTGGAACACAACTGCCCACGAGACACTGGGTTGTCAGGCTTTCCTTCATGTGGAAAAAGGCTATCAATTTGTGGTCAGGTGCCCTAATCTGAAAATGGGATTCTGTCTCCTAAATTTGCACATATCAGAGGATTCCTTCCAGATGAAAGCTGCCAGGCTCTGGCTGGACTTGGACTCCTAGGGGCTGTGTCTCTATTGCCCCTGAGACAGCGGGTTGCGAGGCTTTTCTTTCTATGGAAAAGAGCTAACATTCACAGTCACACTTCTGGGTCTAAAAGTGGGATTCTGCCTCCTAAAATTGTGAATGTTGGAGGATTGTTACAAGATGGCAGGAATTATGGCTCTGGCTCTTTGGGCTCCTAGGAGCTGCCTCTGAACTGCTCCTGAGAATGAGTTGCCGGATTAGGTCTAGTTGTAGGGGGTAATTATTGGCGTAGTAATTACCATAGTAAAAAATGGTAACTTTTCTTATATTTTATACATTTTTATGTATAAATTAATATATAAATATTATATATATATAATTTTAATAAAAATTGATTTCCAAATGCAATCCTTTATCTACTGTTTTATATGCAGGATCTTAAGAGTATAAGAAATTCTAAGTACAAATGTACCTTCTGTATATATAATTTAAACAAGAAAGGGCCTGAAAATGGGAGAAAATATTATCTCTACGGAGGCAATAGTAACAGCTCTGTGTATTCAGAGCTTTTTTGTGTGTCACGAAGGCTGAGATCTTGGTTGGGACTTAAATTGCTGCTGCCACCTGGTGATAAGCACAAGGTACTGCGCATATATGCTATTTAATGACTCAGTAGTGTCACCTGCAGACTAAAAGCGGTACTGCAACTAAGAAACGGGCACACGGGCAGTGAGTTACCGGAGTGTCACTGTGGCTCTTTCCATGCCTGCTGCTGCCTCCTGCTGGCCCTGGCGCACACGTGGTGCCTCGGAGCACCAGGTGCGGGACCCAGCAGTGGTGGATGAGGCTTGTAGTGAGCCAAAGGAGGAGCAGGGCTGTTGCTGTGTGCTCTTGGGCTTTGGCTGCAGGAAAGGCTTGAAGGGCTTGGAACACAAGCCCTGTGCGGAGACACTGGGGGAGCTGGGGTTGTTTAGGCTGGAGAATAGGAGAGTCAGAGTGACCTCATCACTCTACAACTACCTGAAAGGTGGTTGTAGTCAGGTGGTCGTTGGTGTCTTTTTCCAGGCATCAACTGACAGAACGAGAGGACACATTCTTAAGCTGTGTCAACAGAAACTTAGGTGGGATGTTAGGAAAAAGTTTTTTACTGAGAGAGGGATGAAATACTGCCGGGGAGGTGGTGGAGTCACCATCCCTGGATGTGTTAAAAAAAAGATTGTGTCAGGAAAATTAATCCACAAACACCAGAGGTTTATGTCCAAAAAGGAGACAGAGGAGTCCCATTACTTTATTTGAATAAAGGGAGAGGCNCACACTTCTGGGTCTAAAAGTGGGATTCTGCCTCCTAAAATTGTGAATGTTGGAGGATTGTTACAAGATGGCAGGAATTATGGCTCTGGCTCTTTGGGCTCCTAGGAGCTGCCTCTGAACTGCTCCTGAGAATGAGTTGCCGGATTAGGTCTAGTTGTAGGGGGTAATTATTGGCGTAGTAATTACCATAGTAAAAAATGGTAACTTTTCTTATATTTTATACATTTTTATGTATAAATTAATATATAAATATTATATATATATAATTTTAATAAAAATTGATTTCCAAATGCAATCCTTTATCTACTGTTTTATATGCAGGATCTTAAGAGTATAAGAAATTCTAAGTACAAATGTACCTTCTGTATATATAATTTAAACAAGAAAGGGCCTGAAAATGGGAGAAAATATTATCTCTACGGAGGCAATAGTAACAGCTCTGTGTATTCAGAGCTTTTTTGTGTGTCACGAAGGCTGAGATCTTGGTTGGGACTTAAATTGCTGCTGCCACCTGGTGATAAGCACAAGGTACTGCGCATATATGCTATTTAATGACTCAGTAGTGTCACCTGCAGACTAAAAGCGGTACTGCAACTAAGAAACGGGCACACGGGCAGTGAGTTACCGGAGTGTCACTGTGGCTCTTTCCATGCCTGCTGCTGCCTCCTGCTGGCCCTGGCGCACACGTGGTGCCTCGGAGCACCAGGTGCGGGACCCAGCAGTGGTGGATGAGGCTTGTAGTGAGCCAAAGGAGGAGCAGGGCTGTTGCTGTGTGCTCTTGGGCTTTGGCTGCAGGAAAGGCTTGAAGGGCTTGGAACACAAGCCCTGTGCGGAGACACTGGGGGAGCTGGGGTTGTTTAGGCTGGAGAATAGGAGAGTCAGAGTGACCTCATCACTCTACAACTACCTGAAAGGTGGTTGTAGTCAGGTGGTCGTTGGTGTCTTTTTCCAGGCATCAACTGACAGAACGAGAGGACACATTCTTAAGCTGTGTCAACAGAAACTTAGGTGGGATGTTAGGAAAAAGTTTTTTACTGAGAGAGGGATGAAATACTGCCGGGGAGGTGGTGGAGTCACCATCCCTGGATGTGTTAAAAAAAAGATTGTGTCAGGAAAATTAATCCACAAACACCAGAGGTTTATGTCCAAAAAGGAGACAGAGGAGTCCCATTACTTTATTTGAATAAAGGGAGAGGCCGTGGGACATTCCCCTGGGTCTCTCAAATTTTTAGAGGATGCAGCCTCCCTTTTTATCCTGATTTCCCAACTGCATTTCCCTCTCTCTTTCCCCATTGGCTGAGGTACTTGAGAGGTACAGACTTCCCAGAACGCCTGATACCTAGGATTCCCCTCTAATGTATAACCCTCCCTTTTAATTTTTAATTCTTATGGAATTCATGTTTTTTCCCCATTACTTCTTTCATCTTTCATTATCCGATTTCATTTATCAGCAAACCTACAGTTTGTTTGTAAAGGCAAATATCTTTTTTTTCTATTCATCAATCAGTGGAATCCTTCTCATTGTTTCTTTTATCTCTCAGTGCTAGTTTTATCTACCAGCAGACCCACAGCTTGTTTGTAAAGACAAATCCCTCATTCCTCTCAATTGGATGTGGCACTCAGTGCCATGGTTTAGTTGAGGTGGTGTTAGGACATGGGTTGGATTTCATGATCTTCCAACCTAGTGATTCTGTGATTCTGTGATGATAAGGTGCTCAAGATGGTAGAGGAGCCAGGAACTGGCATCAGTCCACTCTCAAGATGGCAAGCATGACAGGAAATCACATGCTATAACAGTCAAGACGGCAGATCCAGAACAAACTCGTAGTGCTACTCTCAAGATGGTGAGGGTTTAATGGAAACTGCATCATGCTACACTCAAGATGGCAGTAATGGCCAGAAGTCACTATAGGTACACTCAAGATGGTGGCATGGGCATGCAAGTCAAGTTAGGATTAGGGTTAGTGTTAATCCTAACCAGTTGGCACTTGGTTCCCAGAGCTTGCATTGCATGACAGTGGTCTCCTGGGTGCCATGAGGCCCTTCTATGTCGCAGTGGACACTTGCATCCATCAGATTCCGTTGCGACACAGTAGCCTCCTAGGTGCCCTTAGGATGTGATGTGCAATATTGGAGCATTGTTTCTACTAGGCCTGGCAATGTCCCAGTGGCACCTGTGGCCCATGATGCCCAACTTGATCAAAGTAGAACCTTGGATCCATGACATTCCATCACAATGGTCTGCTGAGTTCCATGAGTCTGTTCTGTGTCACAGTGGACACTGAGTTCCACTTCCCCTGGCAGTACTCAAGTGGCCTGGCTATGTTCCATGAAGCCCTGTGTTGTTTAAAATTGAAATCCTCAAGATTCCTTGCATCACAGTGGTCTGCTGTGTTCCATGAGGCCCTTCTGACTTGGTTCCATGACATTCCACTGCCTAATAATGTTCTCCTGTGTTCCATTAGTCCCAGCTATATCACAATGAAAACTTGCTCGCAGTAGCCTTGAAAATGTCCCATTGGCACCTGGGTTCCATGAGGCCCCGTTGTGTTGACAACTTACTCTTTTTTCCATGAGATTCCATTGCCTCACAATGGTTATCTTGGTTCCATGGTGGCCCTCTGTGTCACAATAGAGCCTTGGTGTCTTGAGATTCCCTTGTGTCACAACGGTGTCTTGTGTTCCATTAGGCCTGTTTGTGTCATAAATGGGCATTTTCTTCCATGAGCAGTGGCAAGGTCCCAGTGGCACCTGTGTTCCATGAGAGCATGCTGTGTTACAAGTAACAGTGTGTTCCATGACGTTCCATGGAGTCACAGTGGTCACTTGGGTTCCACGAGGCCCCACTGTGTTGACAAATGACACTTGGTTCCTTGAGATTCCATTGCCCAACAATGTTCTCCTGGGTTCCAAGAGGCGCTGCAGTTTCACAACGGCCTCTTGTTCCCACAAACCATGACATGGTCCCAGTTGCCCCTGGGTTCCATGAGGCCAGGCTGCGTTCACAACTGACATTTGGTTCCATGAGATTCCATTGCACCGCAACGATCCCCATGTTTCCATGAGGCTGCACTGTGTCACAGTGGACACTGGATTCTACAAGATCTGGCAAAGTCCCAGTGGCACCTGTGTCCTATGGGGCGCCACTTTGTCAAAATACAGCCTTGTATCCATGAGATTCCAGGTTGTCCCAATGGTCTGCTGTGTTTCATGAGGCTGTGCTGTGTCACAATGGACACTGAGTTTCACATGCCCTGGCATTATCCAAGTGGCCTGGCTGTGTTCCATGAGATCCTGCGTAGTTCAAAATTGACACTTTTTCCCCCGAGATTCCATTGCATCACAGTGGTCTCCTGGGTTCCATTGGGGTTTGCTGTAAAAGAGTTGACACCTGCTTCCATGAGAGTCCATTTCGTAACAACGTTCTCCTGTGTTCCATTAGGCCCAGCTGTGTCGCAATGAACACTTGCTTGCAGGAGCCTTGGAAACGTCCCATTGGCACCTGGTTTCCATGAGGCCCTGCTGTGTTGACAACAAGAAAAATTTCTTTTTCTTTTACTTTTTTTTCCATGAATAAAATGGCATGGCCTCACAATGGTCTTCTTCGTTCTGTGATGGCCCTCTGCGTCACAATAGAGCCTTGGTGTCCTGAGATTCCCATGCGTCACAATAGTCTCTTGTGTTCCATTAGGCCTGTTTGTGTCATAATGGACACTTGCTTCCATGAGCAGCGGCAATGTCCCATTGGCAGCCGGATTCCATAATGCCCAGATGTCTTATAATCGACAGTTTCTTCCATGAGAATTCATGGATCCACAATAGTCACTTGGATTCCATGAGATCCCGTTGAGTTGACAAATGACTCTTGGTTCCTAGGAAGTGCTCCAGTCAAGGAAAGATCCTGGTTCAGGGTCACCTTTCCTTCTCACCTAGACTCCACGAGTGCCCCAGAGGCAGGAAATCGTAGGATCTTGGCAATACTGGTGCTGGCAAACGCCGGACCTGTGCAGTGCCAGCACAGCAATTTCCTGGATATGAAGTCCTGCCACTGGCAAATTACTAGATCCTGGTGGTGCAAGTGTGGGCACAGGGAAATTTCCAGATTTTGGCTAACTGGGACAGAAAATTGTGGAAATTGGGCTGTGCCGTAATTGGGAAATATCTGGACCTGTGCTATGGCGGTAACAACAAACAACAGATTCCAGGCTCCAGCTATTGGTAACGACCAGAACTGGGACCTAGACCCTGGAACCTTTTCCTTCCTTCCTTCCTTCCTTCCTTCCTTCCTTCCTTCCTTCCTTCCTTCCGGGTATCCTTCCTTCCTTCCTTCCTGGAATCCTTCCTTCCTGGAATCCTTCCTTCCTTCCTGGAATCCTTCCTGGAATCCTTTCTTCCTGGAATCCTTTCTTCCTGGAATCCTTCCTTCCTGAAGTCCTTCCTGGAATCCTTCCTAGAATCCTTTCTGGAGTACTTCTTCCCTGGAATCCTTCCTGGAATCCTTTCTTCTTCCTTCTCTCCCACAGGCTCCTCCAGCACTGCCCAGGCTCCCCACTGAATTCTCCCAGCCCCAAGGCTGCCAGAGCTCCAGGAGCCTTTGTGCAGGCTCGATTCTGCTGGGTCTCCCTCCCAACTCAACGCCTTCTGCAATTCTCACCCTTTCTCTCAACCTTTGTGTCCCCAGGAGGTGCTGGCACAGCTAATGGGGGCAGGGCAGGAGTGGGTTGTCACTTTGATTTTGGAGGCAGGAATGTGACATAGAACACCAAGGGTCATCCACAACAGCCAACTTTTATTGAGTGCTCTCTTTCTTATATAGCTCTGAAGGTCTGTGCAGTCAATCCCTACTGGTTGAACCAGTTGCACCCCAGTCAACCAGCCAATATCTGCTCACATCCCCAATGGTCTAGGCCTGCTCTCCATCGGTCCACACTGGTCAAGTTATATAATTAAGGTACTTATATAATTAGTTACCTTTCAGTTATAAAATCGGGATTCATTATAACTGTGAGGCATTCAGGCCAACTGTTGGCCACCGCAATAGTGGGCAGCCCCAGCATTTCCTGGCTGTGACACCACAGTGTTGGCAGCCACAACGCCATCCTCTCTATGACACCACAGCGGTTGCAGCCTCAACATTCCCCCTGTCTCTGACACCACAGCAATGTCAGCCTCAGCGTCCCTCTCTCTCTGACACCACAGCACTAGTGGCAGTAGGGGGTACACAGCACTGAGTCGGTAAGTGCATGGACCGAGCGTCTTTCGGCAGAAGTAGTTTGCTGGAGCCCTTCGCTGCCGGCAGAGTGTTCAGTACAAGAAGCAGACAACGATTCACGTCTGGGAGAATGAAAGAGAGGTTCCAAAAGTGAGGAATGAACAGGAGAGCACCAGGCTGGTGTGAGCAGTGTACAGGCTGCAAGACAAGCGTGGCTGCCACTGCCCTGCTTGCTGTATTTACATTATCATTTGGTAGGATATAGTTCAAAAAGAGGTGCTTTTGCTGCTACGTATTCCTCTTTCAGCCTTTTGTGGAAAAAACTGTTCTTACACTTAGACCCTGAGATCCAGAGGACACCCTAGTGAATTCAGTCGAAAACAGATAGAGAGTGCACCGGTGAGTTTGATGTGGCCTATGTGCAGTGACGGGAAGGTGCAGCTCTGCTCTGGCTTTTACTTCTATAGCCTTTATCTATAGGTGCAGCTGCTGGATATTTGCAACGAAGATGTGAGAGTGAAAAACGTGACAGCAGGTTTAGCTGGAAAAGAAGATACAGAGCCACAGTGCATTGTGCTCAGCTTAAATGCTGCTAAGAGAAGGGGGTACTTAAAAATTACTTCTGTCCCAACACTTCACTCCATGTGATCTCTAGCTGCCTGGACTCAGCAACACTGAAAATGTATGAAGATGATTTAGCTGCCTATATTGGGTTTCACAGGGAAGAGGGTAGGGCAGCAAATGCCTTCTGTCCTGCTACACCTCTCAGTCTGAACTGCAGCTGGAAATGCTTTGCTGTAACAATGCCACGGTGGGAAAATGTGCTGCTGCTAAATCTATAGTTGAGAAGGAAAGTGTCAATCATTAGTGTGTTTTACCCAGTTTACAGACTGCAAAGGGACTAGGAAGGCCAGCACTGCCTTTTTGTTTTAGGACTTTTTCTTTGCAAGCAGCTGCTCAATGTTTTGAAGGGGGTTGCCATCTGCGAGCCTGAGAGGGTAGGATGGTACATAGAGATCAAGAGAAAGTGCATATCTCCAGGGAGGTGGATGCAGTTCAAAGTGGGTGCATGCAAGTTACATAGCTGATCACACAGAAAACATCATAGAAGGAAGAGGCCGTGCTGCAATTGCCTTATTTTTGCAGCTTATAAACTGCTCAGCCAACAATGAAAAGATTCCTCTTCTTTCTTTGCTACATGCAGGAGCCTGTTCTGTCAGTCTCCAAAAGCCGTGATCCACAGCAGAGCTCTTCACTGCACTGTCCCCACACAAATGGGGCTGGGACAAGAAAACGCTTGGCTTTTCCTGGGAACTGTCAGTGCTCATCAAAACAACCACACGATGGCGCTGTCGACTCACAAAAGAAGGAAACGTACCCAGCCCAGCTCGAAATCCCCAGTGCAGAGTCAAGTTGGAAACATCTCTGCTCTCAAATCTACAGCGCAGAGATTTCACTGCTCTTCTCCGTCTAACTGCATACTCTTTTTTGCAGCACACTCAAAGGGAAACACAAACTCCTTTGCTTTAACGAAACTTTTCAGCCTCTGAGAGTCCACTAACAAACTTGAAAACATCTGGCAAAAACTGAGCTCACAAAAGTGCCAGGTGAGAAAGATCTTGCTCCCTACAATTGCAATTGCACCCATCAAATTATAAGCACACACCCTGCAATGGGCACTTTCCTTCTCAGGTTTACTGTCCTAAGATCTCAGTTTTACAGAGTCAGGATCCAAACATAAGGGCAGCAGGGACTGCTTGCACACTAAAGCTTCATTTTTCACCTTATGTGATCCGGATAGAACCGAAGCCCAGCCATGGCATTCAGCTTTGCTGCTTTTCAGCGCATATACTATACAGAACTACTGGGTTTTGTGCACGGCTTTTCTTCAGCTTTAGGTATACTCTGTTCCACAGAGTCCAAACTATCCACGTAGCTTTTGCTCAGCAAAATGTGGCATGAGAGAAGCACTTGCTGGATTAGTCATTCTATGTTCAAGGCATTCAACACAACACCAGAATCCAGGTGACGAGAAGAGGGTAAGCAGGACATATTTTTGTCCAGGCACATTTTTCTGTGAGAGACGTCTCTGCATCTTTAGTCCCTGCGAAGCTGAGTTGCACGTGGTGGTACTTTGAGCAGAGAAGCACCGTGCACAGAGTGCAGCTATCTGGTGGTGCTTTACAGATTGTAAAGGAAATAGGACTGCCCACTGAATGTGGTGCAAGTAGAAGTTTCCTCAAGTTTTAAGGGAAAGCTACAGGCAAGCTTCGGCAGAAAAAATACTGTTGGGGTTTGAATTGTTCCCTTTTCTTTCTGTGGAATTTTCTCCATTTGTTATGCTAAGTATTTGTGGCTACACCTTAGTAGCAATAGTTTTTCCCTCGAAGGGGGTGGGGGATAAGGGGAGACCANTTCCTATCCCCATATCTTCTGCCTGAAAGCCTCTGATTTGCAACTATAATAATTAGAAGGGAGGGGGGTTGCATTCTCCATCTCAGAAAAAGGGGTTCTTGCCTTTCTTTAGCAAATACCTGTCTTTCAAACCAAGACAAATACTTAGGAGGTCTTCGCTGCCAACAGAGTGTTCTGTGCTAGAGGCAGACAACAGTTTGCCTCCAGGAGAATGAAAGAGTGACAGAAAGAAACCACAGAGCATGGTGCTACTGAGAGCAGTGTCCTGGCTGCCAGAAGAGTGTGGCTTCCGAGTTGACTTTGGTAGTTATAAGGAGGCAATTCAATGAGAGCTGTTTGTGCTGCTACCTATTCTTCTTCCAGCCCTCTGTGAAAACAATTGCGCTTACTTTACACAGTGAGACCCAGGCAAAACAATAATAGATGCAGTGGTGGAGGGTAGGAATAAGGTGCATCTATGAGTTCGATACAGTTTATATGAGGCAAGCAGATGGCGCAGCTATGCACTTGCTTTTACTTTTAGAGCTTTGTTCTATGAAAGGAGCTGCTGAAAGCTGGCAATGGAGCTGTGAGAGTGGAAAACATGATGGCATGTCTATCTGAGAAGGGAGATACAGAGACACACTGTGCTGTGCACAGTTTAGTGGCTGCTTAAAGAAGGGATATTTCAAGAACACCTTCTGTTTTGGTACATCTTTCTGGGAAATCTACGGACTGGGCCAACATAGACTGCGATACTACAAGTTTTAAAAAGAGCCAATTGCCAAGTTGTGTGATGAAGTCCCAATGACAGCACTTTACTTTTTCAAGCAGCAAGAGCAGTCTTAGCTGACTGTAATTGTGAACGAGCTGTTGCTGGACTTTTGCAATTTGGTACGCTGCATTCACCGTAGCCCGGTGCTCTGAGGCTTCATTCTTCACTTTTTGTAACCTGTCACGCTTACATCTTCGCAGAGGCTAATTGTCCTCTACTTAATGCACAGATCACTGTGCTGGCAGCGAAGTGCTCCAGCAGACTATTTCTGCCAAAAGATGCTTGAGCCGTATACTTAACACAGTTAAAAATACGTACCCCCTTATTTTTCTTCCCTTGTTGTCTGAATCTAAACGGAAAGCTTCTCGGGTATGTCTGGAGCACAGAACTGTGCCAGAACAACAAGGTTGCCTGGAGCTTGCCCCTAAAACTTGAGGAAACTTCTATTTGAATCACATTTGAGGAGCAGTTTGTTTTCTTTTACAACCTGCAAAGTGCTGCCAGATCTCTGCTCTTTCTGCACAGGTCTTCTCAGCTTGAAGTACCACTGTGCATATTATACCTTTGCAAAGACTAAAGATGTGGAAAGATGTCTTGCACAGAAAAATTTGCCAGGATAAAAACATGTTCTTCTTGTCACCTTCCCGTCGCCCAGATTGTGGTACTGTGTTGAATGCCTTGGACAATGAATGACTAATCCAGCAGGTGCTTCTCCCCAACTACATTTTGCTAAGCGAGAGCTACATGGACAGTTTGGACTCTGCAGAATAGAAAATATATGAGTGTACCTAAAGCTGAAGAAAAACCATGCACAAAACACAGTAGTTCTGAATAGTATAGGTGCTGGAAAGCAGCAAAGCTGAACAGCATTGCTTGTGCTTCTGTTCTGTCCAGAACACATAAGGAGAAGAATGAAGCCACAGAGCCTGAGCTTGTGTGTGCAGTTGTCCTGGAAGAGTTCTCTGCACAAGATGTAGCCAAGAAACCTGCTGTTCAGATTCAGATGACAAGAAAGGCAGAATATGGGGATAAGTAGCTCTTAGAGCGAAAATACATGACCCAGAGGTATTTGGGCAGAAGCAAAACCTAGGAGCGCTTTGCTGCTGGCAGTGTCCTATGCAAAAAGTAGACAATGATTCGCCTCTGGGAGACTGAAAAAGCACCAGGATACAAATGGCGAAGAACAAAGCCTTAGGGTTAGAGTTAGGGTTACTGGGGTTACTGTTCAAGTTACTGTTAGGGTTATTGGGGTTACTGTTAGGGTTACTATTTGGGCTACTGTTAGGGTTACTCGTTTAGGGTTAGGGTTAGGGTTACTGCTAGGGTTACTACTATGGTTACTGTGGTTTGTATTAGGCTCAATTTTGCAATTAGTGTTTATTNCAAATACCTGTCTTTCAAACCAAGACAAATACTTAGGAGGTCTTCGCTGCCAACAGAGTGTTCTGTGCTAGAGGCAGACAACAGTTTGCCTCCAGGAGAATGAAAGAGTGACAGAAAGAAACCACAGAGCATGGTGCTACTGAGAGCAGTGTCCTGGCTGCCAGAAGAGTGTGGCTTCCGAGTTGACTTTGGTAGTTATAAGGAGGCAATTCAATGAGAGCTGTTTGTGCTGCTACCTATTCTTCTTCCAGCCCTCTGTGAAAACAATTGCGCTTACTTTACACAGTGAGACCCAGGCAAAACAATAATAGATGCAGTGGTGGAGGGTAGGAATAAGGTGCATCTATGAGTTCGATACAGTTTATATGAGGCAAGCAGATGGCGCAGCTATGCACTTGCTTTTACTTTTAGAGCTTTGTTCTATGAAAGGAGCTGCTGAAAGCTGGCAATGGAGCTGTGAGAGTGGAAAACATGATGGCATGTCTATCTGAGAAGGGAGATACAGAGACACACTGTGCTGTGCACAGTTTAGTGGCTGCTTAAAGAAGGGATATTTCAAGAACACCTTCTGTTTTGGTACATCTTTCTGGGAAATCTACGGACTGGGCCAACATAGACTGCGATACTACAAGTTTTAAAAAGAGCCAATTGCCAAGTTGTGTGATGAAGTCCCAATGACAGCACTTTACTTTTTCAAGCAGCAAGAGCAGTCTTAGCTGACTGTAATTGTGAACGAGCTGTTGCTGGACTTTTGCAATTTGGTACGCTGCATTCACCGTAGCCCGGTGCTCTGAGGCTTCATTCTTCACTTTTTGTAACCTGTCACGCTTACATCTTCGCAGAGGCTAATTGTCCTCTACTTAATGCACAGATCACTGTGCTGGCAGCGAAGTGCTCCAGCAGACTATTTCTGCCAAAAGATGCTTGGGCCGTATACTTAACACAGTTAAAAATACGTACCCCCTTATTTTTCTTCCCTTGTTGTCTGAATCTAAACGGAAAGCTTCTCGGGTATGTCTGGAGCACAGAACTGTGCCAGAACAACAAGGTTGCCTGGAGCTTGCCCCTAAAACTTGAGGAAACTTCTATTTGAATCACATTTGAGGAGCAGTTTGTTTTCTTTTACAACCTGCAAAGTGCTGCCAGATCTCTGCTCTTTCTGCACAGGTCTTCTCAGCTTGAAGTACCACTGTGCATATTATACCTTTGCAAAGACTAAAGATGTGGAAAGATGTCTTGCACAGAAAAATTTGCCAGGATAAAAACATGTTCTTCTTGTCACCTTCCCGTCGCCCAGATTGTGGTACTGTGTTGAATGCCTTGGACAATGAATGACTAATCCAGCAGGTGCTTCTCCCCAACTACATTTTGCTAAGCGAGAGCTACATGGACAGTTTGGACTCTGCAGAATAGAAAATATATGAGTGTACCTAAAGCTGAAGAAAAACCATGCACAAAACACAGTAGTTCTGAATAGTATAGGTGCTGGAAAGCAGCAAAGCTGAACAGCATTGCTTGTGCTTCTGTTCTGTCCAGAACACATAAGGAGAAGAATGAAGCCACAGAGCCTGAGCTTGTGTGTGCAGTTGTCCTGGAAGAGTTCTCTGCACAAGATGTAGCCAAGAAACCTGCTGTTCAGATTCAGATGACAAGAAAGGCAGAATATGGGGATAAGTAGCTCTTAGAGCGAAAATACATGACCCAGAGGTATTTGGGCAGAAGCAAAACCTAGGAGCGCTTTGCTGCTGGCAGTGTCCTATGCAAAAAGTAGACAATGATTCGCCTCTGGGAGACTGAAAAAGCACCAGGATACAAATGGCGAAGAACAAAGCCTTAGGGTTAGAGTTAGGGTTACTGGGGTTACTGTTCAAGTTACTGTTAGGGTTATTGGGGTTACTGTTAGGGTTACTATTTGGGCTACTGTTAGGGTTACTCGTTTAGGGTTAGGGTTAGGGTTACTGCTAGGGTTACTACTATGGTTACTGTGGTTTGTATTAGGCTCAATTTTGCAATTAGTGTTTATTGCAGCCAGGGTTCCGTTTGTCCAGCCCAGAATGCCACAACCTTCCTAGAGAGAAGTCTCACAGCGGAATGCTTTCTATAGGCAGTGGCACTTCTCTTGCCAACGGGTGACCTCAGCAAGGATGGTAGCGCTGCAGCGACTAGTCATCTGCTCTTATCAGTGAACTTCACCTCTGTGATTCAGCTCTGCCTTGCAAAGTCACCCCAGGCCAACTCAGGGGCAAAGAGATAGAAGCATCTTTTAGCCATCCTTTGAGGTGGCCTTTATTGTCCGGCAGCTCTGTGAAGAGGGCCAGGGACGACGGCTCCCTACTGAACTGGGGAGAACCTGGGGTTTTTGTGGGGAAAGCAAGTGTGGTACAAAAGGGGAAGGACCAACGGGTTACAAAGAATCAACATGGGCACCAAAGCATGGTGGGATAGCTCACCATGGCAAAGGAGGATGAACCCATATAAGGGGTATCTCTCCAGGGGAGAGTTGTAGTAAGCTTATTGGCCTCCACAATGTTAGTGTTACTGCTAGCTTTACTGTGGTTACTGTTTGGGTTACTGTTGTGGTTTGTTGTTTTATTGTTAAAGTTGTGTTGTTCTGCGTTTTGTAATGGTTTATCCATCAGTTGTTCCCCCTGGTTTTCGGTTGTAATGGTTTGTTCCCCTCCCACCTTTACCCCTGTCCGTCAGCCCTGCACCCAGCCCACTCTCCGGAAAGGTCCCTGTCAGTCTCCCCAGTCCCCTCCCAAGACTGTGTCAATCTTCCCTGGCTCCTCCCCTTCTTCCCGAATGTTCTGTGTCATTTGTCCCGTCCCCTGTACTTGATTGGTTCTGTTGTATTCTCTCCGCCCCGGTTCTACCCGATTGGTGGTTGTTATATGCCCCCCCGGTTGCTGCTATTGGTCCCTGTATTGTACCCTCCCAGTGGGCGGCACCCATATTTAAGTTGCTGCGCACCCTTTCTCCCTGCCTTTTGGTGGTTCCTCTCCCTGGTGCCCGACCTGTACCTCGATCCTCTCCAATAAACCCTTCCCTGGATCTACCGAAAGGTCTCCCTCTGGCTCTTTATCCTCCACCGGACCGGCTGCCGTCTAGTAGCTGACGCTACACACCCTTACTCGGATTCTCCTGGAGATATCTGGGAAGGGCCACTCGTGACACAGACCCGCCTGGAGCTAGCCGGGGTGTCCAGCCTGAGTGGACAGTCGGACGGGCCGTGTCAGGTTACAGTGGTTATTGTTAGAGTTACAGTTTAGTTAGGGTTAGGGTTACTGTTAGGGTTACTGGGTTAGGCTTAGGGGTCAGGGTTACTGTGGTAACTGTTAGGGTTACTGTTAGGGTTGCTGTTTGGGTTACTGGGGTTACTATTAAGGTTACAGTTAGGGTTACCATTTGCGTTACTGAGGTTACTGTTAGGGTTTCAGTTACAGTTACTGTTGGGCTTACTGGGGTTTGTATTAGGCTTGCTGTTGCGGTCACTGTTAGGGTTACTGTTAGGGTTGCTGTTTGGGTTACTGGGGTTACTATTAAGGTTACAGTTAGGGTTACCATTTGCGTTACTGAGGTTACTGTTAGGGTTTCAGTTACAGTTACTGTTGGGCTTACTGGGGTTTGTATTAGGCTTGCTGTTGCGGTCACTGTTAGGGTTACTGTTAAGTTTACTGTAGGTGTTACGTTGAAGAATGGCTTGAAGAGCAGGCCTATGATTCTATGGAAATGTTATTTAAGCAGTCTCCCTGCTGAACTAGGCCTGTGAAATGTTCTTTGAGCAGTTTCCCCGCTGAAGTGGCAAGGACAGTATTGATATAGCAAGAACAAGCTGCATGTACTGATATTTTCAATATGTACTGATGTACTGATGTAGCAAAAACATTGTAACCCTGCTTTCCTACTGATATTGATTAAGCAAAGTTTCTCATGAGAGCAAGGAAGGACCCTGGTGAGAAAGAAATCATATAGATACAATTGTAACCTTTAAGAACTGACTAACCATTGTTTGTTAGGGTATAAAAGACTGCTGTAACTGGAAATAAATGAAGCTTGCATTACCAATCGTATTGATTGTGTGCATCTTCCCTCACCGTCGTGGCAGTGTTATGGTTGGGGATAATGGGGTTACTCTTAGGGTTACCGTTAGGGTTACTGGGTTAGGGTTATGGTTAGGTTTAGTTTGAGTTTAGGTTTAGGTTGAGTTAGGGTTAGGGTTAGAGTTACTGAGGTTACTGTTAGGGTTACTGGGGTTTCTGTTTGGGTTACAGTGGTTATTGTTAGACTTACTGTTGGGTTATAGTTAGGGTTACTGTTAGGGCTAGCATTAGG
This sequence comes from Rhabdornis inornatus, assembly GCA_013397075.1. NCBI lineage: Eukaryota > Metazoa > Chordata > Aves > Passeriformes > Rhabdornithidae > Rhabdornis > Rhabdornis inornatus. The sequence goes on from VWZS01007510.1 coordinate 694,749, forward strand.
TTTATGGTTAGGGTTACTGTTGGGGTTACTGCGGTTAGCATTAGGGTTATAGTTAGGGTTATCTTTGAGTTTACATTTAGGGTTACTGTTAGGGTTACTGGGGTTACTGTAAGGGTTGTTATTCTGGGTATTGTTAGCGTTACTGTAGGGGTAACTGAGGTTACTGTTAGGGTTTAAATTAGGGTTATTGTTGGAATTACTGGGGTTACTTTTAGGGTTACTGGGGTTTGCATTAGGCTTACTGTTGCAGTTACTCTTTGGGTTACTTTTGGCCATACAGTTAGGGAAACTGGGGTTACTGTTAGAGTTACTGTTGGGGATATCATTAGAATTATGATTAGGGTTAGTGTCTGTGTTGGGGTTACTCGGGTTACTCTTAGTGTTAGTTTTACTTTTAGGGTTACTGGGGTTACTTTTAGGGTTGCTGGGCTTATTGTTAGAGTTAATGTTGCAGTTAATCTTAGGGTTACTGGGGTTATTGTTAAGGTGACTGTTAGGTTTACAGGGTCAGGGTTAGGGTTACAGTTAGGGTTTCTATTAGGGTTACTATTAGGGTTAGGGCTAGGGTTATGTAAGCAGGGTTATTGTTAGGGTTAGGGTTAGGGTTTGGTTTCTTGATTTAGGCCCTGGTGGTGTGGTTGGAACCCACAGCACTAGGGTTAGATTCCCCCTCGGCTGCTCTTTGAAGTTTCCAGGATTGGGATTTGAGTCCCCAGGGTTGTTGTCAGAAACCCCAAGTTTGCGGATGCAGTTCCTAGTGCTTGGGTTTGAGGCCTTACTTTTGGGTTTGGTGGCACCTAGGGTTGGGGTTCGAGTTTGCATGTTTGTGGTTGGAGTTCCCAGTACTGGGGTTAGAATCTGCATTTGTTAGTTTTAGAATCCTCAGGGTTAAGATTAGAGACGCCAGAATTAAGTTTACACTCCCTAGGTTTGCGGTTAGATTTCCTAGAGTTGTGGTTAGAGTCCCTCTGGTTTGGCGTGGGAGTCTCCTAGGTCTGGGTTGGAGTCCCTGGGTTTTGGGTCTCTGTTGCCTAAAGTTTGATGTCCCCAGGGATGGGACTGGGGTTGACTTGCCACGGTTGGGGTTGGAGTCCCCAGTATTGGGGTTAGAGGCCTCAGGTTTTGGGTTGCAGTCCTCAGGATTGGGGTTGCAGGTCCCAGCATTGTAGATGGAATGTCAGGGTTCAGGTTAGAGGCTCCAAGGGTTGGGATTTGAGTCCCACAGGTTTGGGTTAGAGACACATGTGTTGGGGTTAGATGCCCCAGGTGTTGGGGTTAGAGTACACCTGGGTTGGGGTTAGAGTTCCCAGGGTTGAGGTTGGAATCCCCAGGGCTGGGGTTGCACTCCCCAGGGTTGGGTTAGATGCCCCAGCATTGTAGTTGGAATGCCCAAGGTTGGGGTTTGAGGTCCCCAAGGTTAGGGTTGGAGCCCCACAAAGTTGACGTTAGAGGCCCTCAGATTTGGGATTGCAAGCCCCTCAGGTTTGGGTTATTTGCCTCTAGGGTTGTGGTTTGAGTCCCCCTGGTTTGGGGTAGGACTCCCCTAGATTGGGATTGGAGTCCTCTGGTTGGGGTTAGAGTTGCCCAGGGGTTAGAGTCCCCAGTTTTGAGGTTGGAGCCCCCAGGGTTAGGGTTAGAGTTCCCCTGGGTCAGGGTAGGAGCCCCCCAGCACTGGGGTTGGAGTCCCCAGATTTTGGCTTAGAGGCACCAAGGGTTGCGGTAGGCAGCCCGAGAGTTGCAGTTAGAGCCTCCCAGAGTTTGGGTTAGAGTCCACAGGGTTGGGGTTGTAGGCCCCAGTGTGGGGGTTGGAGCCCCTAGGGTTAGGGTTAGAGTCTCCAGGGTTGGGGTTAGACGCCCCAGGATTGGGGTTAGATGCCACAGGTTTGGGGTTGGAGTCCCTAAGGTTAGTGTTAGAGTCCCCAGCATTGAGGTTGGAATCCCCAGGGTTCGGGTTGGAGTCCCTCGTGGTTGGGGTTAGAGTCCCTCGTGGTTGGGGTTGGAGTCTCTAGGACGTGGGTTGGATTCTCTAGGTTTAGTGTAGGAGTCCCCACTGTTGAGGTCAGAAGACCTAGAGTTGGGATTATAGTCCCCCAGGGTTGGGGTTAGATTCCCCAAGGTTGGGATTGGAGTCCCTAGCATTGGAACTAGTGCCCCCAGAACTGACGTTAGAGTCCCTCAGGTTTGGGGTAGGAGTCCCCTGGGCTGGGGTTAGAGTCCCCAGGGTTGGGGTTAGAGGCCCCAGGGTTGGGGTTCGAGTCCCAAGAGTTGGGGTCATAGGATTAGGGTTAGATTCGCCCAGGGTTGGGGCCCCAGGCTTGGGGTTGCAGTCCCCAGCGTTTGGGCTAGAGGCCCCCAGGGCTGGGGTTATAGTTCTCCAGGGTTGGGGTTAGAGTCCCCAGAGTTGGGGTTAGATTCCCCCAGCTCTGAGCTTAGAGGCCCCAAGGTTCTGGTCCCCTGGGCTGGGGTTACAGTCCCTCAGCATTGGGATTAGATGCCCCCAGGGGTGGGATTAGATGCCCCAGTGTTGTAGTTGGAATCCCCAGGGCTGGAGTTGCAGTCTCTAGGGTTGAGGTTAGAGGCCCCCAAGGTTGGAGATACGTGCTCCTAGGGTTGTAGTCAGAGTCCTTGGTTTGTGGTAGGAGTCCTCAGAGTTGGGGTTGGAGTCGCCAGGGTTGGGTTTGGAGCCCCCAGGGGTCAGTGTTGGAGTCCGCAGGGTTGGAGTTAAAGTTTCCAGCATTGGGGTTAGAGCCCCCAGGTTTGCATTTAGGGGCCCCAAGGGTTGGGGTTTGCTGCCTCATGGTTGGCATTAGAGGCCCTGGGGTTGGGGTTGCAGTCCCCAGGGTTGGGGTTAGAGGCCCCAGGGTTGGGGTTCGAGTCCCAAGAGTTGGGGTCATAGGATTAGGGTTAGATTCGCCCAGGGTTGGGGCCCCAGGCTTGGGGTTGCAGTCCCCAGCGTTTGGGCTAGAGGCCCCCAGGGCTGGGGTTATAGTTCTCCAGGGTTGGGGTTAGAGTCCTCAGTGTTGGGGTTTTAGTGTCCTAGGGCGCAGGCTGGAGGTTCCAGTGTTGGGGTCAGAGGCCCCTCAGGTTGGGATTAGAGTTCCCAGGCATTAGAGTCCCCAGGATTGGGGCTGGAATGCACAGGATTGGGGTTGCAGCCCACAGGGTTGGTGTTACAGACCCCAGAGTTAGGGTCCTGTCTTGGTTTAATTTAATTTCCCCAAAAAATGTTTNTCAGAGTTGGGGTTGGAGTCGCCAGGGTTGGGTTTGGAGCCCCCAGGGGTCAGTGTTGGAGTCCGCAGGGTTGGAGTTAAAGTTTCCAGCATTGGGGTTAGAGCCCCCAGGTTTGCATTTAGGGGCCGCAAGGGTTGGGGTTTGCTGCCTCATGGTTGGCATTAGAGGCCCTGGGGTTGGGGTTGCAGTCCCCAGGGTTGGGGTTGGAGGCCCCAGGGTTGGGGTTCGAGTCCCAAGAGTTGGGGTCATAGGATTAGGGTTAGATTCGCCCAGGGTTGGGGCCCCAGGCTTGGGGTTGCAGTCCCCAGCGTTTGGGCTAGAGGCCCCCAGGGCTGGGGTTATAGTTCTCCAGGGTTGGGGTTAGAGTCCTCAGTGTTGGGGTTTTAGTGTCCTAGGGCGCAGGCTGGAGGTTCCAGTGTTGGGGTCAGAGGCCCCTCAGGTTGGGATTAGAGTTCCCAGGCATTAGAGTCCCCAGGATTGGGGCTGGAATGCACAGGATTGGGGTTGCAGCCCACAGGGTTGGTGTTACAGACCCCAGAGTTAGGGTCCTGTCTTGGTTTAATTTAATTTCCCCAAAAAATGTTTTGGTTTAATTTGAATTTTCCCAGCCAACGCACCAAATAATCTCATAGTTTTGATTTGCCAATTTAAATATATTCATTTTTCTGTTGTGAGACAGAACCAGCAGCAAAAGAGCAAGGCAGGCCTAAAACTTAAAAGGGTAAAAAAGAAAGTTTATTAACTACACAGAGAAAGAGAAAGGAAAAAAAAAGCAAATTCAGAATAAGATCTTCAGACCACTCCTTCCTTCCCTCTCCCAACCTTCATAACAACAAAACAAACATACAAAAAACTACTTCAGTCAGTTCCCAACTTAAATAGTCCTTTTCAGTTCACTTTGGAGAGAGAAGTTTCCTCTTGTCAGGCCATATATGGACTTCACCACAAGAAGGGGAAAAAAACCAGTCCTCTCGTGGCTTCATTTTCATGATTTGCATCTGTCACCGAATGACACAGAAAGAAAGGCACTCACACTCAGTGATTCCAAAGAACCAAGCAGGAAAACAAGAACTTTATTTACATTTCATGTCTATTTATAGAATCCCAACAGTGACCATGGATTGGACCGTGAGGATTCTACGTCCTGACCCCATAGGTCCCATCAACAGTCCATCAGTTCTCTCTTCCTCCAAAGAGGAATGCAAAACATTCATTGTTTACAAGAACAGAGTGTGAGAAACTGCAAGAAATTATCTGTCAACAATCAGAACACAAGGGCAACATGCATCCACCCGGGAAAAACTTGCGAAGTCGTATAGCTCCTCCCATCTTCACAGCTTTCCCAAAGCTGTGCTTATGGGCCATGTTAAACTCATGGGGTATTTACTTTTAAGAATGAACTGTTCCAAACCAATATTCTCTTCATCTCTCTTTCTCTCTGTTCATGCTTCATCTTCAGAAAAAGAGATCCCCTTTTCTCCTCAGGGCGAAGGATTCTCAACACAGATGCTTTCTGATTAACAATCTATCAAATGGAACATCTCCAACCCCTCCATATCTTTCTCCATGGTTTATAGGAATATTCAGTACATCAATTCATCCCTACAATCTTACAAAAGGATTTTCATCCATCTTCACAGCATCTCCTGATTCTCCTTCCATCTAAATAAATTTAGCTCTTGCTTCACTGACTTTGGAATATCTCCTTTTTCCCCTCTCATATTCAAAGGAAAGCCAGAGGTGTGCAAAATCTTATCTGAGCACGAAAGAACTAAAGTTTCACACAGAAGTCACAGGGCTGGGCCAGGCCCAGGCCGTGCTGGGTGAAGGGGTGGCTGAGATGTCAGTCAGCCTTTCTGGGGCTCGGCTGCAGCAGCCACACTGCCCATGGCCACCCCTGCTTCCCAGACAGGGGCTCAGCTGCCACTGAGAAATAAAAGAGAGCTTTTTCCCAGGTTACCTCCTTCAAAATGTGTGTTCACGGAGCGAACTAACTTTATCCAATTGTTTTTTCAGGCTGTCAATAACCAAGTCAGCTTTCAATTGGTCACTATGAACTCCCAGAGGGAGTTCTCATACAGAGAACTTCTCTCTGAGTTTCTCCTCCCTAGGTGAAACCAGCACAGGTCCCTTCAGTTGAGGTTAGAGTCCCTCAGGGTTGGGGTTAGATGCCCCCAGGTCTGGGGTTAGAGTCCCCAGGTTTGGGTTCAGAATCCCCCTGGGTTGGGGTTGGAGTCCCTAGGGTTGGGTTAGAGTCCCCACGGTTTAGAGTCCCCAGTGTTGAAGTTTGAGTCTCCCAATGTTCAGTTTGGAGGCCCCAGCATCGGGGTTGGTGGCCCCAGGGTTGGGGTGAGAGCCCCTCAGGGCTGGGGTAGAATCCCTAACGTTGGGGTTGAAGTCCACTGGGTTGGGGTTGGAGTTGGAGGCGCTGGGGTTTGGGTTAGCATGCCTGAACGGTTAGAGCCCCTGGGTTTGGGGTAACAGTTCCATTGGGTTGGGGTTGGAATCTCCAGGGTTGGGGTTTGAGGCCCTCAGGCGTTAGTCTACAGAGTTGGGATTGGAATCCCCAGGGTGGGGATTGTGTCGCTATTGCTGTAGGAGCGGCAAAAGAAAACCCAGTGACACAGCTTCCTCAGAGGTAGAAGAAGCTCTTTATTCTAGAAATACACACATCTACACATATTTTATAGATTATTCCACCGAACCAAGAATAGGATCAGCTTATTGGTCCAAGGAAAGCAATACCTCTTACAAAACATGCTTTTCTCACATGCATATAATGTCAACAACAGCAGGTGCAACCTTTGTTTATTAATTCTTTCCTTTCTGTTTTCTTTCAAATGCCTGGGAAAACTCTGTTTTCCCAGGCTCCAATCCACAGGGTTGGATTCCCCCGGGTTGTGGTTAGAGTTGACCAGGGGATAGAGTCCCCAGGGTTGGGGTTGGAGGCATCAGGTTTAGTATTGGAGTCCCAAGAGTTGGGGTTAAAGTGTCCAACAGTGGGGTTAGAGTCCCCGATGTTGGGGTTTTAGTCTTCTAGGGCATGGGCTGGAGGTCCCAGTGTTGGGGTTGGAGGCCCCTTGGGTTGGGATTAGAGTTCCCAGGCACTAGAGTCCTCAGCGTTGGGGTTGGAATGCAGAGGGTTGGGGTTGCAGTCCACAGGGTTGGCGTTAAGGACCTCAGAGTTAGGGTCCCCTCAGTTGAGGTTAGAGTCCCTCAGGGTTGGGGTTAGATGCCCCCAGGTTTGGGATTACAGCCCCCAGGATTGTGCTTGGAATCCCCGGAGTTGGGGTTAGATGCTTGTAGGGTTTGGGTTAGTATCCCCTTGGGCTGGGATTGAAGTTCCAAGGGTTTGGGTTAGAGGCCCCCAGGGTTGGGCTAAGCATCCCCAGGGTTGGGATTAGAGTCCCCAGGGCTTAGAGTCTCCGGGGTTTGGGTTGGAGTCCCCAGGGTTGGGGTTCCAGTCCCCAGGGTTTGGGTTAGAGTCCTCCAGGATGTTCATTAGAATCCTGAGTGCTGGGGTTTGAGTCTCTGTGGGTCCGGGTTGGACGAGCCAGTTTGGGGTTGGAAGCCCCTCAGGTTGGGGTTAGATGTTCCTAGGGTTGGGGTTGCAGTCCTAGTTCTCAGAGCTGTGCTTGGAGTCCCCAGTGATGGGGTTGCAGTCCCCAAGGTTGGGGTTATACGCCCCCAAGGTTGGGGTTAGAGGCCCCCAGGGATTGTGTTTGAGTGTGGAAATTTGGGTTTGGAGGCCCCAGGATTTGGGTTGGAGTCCTAATGGCTGGGGTTAGAGGCCCCAGGTTTGGGGTTGGATTCCGAAGGATTGCGGTTGGAGGTCCCCAGCCTTGGGATTGGTGTCCCCAGTGTTGGGGTTAGAGTCCCCCTGGGTTGGGGTTAGAGACCCCTGAGGTTAGAGACCCCTGAGGTTAGAGTCCCAAGGGTTGGGGTTAAAGTCCCTCAGTATAGGGTTAGAAGCCCCAGGATTAAGGTTAGAGGCCCCACGTTTGGAGATGGAGTCCTTAGGGTTGAGGTTGGAGACCCCAGGGTTGGGGTAGAGGCCCTCATATTGGGGGTTGGAGTCCCCAGGGTTGGAGTTGGAGGGCCCAGGGTTGGGGTTAGAGTCCTCATGGGTTCGGGTCGGAATCCCCAGGGCTGGGGTAGAGGCCCCCAGGTTTTGGGTTAGAGTCCCCCTGTCTTGGGCTTGGAGGCCCCAGGGTTGGGGTTAGAGGCCCACTGGGTTGGGGTTAGAGGTCCCCTGGTTTGGGCTTGGAGTCCCCAGGGCTGGGGTTGCAGTCCCCAAGGTTGGGGTTATACGCCCCCAGGGTTGCTTTTACAGGTCCCCAGGGTTAGGGTTGGAGTCCCCTGAGTTGTAGTTGAAAGTTCCTCGTGTTAGGGTTAGACTCTGCCAGGGCTGCGGTTAGCATCCCCCAGGGTTGGGATTAGAGAACCCTGGCTTGTGGTTAGAGAACCCAGGGTTGTGGTTAGAGTCTCAAGGGTTGAGGTTGGAGACCACTGGGTTGTGGTTAGAGTCCCCCAGGGGCTGGAGCCCCCATGCTTGTAGTTAGCCACCCTAGGTTTAGGGTTACAGTCTCCAGGGCTGGGGTTAGAGTACCCAGTGTTGCCATTAGGGGCCCCCAGGGTTGGGGTTGGAGTCGTAAGGGTTGGGGTTGGCGTTCCCCAAGGTTTGGGTTAGAGATCCCTGAGTTGGGATTACATTCCCCAAGCTTGGGTTTGGAGGCCCCAGGTTTGGGGTTAGAGGCTCCCAGGTTTGGGGTGGAGCCATAAGGGCTGGGGTTATGTGGGAATTGTAAGTACAGAGAGCTCTCAGGGCCTTGTGCATACCGGCTCAGAGATAGAGATGGATACAATGTCTGACCTAAAACCTTGGAGTAGGCTTGGAGAATTAGGACATTGAAAGCGAAGCAGACATAAAACAAGAATATAAGCATAGTGGTGCATAGCAATGGTCAGTTGCTGCCACCTTCCTGAAGGCCTCTCCAGGTGGAGGTGGTTAGCAGGCAGGCAGGCACACAGTCACACACTCACAGGCACAGGCTAGCTCCTGATGTTGGGAAATGCCAACGAATGAAAGGCAAGAAGGGTCTTCTCTATGGACTTCTGATGGGGTTTATTCCAGCCACACACAGAACGGGTCCAAAGACAGAAGACACAGAACATGGAAGGGTTTGGGTTTAAATATGGGGAAGGAGGGTATCAGGGACCAATGGGAACAGGGGAAAGTGGTGCAGAGGTGGGGTAAGGGACCGGGGAAACCAATAGGGTAACAGAGGTGGAACAAGGCACCAAACCGGGGCCAATGGGGATCAGGAGAAGGGAGAACATTACAGGGAGGAACCATGTAAGGGTTGAAAGGGCGATCTGGGCCAACAGCCCAATGAGGGACACAGAACCAGCATACATTAACATAAAACAGCAAAGCACTGTGGGGGGAAGCTTTTTGTCACCATGCCCTTAGTCCATCTTTGACAACTTCAGTGTCTCTCCTTTCAGGGCATGGAGATTGTTGTCTCTCTGGCAGGCTCCAGGGCCTCCACAACTCCCCCTCTTCTTTTTACTAAAAAGGCCTTTCCCAAAGACCTCTGCAAACAATGCACTAAGCAAAGGAACGTAGTGTAAAACAATAAAAACAATAACTAAAATCCATTGACGAGTTTACCTGTAGGGTTTAAAAAGATACTTAAAATCTGAGGCTAGGAGGAAGTAATTGTAACTGTAACAATTAGGAAGTTCTAAGCTTAATAATGGAGCTCTGTGCATTGTATTTTAAAGCTTACAAGTAAGTATTGTATTCAAAATAAGCAAGCATTGTTTTAACCAAAGGTACGTGTACTTATAGTAGTTGGATAAAACTACTGTCAATATGCTTTTGCTTTTTGTGATTGGTCAAAAACTTTTAAGTGAGTTGTAACACCTAGTTCTGCGGCCACTGCCGAGGATGTGAGCTGCTGGCATCTTCCCATTCTCCTAACCATAATGAGACTGATGCTGGAAAATAAACATCTTGGGACGCGTTCCACAGCAGTCCCAGCCCATTTATGATTCTGTACATAAATACGTGGCCAGCACTAGTTGGGGGCAATTGAGATATACTGGGAGCAACTGGAACCACACTGAGGCTGACTGCGAGTGGCCGTGGGCAACTGGAATCTTGCTGAAAGCAATTGGGAGGAAGTCAGAGTGACTGGGAGCATGCTGGGTGCTACTGGGATATACTGAGAGAGACTGAGAGGCACTGGGACCATACTGGCCATGACTGGAACCATGACAATGGCCTGGGCTGGGTGATGTGGGGCCTCAGGGTGTGCAGGGAGCACTGTTACCCTGTGGGGCCTGATGGAAACAAGAGGACATTGTGACACTCTGGCACCTGCCCTGCCTATGAGGTGTTTCAGGAGTCTTGGGGTGCCCAGTACAGCAGAGCAGAGCCCCTGGCTCAGAAGACAGGACATCCTGGGCAGGCAGGCAGCAGGGGATGCCCAGGGAGAAGAGGAAGCCCAAGGCCTAGTGCCCCAAGGGCGGCACCAGCTGATAGACAGGACAGGAGGGAGAGGCCGCTGCTGGGATGGTATCGGGGCTCCCCAGCACTGTGCCAAGGTTGTGTGACATCACAAGTGACTGTGTGACATCACAGAAGCCTGTGTGACATAACAGAGGGCGGTGTGACATCACAGAGTGGACTGTGTGACATCAGAGGTTCCTGTGTGCTATCACAGGTTCCTGTGTGCTATCATGGGGCTGTGTGAAATCTCAGGGGCTGTGTGACATCACAGGGAGGCTATGTGACATAACAGGGGCTGTGTGAAGTCACTGGGGAGGTCACTCCACCCCAGCCTCCCCTCACAATTCCCCCCAGAGAAGTCCAACACTGCTTGTGCACAGCGGGGTCCCCTGTTCCCTCGGGTCCTCCTCACCCCCTGTGCCACAGCCTCCCTCAGAGGATGTTCCATGAAATCAATCCCAGGGCCTGACACGGGGACAGGGGGCAGGAGCCGTGGGGGGTGGGACAGGGGGACAAGGACCCCCTGGCGGTATCCCCATATTCCCAAGGTGTGAGACCCCCAAAACCACCCAAGCAGTTCTCAGCAACAGGGCGTTTCCAAGCCTTGCCCAGATAGAATCTGGCTTGCAAAGTGCCCTCAAGCCAGCAGAGATAAGAGATCAGAACACGAAGAGAGGAACAAATCCATAGCTTTATTCTAAGAAGGGATTCAGTCTAGCATATTCACCGGGTGGGTCTTCTAAGGGGTTTTTTATATGTTTCGGGAGTTTTACATTTTGCACCAATTACCAAGGGAATTCTAAAACTAACTAATCTACAAAGACTTTTAGGTTTGAGCTAACCAGTAATACAAGAGGAAAATGAACCACTAATATTACAGGAAGATAACACGGGGGTCTACCAAGGGGGGCAGAATACTTTTTGGTATTCGTCACTCTAAGCAAGCAATTTCTTATCTTTAAGGTATCGTTTTCCATGGGTCCCCTTCCAGGGGCTCAGAGAGGGTTTCTACTTTGGGAATGATTTCTGCTCCCTCCACACCCAGGGCCAGAGTCTGGGCCAGGGCTCCCTCACCCTGTAACAAATGAGGGGTTGAGAGTGCTCAAAAACTCCCTGGTAAGGGAACAGCAAAAACTAGATTTAATATTAAGGGGCAGCACAACAAAGTTCCTTGGCAAGAGTCGCTCTGCTCCTGACTGGACACTTCAGGCACACCAAGGAAACAAAGCAATGACAAAACCAAACAATATCCAGGCAATCAAACCAGAAATTAACTGAGAACTGTCCCTCTGTGTGTGTGTGCGCACGCGCATGCGTGTGTTTTTAGGTGGGTGTGTGTGTTTAGTGTGTGTACGCATGACAAAAAGACAGTGAGGGTAAGGATAAAAGGAATAGGGCCTAAAAGCTTAGCAGAGCTCAAAATTAACAGGACTTACACCTTAACCTTATCTGATACCTTCAAATTCACAGTTTAGCAAAAGAACAGCACTTAGCAGTATTTAACCTAATTTATAACCTATGGTGTAACATTTAACAGAGGAATAACACTTAAAAGTATTTAACTAAGCTTGTAACTTATATTAAACTTCACAATGCAGCAAAAGAACAACTCTTAGCAGCATTTGACTTGGCTTACACCTTGTGACTTTAACTTACTTACAGGCCTAACTGATTCAGATACCCAAGGCACTCAAACCTCTCAGAGATCAGCACTTCTGCTACCTTTGTCGGAACACAGCTACATGTGTGTGCACACAGAGAGAAAGAGTCAGTGCAAGGGACCTGTGAGGAATTCCCCTGGAGGGCAGGGAAATGCTTTGGCATCTCCTCAGCAAGCAAAAGGTTGAGCGTCAAGGAGTGGGGGATCTGCCCAGGCTCTGTCGTTGTTCATGGATGCTCCGAGTGCAGCGAACAGGAGAGTTCTCAGCTCGAAGAGGCCCCACTCAGTGGGAGGTGCTGGCCTAGGAGAGCTCCAAGAGGCTCCTTTTGGAACACTGTTTGTAGGGTCCCAAGAGAGGGGTTTTAGATACAGCAATGCTTCATCCTGGCTGCTTTCTTTGGAAGGGTGAGAACAGGGATGTTGTGCCACTGAGGGAACAAAAGCAGTTCCAGAGCTGCTCCTGAAGGAACCAGGAGCTTGTTGGGCAGCAGCAGTGCCTGGGAGTTGACAGTGTTTGTAATGACCTCCAGAGGAGCTGAGTCCAGGTCCTGTTGGCCAAGGGCAAGGGCCCAATAAGCATTGCTCAGCTCACAGGGTGGTCTGAGAAGGGCAGGGGGGAATGCACCAGCACAGGGCCCCATGGAACCAAGGGGACACTGTGACACTGTGGGGCTTCATGGAATCATGGAGACCACTGTGATATTGCTGGGCCTCATGGAACCAAGGGGACTGTACTGATGCTGTGTAGCCCCATGGAATGTTGGGATCATTGTGACACTGTGAGGTCCCATCAAACCAAGGGTCCATTGTGACACCATGGGGCCTCATGGGAACTGTGGAGACCATTTTGACACCTTTGGGTGTGTGGTGGTTTCACCTGGGGAAGGACAGACTCAGAGGTTTTTCCTCTATGAGAAAACTTCCTCTGTGAGTTGATGGGACCAATTGAAGACTGATTTGGTTATTGACAGCCTGAAAAACCAATCGGATAAAGTTAGTTTGCTCTGTAAGCACATATTTTGAAGGAGGTAACCTGGGAAAAAGCTCTCTTTTATTTCCGGTGGCTGAGCAGGTAACACCGGCCTGGCCCGGGCTCCCACCCATGCGGGGGGGCTTGGGAGGCCGCTTGGGCCCCGTTTGCAAACCAAGGGACCCAATGGCTGGGGGGAGGAAAGGCTCATTGATAAGACCTTAGCCCTGCTTCCTTCCCCGTGGGTCTGTGGCTCTGGGGGGCCTGGCCCCTGCTGCTGGCTCAGAGCAGCTTCGGAGTGGCCGAGCCCACCCAGCCCCCGCACGGCCTGGGGGGGGAGGCAGCTGAGCCCCTGTCTGGGAAGCAGGGGTGACCATGGGCAGTGTGGGCTGCAGCTGAGCCCCAGAAAGGCTGATTGAGATCTCAGCTGCCCCCTCACCCAGCACGGCCTGGGCCTGGCCCAGCTCTTGCAGCTTCTATGTGAAACTTGAACTCTTTAGTGCTTGGATAAGACGTAAAGACCTCTGATTTTTCTTTTGAATGAAAGGGAAAAAATAGAAAATATACAGTCAATGAAGCAAGAGCTAAGTTTTTCAGATGGAAGGAGAATGAGAAGATACTATGAAGGTTGGCTGAAAATCCTTTTGGTGAAGTTGTAGGGATGAACTGATATTACACTGAGTATTCCTATAAACCATGGAGAAAGACATGGTGGGAGGGGGGGGTTGGAGTGTTCCATTTGGCAGATTGTTGACCAAAGGCACCTGTGTTGAGAATCCTTCGCCCTGAGGAGAAAAGGGGATCTCTTTTTCTGGAGATGAAGCGTGAACAGAGAGAAAGAGAGATGAAGAGAATTTTTGGTTTGGAACAGTTCATTCTTAAAAGCAAATACCCCATGAGTTTAACATGGCCCATAAGCACAGCTTTGGGAAACCTGTGAAAATGGGAGGAGCCTCATGATTTCTAAGTTCTTTTCCTGGGTGGATGCAAATCA